>JARLTB010000020.1:16605000-17062500 GCA_030141615.1 Unio pictorum | reverse complement strand
TTGTGTTATAGATGTCTCTTGCTTTTGTTATACAAAAGTAGGCAGGATGAAGAGATCAGCTGCATAGATCGATTATACTAATAACGGTTCTCTGCTAATAGTCTTTTCTTATTTCGAGTTTCATATAAAGGGTCTTTTGCAAAATCATAAGATAAACTCCTGCTGAATCATTTGACACCAGATTTCGCTATCAAACAATGTGTGGGTGTTCTTCACGCTTTGATTTGATTCCCAAAACATTAATGAGACACTGTCACACGACGTAGGATGTCAGAGAAGGAGTTTACAAAATTATAGTAATCGCGCATGCATCTGTGCTAAGTTTTTGTAATAAACATTACAAATTTGGAATTTAATATATTTCATGTTTTGATAGCCTACCAATCACGAAATATCATCGCCAATTTTATTTCAGAGATCGGTGATACTATTGATTTTAGCTGAGTATGTATTGTCTAGTGTAATAATCATTTCTCTTGGTCATTTGAGCGATTGGCTCACTCGTCATTTCAAGTTTATGATAATATCAACATAATAAATTGCACTTTTGTTTGATATTCTCTTTATTCAATAATAATAATAATAATAATAATAATAATAATAATAATAATAATAATAATAACAAATAATGTACCTGCGATGCTGTGCTGTAACACACCAAACTAAACCCAAAACAAAACTAAAATTGATTTTAATATACTGTTCATGTCAGTATTAGTTGCCATGGAAGCGTGCATCTGAGTTAGCTTACAAATTGTTGTCATAGAAGCGTGCATCTGAGTTAGCTTACAAATTGTTGCCATGGAAACGTGCATCTGAGTTAGCTTACTAATTGTTGCCACGGAAGCGTGTATCTGAGTTAGCTTACAAATTGTTGTCATAGAAGCGTGCATCTGAGTTAGCTCACAAATTGTTGACATGGAAGCGTGCATCTGAGTTAGCTTACAAATTGTTGACATGGAAGCGTGCATCTGAGTTAGCTTACAAATTGTTGCCCTGGAAGCGTGCATCTGAGTTAGCTTACAAGTTGTTACCATGTAAGCGTGTATCTGAGTTAGCTTACTAATTGTTGACATGGAAGCATGCATTAAGTTAGTTTACAAGTTGTTGATTTTACTTTTCCTTCCAAATGTTTCTTTTAAAGGTTAACGCGATATAAACCTCAAACTAGTACGCTCATAAGAAAAAGGATAATAAAACCATGAAATATGCTAGAGACAGAAGACTGTATTTATCTTTCCATTTAAAAAAGAAATTAATTTGCACTAATGCCATCAGTAGAGTCAGCGACGGGTTTACAAAATTCGGAGGAGGGGGTCAGTGAGCGAAGTTTAATTAAGCTCCTTCTTAATAAATGTTTCCAGAGCATAATTTTAACCATTTAACTATAAATAAAATGTACCCTAGTAAACGTTCATGTCGTGTCGCTCCGGTTTCTCCACCCACTCTACCCCGCGCGCTTGATTTTAACCTTACCTCTGAGAGGGGGCAACGGGTTTTAACCAAACTAAATTAGTAATTCCCATCAAAGTTTGAAACTATTTATTAACCCTCACTGCAAGATTCATTTATAAAATGCTATTAAAATATTAAACAATTATTGTACCTTTTTCTGAGAGGATGCGGAAATATTAAGTTGCTTTCATAAACAAATTCACACCCGTCGCTGTCTGTTTAACGTGGATATCTTTTGCCTGTAAAATTATTACTGTGGTATGGCATGATTCAAGAATAGCGCTAAATAATACATCCAGAGCAAATTACTTTATTAAGTTTAATATTCTGTCAAGGCAATTCTTTACTCACATACTCGACCAATTAAGGTCGTGCGAAGCGGACAACGCTTCTGATGTCACTCGCTCTGCTTTTCCTAAGAGTTACACACACAGTATTTACAGCACACCGATTTTCGAAAAACATTAATCATTTCTATGACCGTGATTTTTTTAAGTTGCTTTAATAGGTTTCGGTATTGGAAATGACTAAAATGATTTAAAAGCAACCCTTTTTCCAAGAGGTCTACAGAAACCCAAAGATATGCAGGTTAAACTTTACCCCACGTATACAATTATTGTCCGCTCCGCTTGCTTTATTAATAATGACATACCTTTCACACGTTTTCTTAGGTCAATAAAACACACACAAAACAACATTGAATTTCAATATAAAGATCCAAGAGGACTACAGAAACCCGATGTGCAAGTGGAACTTTACCCCATTTATCATATACTTTTTGTCCGCTTCACTGGCTTTAGCAGTAGTGTCAAACCTTTCACACCTTCTCTTAGATCAATAAATCACAAAAACTGAACGAATTTCTATAATGACAGCATCTGGTTGTAAAACATGGATCTTCTTATAATTGCGCACTCAAAATTAATCCCAAAAGTTTACATCGGGAAGGATTCGGAACAAATGAAACTGGATTATTATATTTGAAAAACGAATGTATACGATACTGCAATAAGGTCTATTGAAACCTGTATTTCAATAATATTAGACGACAGCAGGAGAGCACTCGACTGTGAAAATCATATGTAATCAGCAAACCTATTTCAAAAGCCATTACTGTATACATCATATGTAATTAGCATACCGTTTCAAAAGCCTGAAGCTGTCGATGTAGTAACCCTGCGCAGACTATAGAAGTTGTGAAAAATAGCCTTTACATAATCAGTGAAGTGAAACGTGGTTAAGATTGCCTAAATCCGACCAGTAGGTAATTACAGTTACTAACATAATGAATGCTAACGTCATGAACTATTGCATAATACCTAAATGCAAAATTCCATATCTTTTTGTACAGGAGTATGTACCGGGGTAAGAGGTTAATTCTAACACCATAGAGGATTCCCCAATATAAAATACGTCATCTCAAAATCACGCACTTCTCAGATATCCTCTGAAAGGGCCGGTTCTGAGGGTGATAAGCGACAATGCTAGTCTGCGGAAACATTTGTCAGGTCTTGAAGACAAAGTCTATATGATGCGTGAATATAACGATAAGCTATTTATTACAGTTTGTAAAAACTAAATGTACAAAAACAGAATAGACAAAGCAGAATACTATTATTTTAAACTTGCAATTGTGGTCGGATAAGCCTTCTACTATGATAATATATATAAGTTAGACTATTCGGACCACAGAGGAACACTAATGAGCTAAATTGAACATTCGTCACTAAAAACTGCCAGTTTAGCTTTAGATCGAAAATAAAAATTTCAAAGTCACCAATTCATATGTATCTCAAGAATTTATATGTAATTCTATTTTTAAACGTTTTATTTTTTCCTTATTTCATTATTTTCTCTCTCTTTCTCATATCTTAAATCCTAAATAGTTGGACTGTATTACACAAACAGTTTTATTCCGTAATAAATCCCATCCTAATGACTGCAAAATGAAAACGAAACTTTAAAAGAAAATAAGAGGTGATTTATAAATTCATGTGTTGTATTGGTCTGAAATGCCCACTTGGTGGTCGGAGTTAACCCATTTGATTTGATTTGATAAAAAAAAAACCTACTCTTGTTATTGTTCCACGTGACATTCATAATCCAATTAATTGCTTCAGTTCTTACTCTTCAAATGTATGTATTGGGGCTGTCGTTGACTTGTGGCCTGGTAGAGATGTCGCTGTTGAACTCATGAAATTCTCTGTTTTTGGTATGGATAGATGTAATTCAGCCTGGGATGTAGGTAGCTCACATTCGGGGTTCGACTAGGTGCTCTATGCATTAGACATTTCAGTGTTTTCAGGTCTCACTGCAAGAAGAATTCTCACCAGCGATGTATACATGTTATGCTGGAAATCCTCTCAATTGTAATTATGTTTGTTCCGGATGTGATGTTTCTGGTGCTGATGTTTCAGAACAGACCTTTCTTGTGTACAAAACGTTCGAAAGTAACAAAAAGAGTTGATCAGTCTTAATAGAGTGACACCATTTTCCATGATATTTGTGCACCACATGAAAAAATGTTGATCATAACTTAAGAAAAGATGTCACTCCAAACGGCTACATCTTGGAGGAAAATAGAGACGCGAGTTGCTGTAAGGAAAGACAGAGTCTTCTGATTCTCAGTGAATGAACTGATTTCGCGCATGCTTGTTCTCAATTTATACAAAAATTGGAACGTAAATTCACGGCCAATTATGGACATACAAAGAGGTTTTGCACTTGCTCGTAAAAGCGCAATCTTTTTAGTTGTAGTACAGAAATAGATAAAGTTAATCTCAATATATTTTAATAGAAAATTACTTTCAATATTATTTCATGAAAAATTACTTTACATATAATTTAGAGAAAATTAGAATTTTAATACATTTACTCAAAACTTCTGTCCTAATATTTACAAATATTGATTGATAGAACTTGTCTGATGTTCACTGAAGGTTAAGGAAAATTGGGTCCATTAATATTATCTTTTTCAACAAACATTCATTTTTGGTTTGTTTTGCATTTCTTGCAACGGAAGATATAATTACATGTAAATCGAAGGAACGTTTTAATCCTAACATCGAGTTCTAGCATATTGAACAAGCTTGCGATATTTTCGCATATTCCACGTGCTCTCTAGCATTGGTGTCTTCAAATCAATCGAAACATCGCTCAGATATTCCTATGGCCTCAAATGCTGTTGTAGGGATGTGCGTTAGGAAAAATAGGTAAATTAATCTGTTCTTTTTTAACACAGGGTCTAGTTCGGTTTGTTTTGGTATGAAAACAGTATGATTCTGGTGAAAATCTTACTTTATTCTCTCTCTCTCTCTCTCTCTCTCTCTCTCTCTCTCCGCCTGTCTACTCGATCACGTTTTTATTAGTTGGTATTGTCAGGACCCACAATACTGCTTTTCTGCAAGGATGACAGCGTTCAGGTTACAGTGCTAATAGTTAACAATAGAAAAATTCATAATCTTGAACAACCGAAAACGGAACTTTATACTCATCTTGTAGTAGACATCCTAGAGTAAATTCGATAATGGTGTATGATATATTTGACAAGTGGATGAACACGTATATATAGCAGGGACGTGTTTGAGATAGCCAGCTGTATTGAACGGAATAGCGTACGAAAGCAGGACTGTAGATAAAAGGAATATATTTTCTTTTGTAGAGAGTTTCATACGAATTTAAATTTAGAGTGATACATTTGATCACATAATTATCTGATGCGATACGTCAATGCATATTTTTCAAAGGTGGGCACTATAATGATTTTAACTGACACACTCGGACAGGTTGTTAGACATATACTGTAATTGTATTTGCTCCTCTTATGTACCTTGAAAAACCACCTTATAGATTTATCTGAGTTTGAATTTTTAATTCGTCTGTTTGTATTTAGACGAGTTAAGGTCAAGCATTTCAAGAGTCAGAATGCCCCTATATGGCGCCAAATTGAATGCCAGGATATGTGTCCTGCTGGGGTTTGAATGTGTAGAGATGTATGCATAGTTACAATGACAATATTTACTAGCACATCAGTTTTAAACATTTTAATATGCGTACAAAAAGAAAATCAAATCAAATATGGGTATATATTTTAAAGGTCAGGCATGACTAATTTTAGTGGATATTTTTTTTGGGGGGGAGCATAAGTGTTTGGCATACACGTTCTTTCTTATCAGTTCTTCTAACTCCTATATATTGTTGACATATTTTACAAAAATATTTCATCTTTTATTTGGCTTTATAAGAGAAGCTTTGTTTATATTGTAGAGATTAAAATATATATGTCGGTATGTCAAAGAAAGTACCTTTTAAACATAAGTCGCTTGTTATATTTTAACATTTACTCGATGTACAAATAATTACAATTAGATAAGTAATGTTAAAATATCCAAAAATAATCGATTATTAAGGATTTGTATATATTATACCGTTTTTAAATAATATTCTGTATTTCTTTATGATTAAAGTCCATACACTTCCGTATAAGTATATTAACATGGGTTCTGTAACTATGATTTTATAACATATTTAGATTTTATAAACATATGTATCGGGTTATTATGAATCTTTGACCTGCGTAAATAACTATTAACAACAAATTTGGATGGCTTTTAGTAAGAGATTTCATACATCCATCATTAATTCATTCATTATAACGCTCTTTCATGAAATTCCAGTTTCTAAAAGTGTCTCTGAGTGTCCAGTAACATTATATATGATTGATAGACTCTTGAAAATACGACAAAATGTAAATATTACAAAGTAAGCAACTTACCTTTGTTCAATTGGCGAAAAGCCAACGTATTTTCGTACTGTACTCTCTCAAGTGGTAAAAATGGATAAATATCTGTATGTTTCCAGGTTTTACGAAGTTTTTGAAGAAAACGAAGTGTAATATCAAAAATCAGTTTGACAAAAAAAGCACTTCTAAGGAACGATCTTCACAATGGATCATATAAACACGAAATATGGAGTCCAGACAGTTGTGCATTTTAGATTAGGCCAAGCAACCTAACTGGTTATTTGATTGGCTAATAGGATGATTCCAGGTAGCGTTACTTGCCTAGTCTGACAAATCCACGCAAGATCAGTCATGCAGCATTCAACATCGGTCAGCTAAGGACAATATGTACGGAGATCACGAACTCTGATTTTAATATGTACCATTAATAAGTAAACTTCACGAATCGGAATATGTGCAAAAATGTTATTCGAACCAGTTAAGTAGTTTTTATATATAGCCGATTCATTTCAAATATTCCCGTGGATACATTCTAAAAAGAGAGTGGAGTGTGTGGCGTGGTTTGTTTTGCCGTTACTGTGGTAGGTGCGTTGTTATGGTTGGGGTGGAATGCTCACCAATATTTTATTTACATTATTATAGAAGTCCAACCCAGGCGCGATTTTTAAGGAAGTGAAATTAGTGACAGAGAGAGAGGTAAAGCCTAACCCCCAATCAGCAATGCCGACAGAGAGAGAGGTAAAGCCTAGCCCCCAATCAGCAATGCCGACAGTTGCATTATTGAGTACAGAAATTGGTGCAATTCAAATGAATAACAATTTAATACAATTCAATGGTCAAATGATAGTAGTTTCCCAATCACTCTTCTTCCTCTCGATCAGGTGATATGCCTATTGCATCATTTGATTCATAGTGTGAGATAGTTTTTCCACATGACCTTGTTTTCTACTTATCTGTATTTCTCCTATTCCGCCAATTCCTTCTTTCCTTTCGACTTTCTTCATATATCCTACTCCTCCTTTACTGCTCCTTCTCCATTTTCTCCTCGCAACTCCTTTTCCGACTAGCCTTCGATTCACACTTGACTTCTCCCCTAATCTTTATTTCGTCCTCCTTCTATATTCTCAGGACTAAACTAGACCGAAAATCTGTCCCCTAAAATCTTCCTCACGGAAACTTCATCTTTTTTATTATTATAACGTTTCCTAAGTTTACCCCAAAATACGAGGGGCTTTCCCGGAGTATTACTTTATATGCTTCCAGCACTGTGTTTGGCCACTTAAAGTTCCTAGCTTGAAAATACTAAATCGAATCCGGATAGAAACGGTGATCACGTCATCTCTCAATTTCGATTTGATGTCGGTTCTATCCTATTCTATTCAACATAGCAGATAATGCGTCTGTCAACGTGATGAGACTTACAATGCCTAAAATGGTTATATTATCTTGAGAAGAAAAAATAAAACTTTCAACATCCACGTGCGCCATTTCACACCCAAGAATGCTGGGTTCTCGTACCTTTACGAAGATGACCCGCTATCGCCGTGGTGTCTAACATATACACATGGCTTCCAACCATTAATTTGTTCCCCTGACTTACCCAGTCGCGGGCAGGGCAACGTGACAGAGAGGTTGTAAAAAAAAAAGTCGATATACATGAACTACCAATGAATGTCAAGGTCAACACGGGAATTTAACTGTTCGTAGTTCTACGGCCCTGATCCTAGTTTTGGACGAAGAGACCGACAACGAATACACAAAATTGACTGAGACTGTCTAAAGTATTCTTTTTTCTAACTCGGTGTTGTTTTTTCTTGAATAATAAGATATACTAGCCTTTTATGACGACATTGGTTTTATTCAGTACAAGATCACGTGATGGATGAAAATTTTAGGTGGTCGTTGCATTTGATTTAAATTGGATCTTGGTCCATGATTTAAATAGTTCTCTCTGTATTCCTTACGTCGCGCCAATATAATACGAAAAAAACATTTAAATTTCGCTAAAATTTATGAAATTAGAAAACACATTCACTCTTAATGCAGGCGTTAGAAGGTAATATCTGTGGCATTGCGCATTTATAAAATAGTTATTAGAAACGCATAGAATTTAAAAGGAGATTAAATTGTGTTGCAACATATTTTCATCAATCGCTGTATAGCATCTTTCAAAAGATGCATCTCTGAAATTAACTTAGTTTTAAAATAAAACAACAAACAAATAAAATTATGCAAGGAGGCTAAGAACTGTTATTTGCAACTTCTTCGTTCTTCCAGTATGCCGTGAACTAGAA
The DNA here is from genome assembly GCA_030141615.1 of Unio pictorum. Lineage (NCBI taxonomy): Eukaryota > Metazoa > Mollusca > Bivalvia > Unionida > Unionidae > Unio > Unio pictorum. The sequence goes on along the minus strand of JARLTB010000020.1, from coordinate 17,054,010 downwards.
AAATTAACAATTGCGTTGATCCAAAATAATGCGTGCGTTTTGAATATAAAAGCGACACGTTACTAAGCTTGTACAACACTTGTTAGCATTGCAAATACATGTTCCATCCAATGAACGATAATCCCTTCGATTTTTATCTCTTGATGTACACGCCAGATAAGTGCTTGGTAAACGATTCGGGGTCGTGCCGGTCAACGATTAGGGTAAATTGGTGTTAGTGAAACTTTGACGATTAGAAAGAATGCGTGTTATTTTAGTACATGCCCGACCGCGTCACCAGTATAATACTACAAAATTCACACATCTATTCTATTTAATATAGATGCTATTTATTAAAATTATTTTGAAGAAAAAAAATCATGTATAAGTCATTCATGGTTTACCATTCATATCTTGGTTCGTGACTTGCTAAATAGATTATGGTGACCCGATATTAAAATGTCGACTGTTAAACGTTGTATGTAACCATTCATTTCGTATAATCATGAAATTTCTCGATGGAAAAGTGTACAACATATATATTTCATCGTTGTTCTGGTCAGAGATAGTTGTAAATTATTGACATATAGTTGACACTATTCAGGAGAACGTTGACCAATGCACAATATGCGAGAACTCTTCTTCTTGTTTGTTGTTGTTGTTGTTGTTGTTGTTGTTGTAGGGTTTAGCGCCATTTTCAGTACAAGATAGTCTATACATGACGGCCAGTATAAATGGTGGAGGAAGAACCCGGAAAACCCCCCTGAAAGAACCATCGATCCACGAGACGCTACTGGCAAGCTTTCTTACATACCCATATTAGCCGAATCCGAGACTCGAACCCACGCGGACAAAGGTGAGATGGCAGTGAACCGTAACGGTGAGCGCTTTAGACCATTCCGCCACTCGGCACCCACCCCCTCGCGAGAATGCTTTTATTTTATTGTTTCATTACACTTAGAAATGATTGTAAATTGTTAAAAGCTGAACGAATAATAATAATAATAATAATAATAATAATAATAATAATAATAATAATAATAATAAATAAGTTTGCTTCATAAATTGCTAATTATATGTAAAGCGAACAGTTAAATAGCTCAGAGAATTCAAACAACCTATAAGGGCAATACGATTAGTTTCGTAACTATATTAGATATTTAGATATCGGATAAACACATAGCCAACGATGTACTGAAAAAGTAAACGCCAGGTCAATATTTATCTCTTTTAAAAAAATAGACAGGTATGCTCTGCTTCAGTTCAAGTCCTATAGCTTATTCTTGTCAATCGTGGTATTATTTATTAAAATCTCAAAAATAAACCCCAAATAACACAGTATCAAACTGTAAAGTGTATAAATAACCTTTAAAAAAAACACCTGATCAAGCATCGGAAAATGAACTTGAAAGTGTGAGAATATTAAAAGTAGAAGATACAGTGAAAAAATTCAGACTCGGCCTTGCAAATTATGTTAACCAGAAACGTCCAATTCTTCATGAGCAATATTTTCAAAGACAAAAAATAATTGGGATCGTAACAGTTTGTCAATAGGAAGAGGATATTCAGCTTTGTTAATTATGTAATTAGTGGCGTATCATCAACAATTCTTTGAATATAACAGTATCAAAGACTGGAAAGTATTACCTAGTTTCAGCTTTGTTAATTATGTAATTAATGGCGTATCGTCAACAATTCTTTGACTATAACAGTATCAAAGACTGGAAAGTATTACCTAGTTTCAGCTTTGTTAATTATGTAATTAATGGCGTATCGTCAACAATTCTTTGACTATAACAGTATCAAAGACTGGAAAGTATTACCTAGTTTCAGCTTTGTTAATTATGTAATTCGTGGCGTATCGTCAACAATTCTTTGAATATAACAGTATCAACGACTGGAACGTATTACCTAGTTTCAGCTTTGTTAATTATGTAATTCGTGGCGTATCGTCAACAATTCTTTGAATATAACAGTATCAACGAGATTATGTAATTTATGGCGTATCGTCAACAATTCTTTGAATATAACAGTATCAAAGACTGGAACGTATTACCTAGTTTCAGCTTTGTTAATTATGTAATTAGTGGCGTATCATCAAGAATTCTTTGAATATAACAGTATCAACGAGATTATGTAATTAGTGGCGTATCGTCAACAATTCTTTGAATATAACAGTTTTATGAGAACTTTTATGAGACGTTTTGTTGGAAGGATTATGGTTCGTTCTCATAAACACATGCTGGGAACTCAGGAAGGTAGGAAGAAGAAAGGAATGAGTTCCCAGATAAAGGATGGCACCCGGTGATAGAAATGTCTAGGGAATTCAGGTACGGAATCGTGGCTGGAATAAGAAGACAGACATCTATTTTCTTGTCGGTACGGAAACTTTTATTTAATTAATCAACACACATTTATTTACTACATTCTAGAAACACATATAAAAACTTTATAATTAAAATTCATGAACTACATATGTATTACATTTTCCTTATTAAGCTTTCCAACTTCATTGATTCATTTAAAATGTAATATCTGTAATTAATGCAACAATTAATTTAAAGAAATGCATTTTACTTATTTTAAAATAGAATATAGATTTAGAATATATTGATAGACATTATTCTTTCTTGCTTAAAGAATACTTTATTTCAACATTAAATCAAAACATGAAGTTGGTAGCGAATTCAACTTTTACAATAAAAATTATATAAATATAATTAAATATGAATTCTTTAAAACATTTAAACATTACATTAAACTATATTATAAATAAAAGTATTAAGTGAACAATGTTGCTAACATAACAATGTTACTATTAAAATCTCAAACATTAAAAGTACTTATTCCTAAAAGAGGTTTTTCGACATGTACAGTTCTTACCTGTAATAAGAAGACAGACATCTATTTTCTTGTCGGTACGGAAACTGACCTGAGCTTAGATACGTGATTTATTTATACGCATCCAGCTCATGTCAGGGTTAAACAAGGTCACACCTTTAGCGTACCGGTCAGAAAAAGATGCTTACTCTTCATCAGGTAGGAACCAGTTTCATCAGGTAGGAACCAGTTTGTTTTACGTCATAAAACTTAGTCTTATTGTTTATTTATATTCTTTTGGCATCGTCATACCAAATATGGTTATCCGTTAGTTGAGAACCATTTTGTTTTGTGCCCCTAGAAGTTTTTTTTTTATAGAAAGCTTAACCCACTTGTATTACCGAATTGGTAATTCGCTCATGTCTGGGTCACAGAATATATGTTTTTACTGATAGAATCTAGGAGTTTCTAGCTAAATCAGTGATATGGCATGTATTCGCCAATGTCTGGGTTACAGAATATATGTTTTGACTGATAGAATCTAGGAGTTTCTAGCTAGATCAGCGATATGACATGTATAATTTTTTTTGTAATATAGTTCCACACATATTGTACATTGGTAAAGTTTCAGCTTCTTACTAGTTTTTGGCAATATATATTGCTTATTTTTCGCTTGCACAGCAACTATTTTCATTCTATTAACATATATAGTTGTGCTTTAGAAATAAATGAAATTGATTTCTAAATATATTTTAGAAACATACTTTAATATAAATGAATAAAACATTACTTTAATACAATTTAAAGAAAATGACAATCTTATTAATTTTACTAAAATTTCTATCCTAACAACAGTATAAACGACTGGAAGGTATTACCTAGTTTCAGCTTTGTTAATTATGTGTTAGTGGCGTGTTGTCAACAATTCTTTGAATATAACAGTATAAACGACTGAAACTTATTACCCAGTTTCATCTAAAGAATGTCAAATATGTTACATTAAATCGGCAGTTAAGTCAAATCAAATCAGATCAAGAGGACATAATTTTTATTTTTCTAGTTTGAAATGCATTTAATTTTTTTTTAGATATTTTAATACTTTAAAGTACTTTCTTAGTTAGCCTATCACAGGTTTTTAAATTTGAATTATGTACTCCGCACCAAATGCTTGATCGATCATTATCCTATTTAAAATAAGTTTTTTTTTAATCCGTTATCCTAGGTAATCCTTGGTGGATACAACTATTGTATTATTCATGTTATTATATTTGTAATTGTAACGTGAACAGAGAGAATAGTGTGTATTCTAGTTTTAATAAATCTACACGTGCTGATGTATGTTCTTCTGTTATTGGAATACTGCTTTTGTCTTGTTTTATGAAATGTTTTTATTATACTTGTTTTATGTGATTGCTTTGTCACATGCTGTCTGGTTTATTTGGATTTATTATGTGCATTATTATTTGTGTTATACGTTAATTACAGTAATCATACCTGAATATTATTATTATTAGTAGTAGTAGTAGTAGTAGTAGTAGTAGTAGTAGTAGTAGTAGTAGTAGTAGTAATATTAGTAGTAGTACTATTAAAAGGTGCATGTATATGCAACGACCGACAAATTTCTTCCGGCAGCTCCTGCATCCAAACTGGTGCCAAATGTCATGCTCAGCATTCCTTTGGACCCCACAAGCAAGGATGAGAGGGGGAACCTGGCGTTTGGGCAACCCAGGATCTTCATACTCCACACCTAGACTTGCGCCCTGGAGAGGTCATTCCAGTCAACAATGCTTCAACCACTGCACGAACTACTTTGCTTATGTTGGGAGGAAGGAGCAGTCCCACAATACATGCGTGATGCCACAATTGTGACCCTTTACAAAAACAAGGGCGACCGCAGTGACTGTAATAATTACTGAGGGAGCTCGCTTCTGAGAATCGTTGGTAAAGTGTATGCCCGCATCATACTAAACAGTATGCAGTTGCTGGCAGGCCATGTGTACCCAGAATCCCAGTGCGGCTTCAGAGCAGAGAGGCTGACAACAGACATGATCTTCTCCTTACGACAACTCCAAGAGAAGAGCAGAGAGCAAGGTCAACCACTCTACATGATGTTCATCGACCTCACCAAGGCCTTTGACTTAGTCAGCAGGGAGGGCTTTTTTGAAGTTTTCAAAAAGATCGCTTGCCCCCCTTCCCCCCTCCAAAAAAAAAAAAAAACAACAAACAAATCCGCAGCATGATAATCGCTTCCATGCAGATATGAAAGGAATAGTCCTGCATGATGGATCTTCCTCAACCTCCTACCCAGGTTAACAGCAGTGTGATTCTTGGGCTGCGTTCTAGAACCAACCCTATTCGGGATCTTCTTGTCCTTGCTTCTGTCCTACGCCTTTGACTCGTCCACTGATGGCGTATATCTACACACTAGGTCCGATGGGAGGCTGTTCAACGTGGCACGACTGCGCTCGAAGACGAAAGTGAGGGCTGTGCTCAACAGGGAGATGCTTTTTGCAGATGACGCGACTCTTGTGACCCACACCGAGGAAGCCCTCCAGATATTGGGAAACCGTTTTGTTGATGCCTACATGCAGTTTGAACTCATCATCAGCCTGGAAAAGACAAAGGTCAGCGTACAAGATACCACTATTGCCCCTTTAATCAAAATCAACGGTGTCACCTTGGAAGCAGTCAACAACTTTACCTACCTGGGGTCAACCATCAGCAACACTCTCTCGCTTGATAAGGATCTGGATAAACGGCTTGGGAAACCAAACACCATCATGTCACGACTGGCGAAGAGGGTTTGGGAAAACAACGCGCTGACAGAGCACAACAAAGTCAAAGTTTACCAGACCTGCATTCTCAGCACCCTTCTATATGGAAGTGAGACCTGGAGTACCTACATGAAACAAGAGCGCCGGCTCAGCTCCTTCCATATACGGTGCCTTAAACGCATCTTGAAAATCAGCTGGCAAGCCCGTGTCCCAAACAGCGAAATCCTGCAGCGTGCAAATACCCACAGCATGTTCTCCCTGCTGAGCAAACGTCGCCTTCGATGGCTGGGACACGTCCGACGCATGGAGGATGGGAGGCTGCCGAAGGACATCCTATATGGACAGCTGGCCACTGGCACGAGAAGAGTCGGCCGCCCCTCACTCCGTTTCAAGGATGTGTGCAAGATGGACATGAAGGCATGCGACATTGCGCCTAATGGCTGGGAAGTGCTGGACGAGGACCGAGGCACCTGGAGACTGACAGTAAGTAAGGGTATATCAGTCGCTGATACGAGGAGAGGCCAGTTGGTGGCAGAGAAACGTGTAAGAAAGGGCCTTGTGGCAGCAACCACAGTAACTCAGGCTTCCCAGTATGTCTGAAAAACTGTAAGAGAGACTGCCACTCACGCATAGGCCTGCACAGCCACAACAGACGATGCCAACAACCCAGAGACAGACGACACCCCAAGGGCGCTATCCGCATGGTCTCCCGAGACTAAGTTGTCAATGATGATGAGCTACGTTCTAAAGCAATTTAGTTTTGGTGAGCAATACTTATCTATCATAACATGCACATTTAGAGTAAGTTTGGTTGCAACAGGTGGGGAAAACTTAGCAGATTTATAGCCCTGGTACACTTATATAACCTCTGCAGGGAATACATACATATGGACAGAGCCAAAGAAAATCAACTATTCTGCTGATTTAATGATGTGATGGATTGAAAAGAAATTATTTTGAAAAGAATGCAACTTTCATAATAGCGATGCTTTCTTTATGAATATGAAGTGAACGGTAAAAGGTAAAACGGTAAAACTGAAACACTGTTTTTAATAAAATAATATGTGTGTATATGTATGTGTTTGTCCGTGTATGTTAAATATTAACTAATATTTCAAAGCGCTTAAATATTTTAATGATTAAACGGTGTAATATACGTTCTCTTTATTAATTTTTATTATTAGTAGTAGTGGTTGTTGTTGTTGTTGTTGTTGTAGGGTTTAACGCCATTTTTTCAGCACACCATTGGCTATACATGGCGGCCAGTATTATTGGTGGAGGAGAACCCGGGAAAACCCCCCGGAAAGAACCACCGACCCACGAAAAGCTACTGGCAAGCTTTCTCACATAACTAAACTAGCCGAATCTTAGACTCGAACCCACACAGAGATGAGACGGCAGTGATCCATAACGGAGAGCGCTTTAGACCACTCGGCCACCTCGGTGCCCCAGTAGTAGTAGTAGTAGTAGGAGGAGGAGGAGGTCCCCTTGCCGTGACCTTGAGACACAGGGCCTTACTATGGCATGAAACAATCTATTCAGCCAAGATATGTACTTGGGCAGGTAAAGTTTCATGAAAAATTCTCCACCCGTTCCAAATGTATGAGTCTGAGATGCAAATGTTAGTGAAAAATCGAGCTGGGTACCACGAAAACCTTTGTAGCGCTGTTTATCTGAACGTACCGTGACACGTACCACGGTATACCGCAATTATATTAAGGACCAACAACATTAAATCTACAATTTTCTAGCTACACCATTGATATAGTAGGCAGGGAAACTTTGAGCGGGATGCTAACATCCGGGCAAGACATTGATCAGAGAGCGAGTACACATAAAGCACGCTCAGCAAATGAACATATTTAGTGGACTAGAAATTGAGGAAAGTTCAGACAGAAAAAGTGCGCTAATTTAAAGTTGTTGCTTGATTCGCATACCAACCACATTCATATACGCGAATAAATAACTACAAGACGATATGACATTGGGGGAGGAGGGGGGGGCTTTCCGACAATTTTTCTGAAAGTGGAGTGTGGCCCGAATATGTTTTACAATATTCCATTTAGCCACCATGTTGGCATGCGCGACACTTGTCATACATGTGCTTAAAGGATCATAAATATAATTATATTTGAAATATTCACCACTAATTGTGACACATATGTTGCCGTCATATTAAAGCTAACATCTCCCTCCAATGTGTTGTATAAATATTGATTATTATTAAGACGAGACATGGGTGTCTATGGTAGGTTTAGTTTAAAGGATTTAAGCGGTCAGGTATGTTAATGTTAGAAACAAATAACATCGAGACGTGGACAGACATAGACATCTGATACTGATAAAGATTATGACCCATAGGAGTTGGAGTGTGCGTTTGTCATCACTGTTGTTTTGATAAACTATTGCCCTGATGTGTGTAAAACTACCAATTAGTTCTCTGTAAAGGCCAGTCGTCTTGAGCCCTAGGTGTACATTCAAAATTGGCCTGGAATCTGCTTCGTTTTCGATGTTATTGTTTGCGACTTTTGTACCACGCAACAACATACAACATCGAGTTAACACACGAAATAGTAAATTTCTCTTGTCACCCTACCCCACTCTTCCCGTACCAAATTATTGGTACAAAAAGAAAATGTTTACAATTTGGTCTCTTCCAAATTTTGGTGAAGTTAAAATGACATACAAAGCAAGGTATATTTGCGCAAAAGCGAGTATGTGGATTGGGGAGATATTTGTTTTTATTCTGAAATAAATATCAACGACATTGCAAAGCAGTTTATGGGCATCTAGATACCACGTAATCGTGCACACAATTTGTAATTTTAAGAAAGTGATAATGAATGAAATGAGATTTACTGTGCTGATTCCAATTTAATGATAAATAAGTCGATTTCAATTTTGTGGTGACTGATGTTTCGAAGAGAAAGCGAAAGTACCACCTGAGATCAGTTTGAGCTTTCATCTCCATTGGAACGTCGCTCAGCTCATTCCTAACTTCGAGGTCAATTCCACGGATAATTATTAGCATATTTTTGTCTCGTAAAATTGCAGATCTGATTCGAATGGTAGAAAATGAAACTGGACCTAACGGAATAATTTCCATTCGTATTTGGGAGATGTGGATCACATCAAACACTTTACTTCTCTCCACAATTAAAGACAAAATTTATGATTTTTAAGCAAATTACTGCTCCGACATGCATCTGGGGCATATAGTATATATTAAGTTGCAAATAAAATGTATTTTATTATTCGAAATTGCGTAAGCATATTGCACTCGTAATATATTCAAACAATCGCAACATAATAGGTCTCTTGCATCAGTTCGAGAAAGAAATCTCAGATGTATTTTGTCGCAATATCTGCCTTTGCTGTTGATACGCTCGATTTTCATATCAATCTTTCTTTATGCCTGTGAAACATGGACGCTCACATCTGATGAACAAAGATTAGAAAAGGATTCGAACCTTCGAAATGCGATTGTACAGCAAGATCCTGGGTATCTCATATATTGACCATATAACCAACGTAGTCCTACATGCAAGACCTCGACGCTGATATTTATGTTGTCGGCGACGCACTAAAACAAAAAGAACATGTGCTATGACTTACACTGTAGGACTAATAACCAACGAAGTTCATACCAGGATCTAACGAGACATTGGACCCTATGAAGACCTCTTGACCACGATATAAAAGAGCAAACAGAAATGGCACGGTCACGTGTCAAGATCTGGATTGGCAAATACAATCTTGCTAGGCACCGTGCAAGGGTGCAGAAAAAAATGAGGTGGGAAGATAACATTAAGAAGTGGGCAGACATAGAATTTGGAGATTCCCAAAAGGGTAGTAGAGAACAGGAAAAGATGGAGAGATTTGTTTGTAAAGTCAACCGTGGTGCTCCAGCGACCACTTGTGTTAAGGGATTGATGATGATGATGATGATGATGATATTTCTGGTATGACGTAAATGGCCGAGCAATGTTCCGATCGATAATCGATGCATGATCCGCAGGATTGACCTCCAAAGTTGGGAATACTTTTTTTTGCGGCGAATTTTAGAGATATCCCGATTGTGCCACAAAATGTAAGAGTGACCTCCCTTGAATATGAATCTGAAAATTGATTTTTAGGTTTAAAACCAAGACTCTAATTATGTACAGTGCGCACTTAGCATGGAATGTCGTTGCTCTGAAGCGTGAAGATTTAACCTAAGATTTTATTTTTCACTTATGCTACGTGCAACAGTTTACACCCATCTTTCATACAGTCAGTACTCGAATATTTTATGTCCGGTATACATGTCCGAGAGATGATAGTCTGACAAAAATACTACAAAGTGGTATTTTTTTTTCCCTGAAAGATACACTTCTACAGCAAGAAATAAGGAATTGAAATATTCTAAAATCGATGATATTCGTTTGGGAAGGTATTTGTGAGATCAGTGCTTTGGTACACATACACGTGACCAAACCTATCTACTTTTCACCTGCACTAATCCGGCTTTTATCTCAATTTTGCCCTCAACTCGGGATTAAGAATTAAACCAATTTTGTGTGAGCAAAATCGCAGTAATTGAATCATCTGCGTGGTTTTTAATAACTTCAGAGTAATACCTCATTTGGCTGAATTTAAAAATCTGTATCGTTCATGCAGTCAGCAAGTTATGACCTAATTTTACAGGGTAACAGGCTGATTCGGACCATGGCTGATTGGGACCAAGCTGATTCGGTCCAAATTACGGGCTGATTCGGACCAGATTTCTGGCTGATTCGGACCAGATTTTTGGCTGATTCGGACCATGTGAAATATCAATAGGTTTCGTCTGAGATTTAAATGTGTCACTTACATTTGTTTAAGACACGATATTTCACATTATTTGCCAGGTACGTTGAGCAGTTCAAATATGCATTTAAGGAATCATTACCTTTCATTTAAGGAATCGATCATTAAATTGTATGCATATTGTTGCCTGTTGGGGACAAAAATCGCAGCAACATTTATTCATACATATTGATCTGAGTTTACAATATGGTAGGGTTATGCCTTTGTTATGATGTATGATGAATTTATTTATATTGTCTATTTTGCTATATACTAATAGCACTACATAAAACTTATATCTTAAAGGAGAAAGTGAAGTGCTGTACAATTTTTGATTCAGTTCGATAAAATATCACATGTCAATATCATACCTTTATATTCTTCTAATTTTGTGGACCTCGTAAGACGAATTATATTTTAATAATATTTGTTTTAAGCAACGTTTGTTAATGTTTTTCTGAATTCATAATCTATCTTTAAAGTGTCGAATTTTGAATAAGTACTGAACCTTAAAGTTGAATGCATTGAGCATTAAAATTTTATCATATTTAAGCCAGAAAAGTCTTTGTGAAGGGTCACTTTGACCTTTCTTTCCCCCCCCCCCCATGTCAGTGTTAAACATGAAAGGCCAGCATTTTAGATTTGTCTGGGGCATCGCAACACTGTCCTGAGAAAGTAAACATTTGAACCCATGTCAAGTAGTCATTTTCAAAGGGAAGTTGATGCAATGTAATTCAGAGATTATAGACTGTCCAAAATCTGACGAAAGATATGATTATCTAAAAATTTAATGAATATATATATTCTTTATTTTGGTTGATCAAATCTAAATGCCATAGTTAATATGGAGTTTGTTCTGATTTCGGTTAGAAATTTGCTAGCAACTGTCTTACGTAAATTTAAAAGCCAAATGTCAATTTTTTATATGCTGTTAGTATGTCTGCAAAAACCGTAATAACTACCAAACTAAATAATGTGTTTGTTACATGGTTTTTCTTATAATAGTTTACATGGTCCGAATCAGCCCGTAATTTGGGCCAAATCAGCCACGGTCCGAATCAGCCAGCATTCATTTTACAGTACTAACCGAATTATAAGAATAATGTTGTGACGATATTGTTGGTCTTTTCTTTCAAAATTGCAGACTAAACATGTATAGGGACATGAATTTCACTGCATGCCATCCTTGTAGTGGAAACAGCTAATAATAGCTCTTAATGTATTGAAAGTCTTTCAAAAGATTTTTCTTGATGTAACAAAACAGTTTTTGTTGTTGTCTTTCAAGTGAGAACCTAAGTATGGTGAAAATAACTAAACCAATTGCACAGGATACTATGAATTTTAAAAAAAGATAAACTGAATTCATATAATCAATGTACATGCTAATTTCAAAACAATAACAGTACCTTTAGGATGAATACCATGATCATATGCAATCATGAAACTTTGTGATGACTTCGAGGATAAAAAAGAAAGACAAGGTTTTCACTTTAAATCAATGAGAATTCTTTTTTAAATTACCAGATGAAAAACTATATTCCCCACAGCTTAAGTATCTTGCTGGTGTTTACAGATGGATGAGGCCTGGAATGTTGGACTGGAGTCTGTCAATAAAATGTAGCACAGAGAAAAAGTTGTGTTCAACTCTGGATCAAATGGATAGCCATTGTAATGTACAGAGCAGCAGGGTGCTGTGATCATGGTACTCTAGAGATGATTCCAGCAGCTGTGTTTTGAAATTTCTGGAGTAGATTGAGACGAACCAGACAGAATTGAGTTACAATAGTCCAGTCTTGAAAGTATTAATGAACACATAAGTGTTTAAATGGCATCAACTGAAAGACATTTGCAAATGGAGCTGATGCTTCACAGTTCAAGATATGCAGCCTTGCATATGTTCATGACATGTTGGTGCAAATGTGAGTACTGTCCAGAGGAGCACATAGGTTTCATACTAACTGTGTGAATTTAATGTTGGTGTTGCTGATATTTATTTTTTGAGTTAAAGGATGTAAATAAGAAAGTCTTTGTGTTGTGATCAGAATGGCCTCAGTGTTTTCATCATTCATCTGCAGCTTGTTACATGTCATCCGTGATTTCACATAAGAAATGCACCTCTCTACTCCTTGGATGGTTGCATCAACTTAAGTTGGGTGGCTAGATTTGTATATTTGGGTGTCATCATACAACTGGTGACACACTGAATCATGATCTATGACACTTGAGAGCGGCTGAGTGTATAGAATGAAGATAACAGGTCCAAGAACAGTCCCCTATGGAACACCACAACCAAGATCAACTGGGCTGGAGTGTATTCCATTTGTAGATACAATTTGTGTCCTATTGACTAAGTAGGACTAGAAACATAGCAAGGCTGTATTGTTAATGCCAAACACATGCTGGTGACGGTGAAGTAATATATCATTGTCTGTTGTGTCAAATGCTGCAAACAAATCAAAGAGGGTGAGGACCGTAATCTTTCCGCTATCCAAAACAGAGAGAATGTCATTAACTACTTTCAGAAGAGTAGTTTTGGTACTGTGGCAAGGGCGATATGCAGACTGTACATTGCTAAAAAGACTGTTAAAATTGAGATGAGATAAAAGTTTTGTTAGAACTTTTCCTAAGATTTTTTATATGAATGGGAGATTAGAAATTGGGCAGTAGTTCTTTAAATCATTATGGTCATGTTTTGGTTTCTTCAGCAGAGGCTTTACAATGGCAGTTTTGAAAATAATGAAAATTCCCCAGATGAGAAATAGGTATTAATAACATCAGTTAGTGAAGGCAATATTGGATCTAAGCACTCAAGCAGCAGTGATGTTGGAATTGGATCAAGTTCACATCACTTTGGTGCACTTTTCATCACGATTGTCTGTAATAAATCCAGAGGACATATTTGCTGAAATTCTGTATTGCAATATAACAAGAAAGAAATTGGTATGACCAATAACACAAACAAATTAGTATGACCACAGCATAGACACGAATTGATATGACCAAATATCACACAAATAACTTAGTATGACTACATAACACAGAAACAAATTGGTATGACCATATAATAAACTAGGTATGACTGTAATGCAATAAACAACCTAGTATGACCATTGGCTTTTATATCTAGTTCTGTGGCGACAAGTTTGGTTATCAACTGTACTTGCTTTGTAAATCAATTCCAACTGCAAACAAGAAACTCTGATCTCCTTGTGCATAATGTGCCAGCAGATTAGGGTCTGTGTTTTAGTGACCAACAAACTTCATGGACCTAGATATGCTGCCACATTGAATTTTAAATTTTCATTTTCTTCATGATTACATATCTGAGATTCAAAGGTTAAAGACAATTGAAGCTTTCAGTGTTAATTATATGCAAACTTTTTCATCAGCATCCATGGATATAAATCTTGCTTGAAGTATATAGAAAAAAATAGAAAAAGAAGGAAAGAGTTGAGTAGATGAAATTATTACATAATTGGTCAGTATTGTATCTTACTACTCTGTGCATAGATGTTATTACATGTATTAATATTGTTGATGTTGTGTCTGTCATTTCAAATAACTTACTATTATTGTTGACTTAATGTTGTAATTTTATAAAATTATTGGCATTCCATTTAGTGATAAATTCTAGGTAGAACACTTGCATTGTCTGCTTCACTTTGGATCACAGTGGGATTAAGTCAGTGTTGTTTATTTTTTCATTCTATACTTGAATATAGTCAGTGAGTCACACACAATTTGTTTAGATTAAAAAAATATTCTGCAGAATACCATGTCTTTGTTTATTTTTCGTTGATGCCTGGTGATATGTATATTTAGTTTACATTGTGTTATCAAGGGTAAAGTTCAAGCCAACCTGACCATTTTCATTTTTTTAAAAAGATATTTATAAAAAAATTGAGTTCAAGGCCATGCCTTGATTACTACATTGGATTGTTCTGAAGTTAACTTAATGACAATATTTGATGGAATTTTCCATTGAACATGATACACGTGGGGCATTTTGTTGTATACTTGGTCAGGTGACAGTATGTATATAATGGACTCATTAAGAATTATTCATTCCTGTTTTAATATCAGTATTGTGACTCATTTTTAGTTGTGTTGAGTCACAGTTTGGGAAATTATTTAAATTATTCATTGGAATTACAAAGTGCTCATTGGCATTTTGGACTAAAACACCATTTTGGAATTATTGATAACTCATTCATAGACATTCTTGATTGTATCATGGTGGTATAGGTGATGCTAATGATGCATTCCAGAGGGATAACCTGAAACATTTAAATTGAAAGTTATTTAAATGCACTTTTGTGATCTGCATTCAAGTCACAGCAACTGGCACTAGAGATGATATAAATATGAGGATAAAGACACTGATTGAATTACTTCATTGTATATGGCATTAAAGTGAAAATGCATAAATTTAATTGTCATAAATCAAGCATCACATCAAGACTATTATTCAAGAATGTTAATACCTTCATGACTATTTGAATTCACTTTGAATATTCTATACTTTTAGGCTTTTGATGGAATATTTAGGATTTAATTAACAATGCTGTTAGTATCTTTTACATTATCACTTTAAATTCTAGGTAAATAAATTGATTGTTGAATTTTACAAAACTTGTTTGCTCTTTCTGTTTCATAGCTTAAGACCATTGAGTTGTAACACAGGGAAATGATTAGAATTTACATATTTAAACTAATACATATGTTTTGTCACTATTTTTAAAATTCTACTTCTTTTAAACGAATTTCACTGGGGTTGTTTTTAATCCCTTACTGAAAACCACAGTAAACAATCATTTATATGTATGCAGGTCATTGAACAGTGAGAATTAGCTTGATCTATACAGTAAAATAAAACCGATTGTTTGGAGCTGAATCATTTCAAGATTGTCCATGAGAAATATATAAACTGAATGGTTATTCATTGAGTATTTATTAAAGAATGATGTATTTTTGCTATGCTGTAGTCAATGCTCTTTGTGCATTTTAAGTCAACATCTGTAGCCTCCTGTATGGAAATCACTCGTTTTGAGGCATGCAGAATCTTGATTTGAATAGTCTTAGAATTGAAAATGAATGACTCTAGTCAGTTTCTTGACATTTGCAGGAATAGTGGTAGTGCCTCATTAAATAGTAATGTTAATTGGAACAAGCACCAGCAATATAAATAAAAATCCTACGAATTCCTTTATTTTTTTTTCTTTGAACAGCAATATGTAAGCATGCACTGGTAGTTTAAATTTTATTAAAATTGTCATAAAGGTCAGCATTGCACAACCATATGGACATTTTTGAGTTTTTTTTTAAACAACTTGGTGGCATTTGTGGGGCATTAGCTGTGTCTAATCTTGCTAATTATTTTTTTCTTGTAGCTTCAAAATGTTGCTGAAATCTAGCATTTGCAAGTTCCAGTCCAGAGGGTCATGTGTCTCCTGGAGGAAGAGAAAGATCATTGTGTTGCTTTCTTTCTTGCTCATATTGCTTTTTATATTAAACATAAAGCTTCTTGATAACCTTGATGGACCAACATGTCTATTAAATGACTCACAATTATCATTTGGTATAAAATGCTACCAGTCCAACTCATCCAATCCTTTGCCACAAAATTTTAGAATGAAGCGTGTGATCCATGATTTATTTCAAACAAAAAATAGGATTGTTAATCAAATTAGAAGTCAGGAACTTGTTTGCAACCGACCAAACTTTGACCTCAAGCATGACACTGTAAAATATGCATTTAAAAAAATGGGCAAACTGAATTGCAGCAGTGAAAGATTGTTTTATCTTACACCAGTAGGAGTTCTGAAATTAAACAAAACTGTTTTGAAAAATAGAAAACTGAAGAAGTGTAAATATGTTGGAATTGAAAGAGTAAATGATGATTACCCAACTTACACAGAAACTTTGACAAAAACAGAAGAGCCTTTTGATCTTAAAATTGAGCATGACTTTATTAGAGTACAGTGTTTTCTAACTACAGATGAAGAGAAGGATGATACAAATTCAAAACAGACTAATGATGAAACATCACATTTTCATGAAATTCAAGATGTCAGACTTTTTTATAAAAATAATGGAAAACCAAATTTGCATGCTGATAGTGTTCAAAAGATCAAGGATGGAAATTTCAAAGATTCATTAAATAATTCAACAAATGATACCCATACGGATGTTCAGTTCATTCTAAGGGAGGAAATTAAGAGACAGAAACAGAAAGACAAATTTATTAATGATGAAGTTATGAATCAAGCACAAAGATTAACAAGTTTTGGTGGTGTACATGTGTCATTTCTTAATAATTCCCAGGATGAAAATGTGTCTTTGCTAATGGATGAGAAAGAAGATGATGAGTACAATAAAGAAATTACCCAAAATGATGACTATTACCACTGGAATATGGATATGTCTGATACGCTTGCAGATTTTGATCAATTTTTTGTCCAAGTTTCCCCTAAAGAAGATATATTGAAAGAAGCTACATCCAGAGTCATAGGGTTAAATGTTCTAATTTTTGGACTGGATTCTATGTCTCATCTGGCATGGCAAAGAAAACTGCCCAAGACATACTCATATTTGAAGGACAGTCTGGGTTCTGTAATTCTTAATGGTTATAATATAGTTGGAGATGCCACTACAGCAGCCCTCATTCCGATGTTAACAGGTACATTTTTGAGGAGAACAGCTTGGATGTATTTTCTCATGTCTAGTACTCTCAAATGTATTTCTCATGTCTAGTACTCTTGGATGTATTTTCTCATGTCTAGTACTCTTGGATGTATTTTCTCATGTCTAGTACTTTTAGGTGTATTTTCTCATGTCTATTACTCTTTGATGCCAGAGCATTATCTTATGGTAGTAGAAATGGGTCTATGTTGTTCGAATTCGGTTTCATTTTTTCAACAAGTAGTGCATTGTGCATTTTCTATTTTTCATGGAAAGGAAATACTTTGTTTTAGATTAACAATAAATTGAAGTATCTAATTCAGTATATAAAATAATTGCACCAGAATTCTTATATGTATGTACTTGCTTGTAAGTCGAGTCCAGCTGTGAACGACTCAGACCTTGATCTGCCGGCACATTCTGTGACTCAGTCTGAACAAGTGCAGTTTACAGTTGACTTATAAGTGAGTATATACAGTACAATATAAAATGTTGCCATATTGTAAACATATTTATATTTTGGAATAAATTTTTCCATTCTTACCCGCAAAAGAATAAAATGTGATTTGTGGAAACGTCAATTTTACGTCCATTTTATTATTTTGATATCGTCCTTTAACTTAGGAATGACTTGTTTCTGACATTGGAAAATTGTATCATGGTGACATGGCACATCCTTCAAAAGAAGTATATATTGTCCAAGATAGACTGCTCCAGTGGCCTTAATGGTTAGAGTGTCCACCTTGGATGGAGAAAGTCATAGGTTTGAACCCCAGTGAGTCATACCAAGACTGATAAAAATGGTACTAGTCTAGCAGCTGCCTTTCTTGGTGCTCAGCATTAAGAGGTTAGTGCTAGGACTTGTTGTCTTGGTGTCAGGATAATGAGACCAGCTGGGACAAGATGCTACATGTCTGCAGCATGATCTCGCAGTGCTTGACATTGGTATAAACTGCCTCACTGCAGACATCACAATGGTGTGACTGTCAAAAATTTGTTAAAGATAACATTAAAAATCCATATTACACACACACACACACACATTAAGGCATACACATTTTGTTTTAAATAATTCTCTAAATTGGCTGATTGGTCACCCAAAAGCCTATAAATACTACTATGTATAACAATGAAATATCTGGGATTTAAGTTATGCTCTCATAAATTTACATGAAATAACAGATGGTGATATCATTTTTCTATTTCTAGGTCAATATTTTAAAGCGTCCACATCAAGTTGAAGTAAACTAATTGAAGCATAAAAAATGTAAAGCTTTTATTCCTGTAGAAATAGTCATGTAAAGTTATATAAGTTCAATGTTTTGCTTTTTCTTTTTTCTTGCCTCTGTTTTGTATTTGCCTTTGAAAAATACTCATTTACAGTTGAAAGCACTCAGGCTAGTCTAGTCAGACAATAGTTTTGTACTGTTCATTGTCAGATTAATGCATTTATCTTCATCAATCCCAGACGTGTGATCCCATGGTGGATCCAGTCCAGTGCACTTAAAAGGACTGTTATTTACCATATATATATATATATATATATATATATATATAGAGAGAGAGAGAGAGAGAGAGAGAGAGAGAGACAGACAGACAGACAGAGACAGACAGAGATGCTCAGTAATTGTGTTAAATTTTTAAAAAATGGAAATATTTTATTTTCATAGTATTGATTTTACCAAATTAGTAATTGACTAGAAATATTTTGCAGTTTCCAAATTGATTTTTTAAAATTTGAAATACCCATTCTTCTCATTGAGAGAAGAATTACATATACATGTATTTGATGTATTATTAGGTGCATTATGCTGGAGCAGATCAGGATCTTGGTTCTGTGTATTTTTACTTTTACAGTAGTTCTTAAGAGATTCTGCTTAACTATCTTTATAAAAATACATTACAGTCTGCTGAATACATTTTATTGTACATTTGTGACAGGTAAAACAGAGACTGAATTGCCAGATGTTCGGAAGAAGGCCATGAGTTCTGGTCCAGTGGATCAATTCCCTCTTATTTGGAAAGATTTTAGACACCGTGGATATGTAACCTTGTTTGCAGAAGATGAGCCTTCTATTGGTGCTTTTAATTTGAGACTAAATGGTTTTGCGAATCAGCCCACTGATCACTACATGCGGCACTTTTGGCAGGCTTTGTGGGATTCTGAGATTCGACATGAAAGTCAACGCTACTGCACGGGACCTGATCCTCATCACAAGTTCTTACTGCAGTACACTCAGGACTTTTTTCTTAAATACCAAAATATTCCCAAATTTGCTTTTGTCTTTGGTAGTGAGCTAACACACTGGGATAACAACCCTGGTGAGTTTATGGATGAAGATTTCAAAAAATTTCTGCACCACATGAAAATATCCGGTCTTCTTGACAATACGGTACTGATTGTGATGGCTGATCATGGCGCACGATACAGTAGAGTACGTAAAACTGTGCAAGGCAAAATGGAAGAGCGACTCCCTTTCATGTCTCTTCTTTTCCCTGACTGGTTCAAGACAAAATATCCCCAACAGATAAAGAATCTCATTCAGAATTCCAACAGACTGGCAACACCATTTGACATTCATGAAACATTGCTGGATATACTTTATCTAGGAAGAGAAAAGAGTATTAATGGAAAGAACAAACGTGGTATAAGCCTGTTAAAAGAGATTCCTCATAACCGTACATGTGCCAGTGCTCATATAGACATCCATTGGTGTACATGCCTACAGCAGATTGAGCTACAGACAACAGATACATATGTGTTGCAATCAGCTAATAAATTGATCTGGCTTATCAACGAACTTCTAATACCAGTACACAAGTTTTGCGCCACTCTCAATATTAAGAAGATAATACAAGCCTACCTGCTTGTTCCAAATGAGAAGGTAAAAGTAGTTGATTGTCTTATCTGTGAAGCACAGGAAAGACTTGTGCATCACTTGTGTGACAAGTTTTTTGTTGTTGGTTGTGGTATTATTTTTGTTTTAGTCTATACTCTTAAAACAAAGTAACAGAAAATAGTGAAAGACAACACTATTTTTAAAATAAAAGTATTAATTTCTTCAAAATACAAAGTGAAAAGGAGAAAAAAAACTTATAGAATTGTGAATTAAATCCTAAAATAATTTAAGAATTACCAACACAAATCTTAATAATGTAAAGTCCTAAATAAAACTCAGTACAGGTCCAGATAAAATCCCAAAACTCATGTCAATGACGTGTCTGTTCTAGCTCCAAGTGCGTTGATGTGCCAAGTCTTTTGTTGAATCACAGAAATATAAATTCCCAAAATCATTATGAATTCCTGTGAATATCTCTATCCAGGAATTATACCAGAGCACTTTTGTATTTCCAAAGAAGATAATCACTTGAATTCAGTAATTTGAAGAAATAAAATTCATTTGAACTGGACACAACATAATATAACTTGAAATATATATATATATATATATAGTTCTCTATTTGACTTCAGATCACAATTAGCATTTTCTATTTTTTTCAATTATCTAGTGGAAAATAACCTTCTAGAATAACCCTGATGTTTACAAAACAAAAACCATAACCTGGATTACAAAATTCCTAAACATAGACCCAAATAAACATATTTTCTCCTTTTATTTATTCTAATAATACTGATTTTAAACCCATACATAGAGAGTATAATTTAACTCTGTAATAGTTGTTTACAATGAAATTGAAAAAATTGATTTGGGTCAGGCAAAAATGAACTTGATTATGGACAAGGTCAAGTCCAACATACTATGTTACATTATAATAGCATGTAATGAAATAAAATAAAACTAACAAACAAAACAAATCAAATATACATAACACTCTGCATTCATCAAGTAGTACTTGCTGCTTGGAAAAGTAGGTCATAATAACATATTTGTCATGTTACCAATATGGTCTGGATTAGGGACACTGCATAGGTAAGATTAGGATAACACTAAGGTCATGGTTAGGGTCACAATGTAAGGTTAGAAGAGGGTCACACTATGGTCAGGGTTAGAGTCACAATGTTAGGTCAGATTAGGTTCACACTGTAAAGTAAGGGTTTGGGTCACACTATGGTCAGGGATATGGCTAATGTGTCAAGTAAGTGTTTGGGTCACATTGTAAAAATTCAGAATTAAGATAACACTAAGGTCAGGGTTTGGGTCATTGTAAAGTAAGGGCTATAGTCATACTCTAGGGTTAGGAATCATGCAGCGGATCTCTTTTAGGATCACACTATGGTTAGAGTCACATTGTAACGTAAGGGTTTGGATCACATTATAAAAGGTCAGGATTAGGATAAAACTAATGTCAGCATTTGGGTCATTGTTAGGTCAGGGTTAGATTCATATTCTAAAGATAGGGTGTGTGTGTGTGTGTGTGTGTGTAATATTTATGTATATTTAATATTTAACCACATTTAAGTATTAAAGATTATTTTATAGCTTTTAGCAAGAATTATATCAATGAAAAGATTTTTAATGGTACACTGACCCTTTTATGTTGCACATGAAAACTAAAACATGATTTTTATGTGTCCATCTGACCATCCGTCAACCATTTATTTTCATTCAGCTTGTTCAAGTGTTCTTTAGATTCATGAATATTCTTCTTGATTTGAATTAATGAACCCAACCAGTTTGATTGGCAGCTACATTGTAATTATGAATTATTACATAACTAGCAACTATTTATTATTATTATTATTATATTACAAATTCAAATTTTAATTTTAATAAATAGATACGTAGCTGAGAAGGCATGGCATTCTCTCCTTTTTTCATTGGTTCAGTTGATGATTGCATCAGCAGATATCAAGATAGAGTTATCACTTTTCTGGCCATAACCAGAATGTCATCTTACCCCAGTTAGTTGATCTAATGGAACACAGAATAGTTCGCTAAATATTGCTCCCCCTCCCCTTTCTGTAGAACTTTTAAAAAATTATTTGGCAGTTTGATCATTAATTTGCTGTCAAGCTTTATCCACATATTCTCTCCTCGACCAAACAGCACATTAGATCCCAGTACTAAGGTAAATGGTGCCTGGGGTGACAATGATGGCTCAAAGGGGTTTTGGTACCATAAAAACTCTGGCACCTGGGGCAACCACTGTTTGCCCCCCCCCCCCACCTTTAATACTACTCTACTGGATCCAGTTAAGGAGCAATGTTCCTTATTGACCCACAGTTGTCTCTACAACTTGGAAAAAGTCTATGGCCACATTGCATTGAATGCAGTCAAGTTTGTATATATTCCTTTAAATCAAAAACTCCAGAACTTTCCCTATTTTAAATAAAAATCCTATAAATTCCATTACTTTATTTTTTTGAAATGGTAAATGTTAAAATGGCCAATTTATTTCAGTAAAATATATCCTTTGACCTCCAATTTTTAGTTTAAATGTGCATATTGTTTATCTACATACATTTCATTATTTTATTATTATATTGTTTATATTGTTTATCTACATACATTTCATTATTTTATTATTTATATTGTTTATCTACATACATTTCATTATTTTATTATTATATTGTTTATATTGTTTATCTACATACATTTCATTTTTTTATTATTATATTGTTTATATTGTTTATCTACATACATTTTATTATTTTATTGTTTATATTGTTTATCTACATACATTTCATTATTTTATTATTATATTGTTTATCTACATACATTTCATTATTTTATTATTTTATTGTTCATATTGTTTATCTACATACATTTCATTATTTTATTGTTTATATTGTTTATCTACATACATTTCATTATTTTATTATTTATATTGTTTATCTACATACATTTCATTATTTTATTATTATATTGTTAATATTGTTTATCTACATACATTTTATTATTATATTGTTTATATTGTTTATCTACATACATTTCATTATTTTATTATTTTATTGTTTATATTGTTTATTTTTCATGTATCTTGTAGACCAGTACTGTTTATTTGTATTTTATTCATTTTGTTTAAACAATCAAGAATTCATTTTGAGCATATGATATGGGTTCATTATATTAGAATATTCATAAAATTGTTTGCTTTAGTTTGCCAATTATGTACTGGATACTCAGTCCATCATATGCTTGATAAATAGCATTTATGTAGGAGGAAAAAATAAAATAATAATTTAAAGCATTTTATCAAATTTAGTTTAAATTTCTAGATCTACAAGCTTCTGCTGAAGAATGTTGTAAACAAACTAATTGTGAGTTTAGAATGTTTTATTCCTACTAAGAGAAACAGCTCAAAGTGAATGTATGATAAAAGCCCAAGGGTAACAAGCAAGCTTGTAATTTTAAGTTTACTATTTGATATTGGACAGTTATGAAGTCTGAAATAATTTGCTTCCATTAATATTTTTTTTCCTGACTTAAAACTATTTTCTTCAATGACAGTGAAATATATATTTTTCAGTTTATTTTGTTACTTCTGATAATAATTTTGGTTAAGATTTTAAAAGTAAACTTTATGTGGATTGTTCAAAGTTACATCCAAGGCATTCTGCTACAAGTTGTTTGCTGTATTTTACAGGTCTTATCACCTGTTTTGTGTATACTGACATTGAATTCAATGAAGAATCAACACCAAATGTAGGATATGATAGGGCATTATGGGAATGATGGGACATATTTTGTACTATTGTAAAAAAAATTGTTATATTTGCTGGCAATTTCATTTGCAGTTTAGTTATTTGAGGAGTTTTAAAATGACATTACTGCTTATATTTCAGTTCAAAGCACTTATAATTACTGACATGTCTTTAAATTTTTAAAATATTACCTTAGGATTGCTTTATATATTGAAAAAAATCCTATATATTTGTTGATATTTTTTTAAAGAAAATATGTTCTGTATTTTCCATTTTAAAAAATGCAGATATTCCTATTTATTTGATCTAAAAACTGACCATTGTCCAATATACAGAAAATATACCTATGCTGTTTTTTATTTCACTGAAATCCAGCAAAAACTAATATTGAATATAAATGTAACCATGTCTTTATTGTAAATTTCTGTAATCAACCTTGATGCTGCTCTAGTATTCAGCCTGGCAGTCTGCCTTAGTAGTCTCAGTAACTGATATGATAGCACTCAGTAGTAGTGAAACTGCACAACAGCTGTAGTAACTGAAGGGTTCATACCATGTATTGCCTATAGTGTGCTGAAAAATGGTGTTAAACCCAACAACAACATACTTTATAGCATTCAGAATTTGGTCATATATCAACCGTGTATTAATAATATAATTAACATCCAAGAAAGCTATATATTTTGAAGATCAAGGTCATAGCAAATGACCTTTGTTATTCCAAGTTGAATCTGGCAAAATAAGTTGTTTTTTGTTTTCTTGGTATTTAGGTTCTGAGGTTTATCAAGACTGAGGATGAAGACAACAGAGTTGCCAACTTCAGTCGTGATATAAACCTGGATGTGGCACATTTTCAGCTGACTGTGGAGACAACCCCAAACAATGGTCTATATGAAGCCACAGTACAAGTTAATATGACAAAGGGACTCTACAGCATTACAGGGGACATCAGTCGGATTAATATGTATGGGGATCAGCCAGCCTGCATTCAGGACATGTATCCAGACCTCAGGAAGTACTGTTATTGCTTGAAGGGACAAGACAAAAAGGAGAAATTTTAGCTAGACCTGTATATTTTCAAAATGATTAATCCATTCTTCATTTTGGCAAAATATTGGATTAAAGTATTACCCTTGGCTTATCAGCAAAACAAATGCAGTGATATTGTAGAATTTGAGTGTACTTTTTGTTGGTTTTGAAGGCAAGTTCACATGGTCTTTAGAAACTGAAGACACCAACTCCCCTTTACTTTCACACACACACACACACACACACACACCAAGCTTAAAGCAAGCTAGAATCATGTTGGGATTGAATCTGAACAATAAATTATGTATATATTTATATTCCTTTAATACTGTTTAGGTATTATCATCTGGGGCATGGAAATTCAGATGAAGGTAAATTAAATATAATTAATTTCTTTATCAGTTAGTAAGCAAATTGGAAATCCAGAAACATGGGACAGTTCCATCATATCACAAATCTATTACCCAAAAAAAAGGCAATGAAGTAAAAGACCGTGAATTCATTCATTCTTATGGTTTAGCAAACAAACAAAATTTGAGCGACTGCCACTACACATTCACAGGCCTCAAGCTATACCACCAGGAACATGGATGGCTATATCCCCTGTCCGATTTGGCGGGATGAGCAATGTTGCTAGGGGTTCCTATCTCATTTTACTGTGAATACTTCACAACACCATCAGAATGATATCATGTATTTACAGAATCTGTGATAAATCCTGGATTAGTACATGGAAATCCAGTACCTAAATTGTGATATACCCTTGATTAGTGCATGGAAATCCAACACCTAAATTGTGATATACCAATGTACATGGAAATCCAACACCTAAATTGTGATATACCCTTGATTAGTGCATGGAAATCCAACACCTAAGTTGTGATATACCATTGTACATGTACATTGAAATCCAACACCCAAATTGTGATATACCCTTGATTAGTGCATGGAAATCCAACACCTAAATTGTGATATACCCAATCATGTACATGGAAATCCAACACCCAAATTGTGATATACCCTTGATTAGTACATGGAAATCCAACACCTAAATTGTAATATACCCATGTACATGGAAATCCAACACCTAAATTGTGATATACCCTTGATTAGTGCATGGAAATCCAACACCTAAATTGTGATATACCCAATCATGTACAATGAAATCCAATACCCAAATTGTGGTATACCCTTGATTAGTGCATGGAAATCCAACACCTAAATTGTGATATACCCAATCATGTACATGGAAATCCAACACCCAAATTGTAATATACCCTTGATTAGTACATGGAAATCCAACACCTAAATTGTAATATACCCATGTACATGGAAATCCAACACCTAAATTGTGATATACCCTTGATTAGTGCATGGAAATCCAACACCTAAATTGTGATATACCCAATCATGTACAATGAAATCCAATACCCAAATTGTGGTATACCCTTGATTAGTGCATGGAAATCCAACACCTAAATTGTGATATACCCATGTACATGGAAATCCAAGACATAAATTGAGATATACCCTTGATTAGTGCATGGAAATCCAAGACCTAAATTGTGATATTCCCATGTACATAGAAATCCAACACCCAAATTAAGAAGTGGTATACCCTTGAGTAGTACATAGAAATCCAACAGCTAAATTAAGATGTGATATTTCTATCAATTACTTTTGTTTCTTTGTCAGGGATAATTGGAAATGCATTTTTTCCATCAAAAGTGTACTTTTAACAGCTTTTCTCTGTTTTTGATTATTTTATTTTATTGTCACAATAGGATACTTACCATTTTCTCTCTCAAAGAAGAATTACTGTTTAGAATGGAATACAGACAGAGTACAGACTGCTCTGGTAGCCTAGTGGCTAGTGCATTCACCTCAAATGCGGGAGATCGTGGTTTTAAACCCCGACCGAGTCGTATCAAAGAATTATAAAATGGTACTAACAGCTGTTTCACTTCAGCATTAAGAGGTTAGTCTCTGTTAGGTCTGGTCAGCCTGGTGTCAGGATAATGTGATTGGGTGGGACATCATGCTACATGTCTG
The DNA here is from genome assembly GCA_030141615.1 of Unio pictorum. Classification (NCBI taxonomy): domain Eukaryota; kingdom Metazoa; phylum Mollusca; class Bivalvia; order Unionida; family Unionidae; genus Unio; species Unio pictorum. The sequence goes on along the minus strand of JARLTB010000020.1, from coordinate 17,027,241 downwards.
TGGTATGATACCCCAGTGCTAGACATCACTAAAAACTGCCACACTGCAGACATCATATCGATATGACAAAAATTGTTAAAACTACATTAAAAATCCAAATCACACACAAACAGAATACATGTTATGCTTATATATGTTTCTCACAAGTATATGACTGTTTTACTGTGAATGTGTTATATAAATCTTATGCTGATCAAAGTTTTAGAGAAGAAATAAAATGAATGGCAAGATGTTTTGGGGGTTTTTAAGGTATTGTTCACATGTGGCCATTTTAGACTAAGGAAATGGGTTCCACACTACCAGGAAACGGAAAAAGTGGAGAAGTGATAAAAATGTTCCCGCTTGTGAAAAGTCCAGGAATTTTCCGCAACCACTTGACACCCAAAACAATTATGTAATTGAGACGTAACTAAGCTGATTGTGAGTTGAATTTATTGAATTGTAACCAGAATATTTGGAGGATGCAGTATGGATCATTTGGGTGCTTGAAATAAACATGTGCTGAGTCAATCCAAATGCTCAGCAGATTAGATTCATCTAGTAGACATTTATTTTCAAAGTCTGCTCTATATCTGTATCGTTCCTTACATCGATCTAATAACCCACATTTTCCAATGTTAATGAGAAAAGAAATGAAAAAATATTAAATGAAAGTCATTTACTGGTTTTAATTTAAAAAAATACAAAAGCAAAAGAACACAAAATTTTCCATTATGTATATTTTCCAAGAAAAACTTACGGAGTTTTGCTGTATCATGTGACAACCACATTTACATGTGCTCTCTGCTTGATAAATCAGACTGGCCAGATTGTTAGTTTTTACAAAGAGTATCTGACTTTCATTTAATATAATTGGTTTCATCAATGACATAGTTTATTTCAGTCTGTCAGCGGATTAGAGACATAACAGTTATAATAATTGCCATTTCTGAGACAAATAGTCATTTTCCTATCAATTTCATGCAGGTATAAGTTGATATAACATAAGTTTAAATTTTATAGGCTCGATATGCAATTGCAACGAGCCCACACACCAACCTAAATGTCCAAACATGATAAATGAGGTGGAAACATGGATCAGAAAAACAGACTCCTATTCGTTTTAAACCAGATTTGTAATCCAAATTGTTGAATCTCAGAGCTTAAATGAGAAATTTTTGTCCTGTGTATTATATATTAAAACACTATTCGAGCCTCTATAGGTTTTGGGGACTGATTTAATGAATTACAAGAAGACAAGTTGATTTTACAAAAAATTCAGTCTTTGTTTTTACAGTCTTATCAAAATTTAAATCAACCCTTTTGAAAATGTTTTTAAAAAATGGATTTTTAGTTTATAAACTGCCTCACTGTAGACATTGTAGCAATATGACTAAAATTGTTAATGCTACAATAAAAATTTGGGAGTAGGTTACTACCTCATGCCCCATAAAGTCGTCGCTAGGGGTTAATGTGTTAAAGTCCATTCCTACTGTGCACTGCATAGTGTGCCAGCAGATCTGGATCTATGCAGATTGTTAGAAGTAATTAGTAGAACAAAAAAAAACTAGATCCATATCGGCAATTGCAATATCAGCGTCAGATAAGGGTCTCAGTTGTTTGTAATTGGACCGGACTTGTACATCAAGTATATCAGCACCATACAGTACTTCCTCTTCAAAAATCTTCATGGGAATCACAAAAACGTTGTAAATGACCAATGTTTTCACAGAGTTTTGTTCCTACAAAACAGGGCATTGTAGTGCATAGAAATGCACAAGCTGGCTATTGAATGTCAGATCACATTATAATTGGTTCTCATTAATAGCCAATGACAAAGATAAAGTAAACAACAAAAATAGGTATCAGTGAAAATGGGAAATGTTACCAATACAATCAGCTCCATTATAATACCTGCATTATGAGGTAACAATACACTGAGAGGCTTTGAACATCTGTGTGATTTTACTTTGTAATATAAAAATATTTAATCAAGTGCTTTAAACTTCATAATGCTTACTGCATTACATTAATTCATGCCTAGTTGTGTACTCCACGATTGTCCATATCTATATATAACTATTTTGTAACAGCATACTGTTTTATTTCAGTGTTAGTGTATAATTGATTATAAATTTTATGAATATCAAGTTCTAATCATTATAAAAGGAATGAATTAGAGAAATCAAAATGCACTTGTTTCACTCGAGTGCCTTACTGAAAATTAGTGACTTGTAATATCAAATATACAGGAATTTCCACATAAATTTTGCTGTTTACTACAGATCACACTTATGACTGAAATTGAGATTCATTTACTTGCTCCAGATAACCATCATGGTTTTTGTAGTTGTATTTTTAAAAAAATTTGTTTCAGATACTGGAAGTGTATGCCATGTATATATAGCCTTTAACGTGTTCCAGATTTTACAGTTGTAGTAAAATAGCATTTTAATGAACACCATCTGGTATACTCACCCCATTTTAAAGTTTACCCCTGCAGATCACTACATGTGTAAATGACAGATGTTAGTAAATGGCATATTTTGTCAGTCCTTTACAGACATTACACTCAAATTTTTTTATCATATTTGTACATGTAGTAAGCTGCAAGGATTACTGTTTGATGTGTTTAGAATGGTCAATTTTTGCATATTTTTTTTTTATGAAGCCTGTAGGAAAATATTATTTGTATTACTGCTAGAGTAGCTATTTATTAACTCTGCATTGTTTTCTTTTCTTTCTTATTTTTGTCTTCAAAATATGTATTGATATGCTGGTCTTATAATGGAAACATTTTAGATTTTACAGTTTCGTTTCATTTTGATAAATTTATTAGTATGGTGTATTATAGTTGTATTTTTCAAATAAAATTGTCTTTTATTTGCATGACAACTTTAAGCCGTATACTTCCTTTTAAAGCATTTTATGAGATCTTTTTGTTGCAAAACTTATGAGGGGCCCTGAGTGGTCTAAAGCAATCTCCGTTACGGATCAATGCCATCTTACCTCTGTCTGCATGGGTTCGAGTCTAAGATTTGGCTAATGTAGTTATGTGTGAAAGCTTGCCAGTAGCTTCTCATGGGTTGGTGGTTCTTTCCAGGGGTTTTCCCAGGTTATTCCTCCACCAATAATAATGGCCGCCATGTATAACACATCGTGTGCTGAAAAATGGTGTTAAACCCTACAAAAACAAAAAACAAAAACAAAAATGTTATGTAAAACACACTGAAGCATTATCATTTTAGTATATTTCCTTGTCTGTGATTAAATATTACATATCAGAATACAATAGTTTGGGTTTTTTTTACATTACTTTCATCATATGGTTGTGTTGTGTGGCATGAAATATTCCCATAAACATGTACATGATATGTCTTGTTCATTCCATGCCTGATTTTGTCAAATAAACACTTATTAATGAACCTTTTTTATTCTTTTTGTGGCAATTAAATGATACAGTTGGGGGATTCTTTAATTTATTCTGCCTAAACCTACTGATGGCTTTTGTTTATTAGAGGAATCATTATGCTGCTAAGGCAAATCATTCTGGAGCATGTGCACTCTTCCCTTTTGACCTTGAATCTTAAAGGTCACATTTTACAGCAATTCATTAATCATGTAAGTTGACATTGCAGATGTCATTTAAAAGAAATCTATTTTTGGTAACAGTGATCCTATTTGATATGTGCCATTTTGTACAAATCGTTTAATACCATCAAATTTTATTGAGTGGTGTTGGATAAGTTATTTCAAGGTTCTTCTATTTACTTCAGTAACAGCCATCATGGAAACCATGGCAACTATATTTGGAATCAGATCAGCATCATTTTGTACAAAGTTCTCAAAAAGTCCTGTTTTATGACAGATGCTGTCACATTTGGATGAAATATGTTCATTGGTTTTTCTTAAAAAGTTTTAAAATAGTAAATGGCAAAAAAATTATGCATGACATATGAAAGGCATAACCATAAGATCATTTTGGTTTAATGGCCAGGTGAGTTAATGAAAGCTCAGTAAGAGCGACTTGAAGATGACATGCACATATTTTAAAAGGAGGCAAGTCTTACAGGAATTGAAACTTTTCAAATATACATGCACACACACACACCTTGCAGATGAGACAAAACACATTTTCAGTTCAATTACAGTATGAGCTTTTTACCTGTTGCTAAGAAAGCCATAAAGTTAAAAAAGTGTCATGTTATAAAACATGGGTGCTTGGAGTCCTGGTTGTGGCAAAAAATGAAAAGAAGTCCATAGCATTCAACTAATTTGTCCATCTGACTTTCTGTTCATTCTTGTAATCACCTAAAGCTCTTCAACATTTGCACATAATTGGATGCCATTTGGTAGGTGATTGTGCCTTTTAAAATCTTCTATTCATGTCCAATTTTGATACATTAACTGCATTTTCCCCAATTGTTTTAAATCTCCATTATAGCAGATTCTTCTCAGGAACCATTCAACATTATGTCATGCAATTTTGGTGTACTATCTCAAAGAAATTGATGTGCCTTTTGCCTTTTGCCTGTTTCGTCTCAATAAACTGGCCCTTGACAATCAACTCTTATCTTCACATGGGACCTAAAATGTAAATGATCAAGACCCAGTCAACACATCTGTCGTAATTTTATATAAACCGTATCATAAATTCAGGCCCTGAGTGATCACCATTATGGCTCACTGCCATCTCACCTGTCGGCATTGGTTTCAGTCTTGGGTTCAGCCAATGTGGGTATATGAGAAATTCAGCAAATGTGGGTACATGAGAAATCTTGCCAGTAGCTTCTTGTGAGTTGGTGGTTCATTTCAGGGTTTTCCTGGGTTCTTCCTCCACCATTTATACTGGCAACCATGTAATAAAAATACTGAAATAATGATGTGTTAGTATAACCAACTGAATGCCACAATTTAAAGAATTTAAGTAACGATTACTAATAACAATTTGAACAAAATCATAGCTCATCAGGAACTTACATTCTTTTCTATTTTATCTCTTTGAAACGAAGAAATCTCTAGAAAAAGTGACTATCTCCTACAAATACAGACTGAGATATTACAGGAATTTTAGAAACAAGGAAGGAGAAACAATTATTGAGATAAAATATATCTACTGTATATACTCGCATATAAGCCTGTTTGCGTACAAGCCGACACCCCCAAAAAACTTAATTGGTAAAACTGTTATGAAGTGCATGACCCGCGTTTAAGCCGACCCATAATTTCTAGACTACCAGTACATCACAAGATGCACAAAGTGAGTTCTGAATACGTGTATTGAGGCAAATCACATTTTTTATCAAATAAAATGAAAGTAAGACAGCTAATTTATATGTTGAAATAAAAACAATTCTAAAGTGTTAAGTCTTAATGGAAATTTAATTAATCCTCATTCCAAAATCATGAATTATAAAAGTTCAATCACTTTTAGAATCCTTCAAAATTGGACTCTGTATCAGACTCACCAAACAGTTCACAAAACTCTGCTTCTGTTACAGGTGTGCTTTTATCATGTAAGTCATCATTGACAAGTATTGTGACAGTTTATAACTTAGAGCAGAAACCATGTCCACTACCAGATCTCATTAAACAATACATTTGAGAGTCATTATGTATTAGTAAAGTCCTTGGCATTGTGCAACAAAACAAACCTATTATCCCTGAGGTGAGCCATTTACCACAGATTAAGAATATGGTAGCTATTGTACAACACTACCGCTAACAACTTTGCTTTACAAACAACAACAGTAGTATATAAACTGTGGCGGCTGAATACATCTAAAACACTTGTCAAAGAAAATCCCACAAATTATATTGTTTTACAATTATTCATGCTGACTCGTATATTGCACTGTTATTTACCCTTTCTAAGCATACATGCAACAAACCCCTATACAGCCTCTCGCTATTGTTCCTTTAAGAGTATCGTACATGTATTTCTACTCTCGATCAAAATGTTTGTTGTATATACCTTCAGTATCGTAATTCTTTTATTTTTTACTCAGATTTTTTTCATATTTACACTAGCTAGAGTGCATTTGTACGATACCATAAAGTTCAATGATTACTGAGTAGCTGAGCGTTATATACTTGATTGGAGATTACTAACATGATGGTTCTTTTGGAAAATACACATACTACTGTGGCTCAAATAACACGTATGGTTTGATGTCCCACCGAGTTACATTATCCTGACACCAGGCTGACCAGTCCTAACACTAACCTATTAATGCTGAGCATCAAGCGAGACAGCTGTGGGTACCATTTTTGTAAGTCTTTGGTATGTCTCGGCCAGGGATCGAAACCTCGATTTCTATTTTTCTATTTTCCGCAGTAGACACTCTAATAACTAGGCCACTGGAGCGGTTGACATGGCTGTTTAAACAGTATATAGGAAGCTGAATTGTCCAAGAAGTTAACATGGTCAGAAAGGTTGCAGGTTTAAATCCTGTTTCTGGACATGTTACTTTATTTCATCTGACTTGGTGTAGTATAGCCTTTCATGTGTTAATGTGCCAGGAAATACTAATCAATCAATTAATCATTGTCTGTACATGTAAAATATACAAGAATATACAGAAATCAAGACTTCTTAATGTCTGAATTCCCTAAACACACAATTTTCAAATTCAATTAAACTTTTATTATAATACATGACAGGTATACATAATTTATTGTAAACAATTACAAAACACAGCATACATCTTTTTAATAACTGTAAACACAATATATGAAGAAGAAAAAAATGCCTTTAGTAACTTTTACAAAGCCCAGATTATCACAGATGATACAAATAAATATTTGAAAACTTATAACTTCTCATAAATATAAGGGCTATGAAAAATAAGTTGGCATAAAGATACATGCTAGAGAGAGAAATTTCCACACATTTTATATTATTGTATGTGAAAGATATAGAAGCAGGTAAGCAAATCAAGTCAAACACAAAATGATCCAGATCACTTTTAAGGACAAAATCTTTAAATGTGCCATGTGCAATTCAAAATTGTTTGCTTATGTGTGTGTGTGTGTGTGTGTGTGTGTCTGTCTGCCTGTCTGTTCACCTGTTAAAAAAAAAAATCAGCACTCATAAGTCACACTGACAGATGTGATCTGCAACGATGGGGTGCACACATTTAAAAAGAAAATCAAACAAAACCTTGTTAATTGGAGAAAAAGAATAAATGTAATTAATAAAAAGCCATGATTTTATAACATTATCATTGTAATTTTGTAACTTTTTAAATGTTGTCTAGATGTAATTAGGGATTTTCAGAATTTATGTTTTGGCTTGTTAATGACATTATTCTCTAATAGGGTACAATGGAACAATTTTACAATATACATGTACTCACTTATAAGTGGAATCCGACTACAAACTGTTTAGATTCGATCTGCCATTGTATATACTACTAGATCTGGTCTATGCAGTTTGTTTGGAGTAATTAGTACAACAAGCAACACACCCTGATCTGCCAGCACATACACAACAGCAGATCAGGGTCTATGTTGATTGCACTTGGACTTTACTTACAAGCAAGTAAAGATGGTAAATTTCTCATAGGGTTCTATAGCATAAATTTACTGAGGATAAATGATGAGAGCAGCATAAAAGAATTTTCAGCATTCATTAACATCCCACCCTACCTTTAAATAATAACAACTAATAACTACTAATAAAAAAGATTGGAGAAAAAATCCCATGTTGCAGAAGATTCAAAAAAAAAATCTGTGATGTAAACTTTATGCATCTTATTACATGAAATTTTTAATACATACTATTACTTTTTGAGTTTTAATATGTTGTGGATAATTATATTTTCAAACCTAGGATCTCAGTACAGACTGCTCTCAGTGTTTTATGTTCACCAGACTGGGTGGCTGAATTTTCAGATCTCACTATGGAACAGTCCTTAACAATTCTTAAAAAAATGGAAAATAAGATACTTATGATGACCAAAACTGAGGTAACAGTTAGAATCAGTAAATATTTCATTCTCAATTAATTTGACTGTATGGTAAGACAGACAAACTGACACTATGTCAACCATAACATTTGTGCTTTATATGAACTGAAGATCTGCATAGGTTACAGATCATTTGGAGTGTCTCCATTTTGAAGGTTGGTTGTTATGGGATTAATGCCATTTTTCAGCACATGATAGGCTAAACATGGCGACCAGTATATCTGGTGGGGAAAAAACCTTGGAAAACCCCAGAAAGAACCACCTACCCACAGAAAGTTACTGACAAGCTTTCTTACATACCCATCTTGGCTGAGCCGGAGACTCAAACCTACATGAGCTGAGGTGAGATGTCAATGGTAAAGGCAATTGTCTTAGACCACTTCAGCAACTGGGGCTCTCCAATTTGAAGGAAATTCAATGATTACATGCAGAAATAAGATTTAAGGTATGTTAAAAAAAAAGTTATGCCTGTTATACACTCAAACCATTGCATCTTCTTGGATTTCTATCATTTACAAATAATGTTTGTAATGAATCTGAACTGTCACCTTAGTGAGTACAATATATTCTTACAAGAATGACTTCTGACATCATGCACATGGACAACACTCGTATATACCTTCAGAGAAATGTCAATTGGTCCATTAGATTCATAAGATAATGAGTAGTTTTGGGGACAAAATGAATCACTTTGATAAAATTCAAGGTAACAGAATAGACACAATTATCAGTAACTGACGAGATACAATTATCAGTATTATGCAAAGAAAATGTGTGTCAATTTCAATTCACAACTGAACACGACTCACAGCCATTATAATTGAAAATGTAGATAAAAATTCACAACTGAACACGCACTCACTGCATGTCGGATATTTTTCTACAGCCATTATAATTGAAAATGTAGATAAAAATTAAACGTTTCAGATTTTTACTCGGCGTCACTTCAATGGTGAAAACATTATTGCTCTCCTTAACCGTGATATAACAAAGACCATCAAAGCCATGCACAAATTTTAATGACTCCACAATTATGGTCAATGACTCAATGTCATATCTACTGACCTATCAGTGGACTGATACGTTCCCAAATCCAATATTAAACAAATCTGATAGCTGTCTATTCCATGAGATAGTAATCTAATACAAACAAAATATATGCATGTATGATCAATTTGAACTGAACTGATGGTATCAGATCAAACAAAAATGACCCCTCAACACCAAAACTGAATATTATTGCTGCACAGTTATCCTTTTCTGGGATGCAAGACAACTTTTCAAAGTAACTAATTTCTGCATTTTAGTATTGGAGGTTTCTAAAACAGAAAAGAATGATAGTGCATGAACTCAGCATCCTCATTCTTGTGGATGAATTATTACACCTCTATTGGAATTTCCCTATCCCACATCAATGCCATTTACACTTTCTTTAAAGTCGGATCCAACTAAAGCTGCATGGACCCAGATCTGTTGTCACATAATGGATCTATATAATTTGTAACGTGAATCAGTAAAACAAAAACACAGACCCTACTCTCTGCCAGTTCGTGCAATAGCAGATCAGGTTCTATGCAGTTTATAGTTTGAACTTCTTTGATGACAATAATTATATTACATAATAAAGAACTATTTTATTTCCTCTCTAATAAACAGTTCTGTGTTTTTCAAGTACAGAACCCTAATTCAACCTCAAAAAGTCCTGAGTGCAAAGATCAGCCTAAAAGGTAATCTTGAGTGTCAACATAAAAAATAGGAGTCTGATTAAACCGGTTTAAAATAAAAATTGCAAAAAAATACCAAGAAATATTTGAAATGGCAATTCTAAAACAAAAATAATGGCAAGTAACATAATAAATACAAAGATCATGTAGTCTATATGCATCTACAAACAAACAAGTTAGAAATAAGCATCATACACTACATGTATATGCTGACAGAGATGACCTTGATATATACAATATAGTTAAATCTTAAAATTACACTCCAAACATTCAAGCACAGTTCATTTCTTAAACTGTACTCTCAACTTGGCAGTGCTCTGCTCCAGAAAAAAGGGGGTGAAAGGGCATGACAAACATCTATTTTTGATAATATGGTAAAACATGCCAGTTGTTATATCAAAAAACTAAAATATGATAAAATAATTCAGATCATGGTAAGCATGCATAGTTTACAATAAAATTTAGCTTTTAAACACTACTGATTTCTGTCTGGTAAGCTGGTTGCTACTTCTCAGAGAGCAAACTACAGCTGAAACATTCACGCAATTAAACTGGCCACCTCTTTACTGTATATATTAACCAAATTTATTTCATAAAAAAATGTGACGAGTTAAAGCTTAAAGAAATCTATCACTGAAACCCCTCCCCAACAAAATTTACAGTGAATTCTTTAAACACGAAAATATGACAATTGCTTCAAATAATAATAATAACAAAAATGTAGTAATAATAACACCCATAGTGATATTTGGTGCATGGTATTTGTCCAAAAACTAAAACTGAAAGGTGAATCTGCATTCAGAGGTCATCTGTGTACAAAGGCCAGTTTAGCGTTTTCCCAGAAGTGGTTACAAATGACAGGTTTGACTCTAAATGGATATTTATTACTGGAAATTTATAGAACTGCCCTCACAGTTTTAATGGAAACTATAAATATTATCTATGAGACAATCATAGTAACCTCTTCAGCTTTGATATTTTCTGTCTTGTCAATAAAAAAGAAGCCTTTACCCTTGAATACATAAATATTCACAAAAGACACCTTAAAAACATGTACACAGCTATAATTCTTTTCAAATTCTGTTTTATGTTACACATTATAGCATTAAACTTTGGCACATAATTACAATTATAACTGAATATTTAGTGAAGACAAGAGACATTAAGGTCTTTACATCTTGTATATCAATGATTAATTTTGCAATTAAGAAGATAAATAACAATGCTGCCTGAAGATGCATAATTATATAATAGAGCTTTCCAGGTGAAAATAAACCACATCTATTTACAAATATATACAGTAAATAAATAAAAACAGAAAAGAACAAATATACATGTCTCACAGAGATATAAAGATGATATAAGGTAAATAACTGGCTCAATGATGCTGGTTAGGACTTATCAGTAGAACAAACAAAACAGACATTGATCTACTAAAATGGCAGGTTAGGGTCTACGGTGTTTCTAGGAGAAACTGGACATCAAATGACATGGATGAAACTTTTGTTTCTTATTAAAAAATATTTTAAAAAATTAAACAAATTGTATACAGTTTAAATAACTGCATTAACACTCCCGTGAAAGAAAATGAAAAAGTCAACACAAATTTTATAATACCTAAGAAAATCTTTTGCATGTCATGTTCTGCTACAATTTTACCCATAAACATATATTTTTCTTTCTGCATTAAAATCAACAAATTGTGAAATTTTAAATGTTTAATTACTCATTCAGCTATTATTTTATGGACAATTAGCGACATGAACATTTTCCTGTACTTTTCTATGTAACGATCCTTACTGGTGGACAGATATTCAATACATGACTAATGCAAAAACAATGCACACAAACCTATGAATTCTGATTTGCTTGGAGCCTTAGACGAGTTAAAACAAAAAAAAATTTAATACCACAATATTCTAGAAGCAATGCTCCTTAAAGGTCTAAGTCTATGTTAATTTGCAGCTGGTAGAATTTTTTCATAAGTAAATACAGTATGTATACTGAATCATTGACATTTGTTTGAAAGAACAGTCACCATATTGATATAATAAATGACAAAAATATTTCCTATTTCACAGAAGATTAATGATGAACCTAAAACAAGACAGGAAACAGAAATATTTCACATCAAAGTTCAACAAAGAATTTCAACAGTTTATGTAAATAGTATCCATCAATTATGATCAATTATTTTTCAGAACACTAAGTGTACTTAAAGTCATATCAAGAAACACATCAACATGTTAATAGTTGCACACCAACATGTTGATAGTTGCACATCTACTATCAAGTAATATAGTCCTAAGAGGATATCCTACTAGAATGTTTATATTTTTGTTTTTTTGAATGACCACTACCAGTTTTTATCTGGAATGAACCATTACCTGGTAACAGGTTTTATAGGTAATTAATTTTAATGCTTTTTCTACTGAGAACTCATAATTTAAATCTTTAAGTCTTTTTTCAAATCTGACAAAGTTTTTACACATTTGAAGTTCAGCACAAACATCAAGCAGTAAGCATCAGACATGATAGAAAACACATAAACAGACTCAGTATAACAGCTTGACTACATAAATGTAGTACTTGCTTACATTCTTACACAAATGATTGGTACACTGGATTACATTTATCACATGTGTGCAATGGCATCGTCTAAGGACTGTATATGTATGAAATAAGTAGATAGAAACATGTAATGAGGAAAATGGCTCAAAAGAATGCTGACTTGAAGAATAAACACCAAAACTAGATAAAATAACCTTGCCCTTGAAATCTTTGTAAGGAACTTTAAGTTACCACATTCACTTGCCACTGCATATTATCACCTCTTTACCACACAATTTGCGGTCTAAAGAGTCATTAAATATGACAGGTTCACTAAAAAATAATAATTCATTGTATCTAATTAACATAGGCAAGGTTAGGCTTTTTCTATGAGCTTTCATCTTGGTAGCTGATCTGCATTTCATCTATTCAGTACCAGCTCAATGTAGCAGAGTACTTGGCAGTGTAGTGAAAACTGTCAGGGGCCATTCTTCTTGATTCTTATCTTTGTCTTCTTTCTTACTGAGAGCATGCATGTCCTATCTCTTGTGTTTTTTCTGAGTTTTCTTGCTGTGGGATTTCTGAAAATGAGAATAAATATACTAAAAGTTATTCTGTAGCAGGAGTAAGAACTTTGTGCCAACATTACACAATGGAATTTTTTTATTACTGAAGACACAATGCTAATTTCAGATGAAAGTTATGTCATTTTATCTTTGTATTAACATGAATGATAAAATACACAGATCTGTTTCTATGACATTCAGATTGAAATTTAACACAAACCTTCATTCAAAATATATTACCCGGTCCAACTGGTGGCTGTTCTAGTCAGGAGTCCAAAGATAATTAAGTATGCATGACAAATACTATCAGACTAAGTAATTATATTATGTATATTATATTATGTTAGGATGCAATTCCAGATTGGATTATGTGCATATATATGACACCTGTGCTTCAGCAGATTTGCATAAGATATTAAAATGAGTAAAAGTGAGACAATGTGATTAAGTTATCATCGAAGACAACCTATATCTGTAAATGTGGCTACATTACAAATCTCTGGGCCTTTGGTATCATTGACAACCTATGCTTGTAAAGATAGCAGCAATATGGATTTTCTGGATTTTGGCATCATTGTAAATTCTATATTTTAGTGAAAGGTGCATTTAAAGTTAAGCAGTATGTCTGCTACAGCTAAACTGTACACAGGTTAAATCATGCCAAGCTGTTTCCATGTTTAATACGCATGGGTGTTTGGGTTTTGCAGATTCAGAAGTGAAACCAAGTAACCCCCAAAAATGCTATATCTCTCATCTTTGCACTTAACTCTGCTAAGAGAGGTTTAATTGCCAAAGAATATTTTAAAATATTACTTTTCTGCAGGTCTATTTTGGCACCAGAGGCTGTATCTGTTTCAACTGTCTTTTATTACAATTAATCTGATTTTCTATTTTGCCACCCCAGTGTTAAATCTCTTTAACTGGTAGTCACATTAATAATTATTCACAACTTGTATATTTTTAAACTTGATATGCCACTAAGTTATTCAAACTCAGATGGTCAACAAAGAAAAAACTGGCATGACCTTACTCTTGCGAAATCTATCATGGCATCATAAATAAAACTGCCAGAACTGAATGATTGCAAGTCTTTGTTCAGGCTTTCCAATTGGATACAGAATTTCTCTCATTACAATACCCTGGGACCAGCCTAATTAAGTAGTCCAAAGTAAGTGGTAGGCTTATTATCAGACAATGATATCCATAGCAATGAGCCAAATGTTTTAAACATGGAGGGGAGAGAAGATGAGGCTTATCATCAAGCATGAAATTATTATCAAATAAAAAAAAATGTTACTGTATGTACTCGCTTTTAAGTCAAATCCAACTGCACATACCTTGATCTATCAAACATACTGACAGATTTCATACCCTGATCTGTCAAACATACTGGCAGATCTCATACCCCGATCTGTCAAACATACTGGCAGATCTCATACCTTGATCTATCAAACATACTGGCAGATCTCATACCCCGATCTGTCAAACATACTGGCAGATCTCATACCCCGATCTGTCAAACATACTGGCAGATCTCATACCTTGATCTGTCAAACATACTGGAAGATCTGTCTCTATGCAGTTTCTTAGTAGTAATCAGAATAGCAAAAAAAGACCCTGATCTGCCAGCACTTTAATGTGATAAAAGATTATGGCCTACTTTCTTTGCAGTTGGAATGACTTATTATTGAGTACATATGGTATTTTATGGTGGCCATAAGCTTCCAAGAGACAGAGATATTATCTTGAGGTAAAGATTTTGAAACATTCTCAAATAGTATTACACTGTCAAACCTAACCTGCACACACAGTCCAGTCAAATGAACAAACCTGTAACCAAGGTAACAAGTATTGCTAATAAAATGCAGATGAAATGATACTGAGAACTTCAATGATAGAGTTAGATCCTATTACAAACTGCCAAGATCCAGATCTGCCATCATAAAAATGTGCCAGCAGATCTGGGTCTATGATACTTGTTCTTCATCACAAACTTAATAGACCCTGAAATGCCTGTACAGTTCAACCTGGCAGATCTGAATGTATGCAGCTTGCAGTTGGATCCAAATTATACATGAGACTAGGAATATTTAAGACTACACAGATTGGAATAAATATCAATCAGATTAAAATCAGAACTTCACTGTCCTATGTCAAGATCTGACAGTGACTGCTTATGGGTCATGTTCTGGTGATCTTTGAATTAGCCAACGGAAATGCAGCTTTCTGAAATTTTGAACATGAATCAAATCGTTTGGCACACAATGATGCTTTTCAGCCATAGTGCTCACTACCAAATGTGATGTTATTAAACTTCATCTGATTGGCTGATAAAATTAGTGACTATGTTAATAACATGGTTCACCAGAATATGACCCTTACATGGTCACTGTCAGATCTTCAGAGAGGACAGTGGAGATCTGGTTTTAATCAGATTGGGATAAATCTTTTACTCAGATTTCAATATAGCTGTATACCTGTAGTCCTTGTGAATGAAGATTAAGCTTTTCTTTTCTAATTAATCCTTTATTTTCTAATATTTGCATGTAATAAAGACTAAATGGTAATATGGATGATAAATTGTAATTTCAGTGTGAACCCTTATACAACAAAGTTTTTTCTTCATTAAACTATGAAAAATGAGTTAAAAGAAATTCAGAGGCACCATGAAAGGAAGCCGCAAAATTTATAAAAAATGTACTGGAATATATATATATATATATATATATATATATATATGACACAAAATTCTGGGACTATGTAGTTTTCAATTGGATCCATCCTATATGCAAGTATACACTATACATTATACTTGTAAGTTTACTAATAATAAAGGACAAGGTTATTACCCATGCATATGGTATACCACATGCTGATATGCCATGTAAGCCTGTCATGCATATAATGGTATAGTACTATCCCATTGTAATGTGTGTACCACTTTATAGTTTAACTGCCTTATTTTCAAGTAGCAAATATACATGTTTATAAGTCAGGTCCAGTTGCATAAAACATAGACCCCTGATTTTACCATTGCATAATGTGCCAACAGATCAGGCTCTACAATGTTTGTTCTACATTGATGACTGTGTTATGTATATCTATATTATGTATATTATTTTTATACAGTTTTTGTAAGGGTCATTTAGCTAATGACATTTTTAATGCTAATATTCTATGACTGTACTACAATAAAGACATTATTCAGAATACCTTTGAAAATATTCAGATTAACTGGAACTATTGGAATCGATAGAACGTTTAAGGATATTTGGAACTCATTTGCCATATCGCGAGCTATTTTTTAATTCTTTCTCTTTGTATTTTGGGAAAATAAATATTTAAATTATGCAAAACTTGTTGGTTATTGCTCTGTCTTGTTATCAGGTAGTTTAACAACCTAGAATCACAACTGCATTGACACAGATCTGTCAATGCATTATGCGACACAAAATTCTGGGACTATGTAGTTTTCAATTGGATCCATCCTATATGCAAGTATACACTGTACATCATACTTGGACATAGTAATGAGAGAATGCTGTTTTGTGATTCATTCTCAGCATACATTTTAAGAAAACTCACAAAAAGAAAAATGAGCTGGAACATGCTGATAACAAAAAAAAATCTAATGTCATGAACAAAATAAACAGTTCTATAATTTTTTCAATCTTCTTTAAAAAAATATGTTCTTTTTATTCTTTCTTGTGAAAACACACTGTGCACATGAAAGTAACAATTCACATTGCAACCAGCCCCAAAATAAGAACACTCCTTCATAACAGCCACACTTTGCTAGTCTCATTTCTTTTGTAAAAGGCAGTTAATCGTTAAAAATCAGACCACATCTCAGTTAAGATAAATATGAATTCAATCCCATCAGTGCTTGTAACTGAATGTCTTAATGAATTAACTAAATCATTTATAATGCAGTCGTAGGCTCTCAGTCTCCCCAGATTGTAGTTGGCCATTTTAGTATGTAAGGTGTAGAGTGTCAATTTTCAAGTTGTCAACAAACAGCACCCATGTATAAAACAAATGAACAGTTGGGATACTGACACTACCAGTACACTGGCTCATGTACCTAATAATTTGACTCAATGAACAGTTGTGATCCTGACGCATAAAGCTACCAGTACACTGGCTCATGTAAATCCTAATAATCTTGCAAAATAAACTCTCCATTTTGATATAGCCATGCTTTTATTGTGCCTCAGTTAAGGCTGCAACTTTTACCAAAATTTCCAAACATGTAAACACTTTATACCTGAAACAATGCTGTTTAATTGGAAAGAGTGGAAATTAAAACTTTTACCAAAATTTCCAAACAGGTAAACAGTTTATATCTGAAACAATGCTGTTTAATTGGAAAGAGTGGAAATTAAAACTTTTACCAAAATTTCCAAACAGGTAAACAGTTCATACCTGAAACAATGCTGTTTAATTGGAAAGAGTGGAAATTAAAACTTTCCCTCTATCATGCCATTTACTTACTGAAGAGTTGACAACTATTATAAAGTGCATTCTATTCCTCACTCATCTTGTAATTGTCGTTCATCTCGTTATAATGGAATTCTAAGATATGGTTTTGTTGACTAGCGGTATATATCACAATTTGGTGCATTATCTGTATGATCCTCATCATACAGATTTTTACTGCTTCATACATGTACATTATGATAAAATATATAAATAAATGTAATGAAACATATGATGTGGATATGCACATGGGATAATGTACATGTAGAAACAAATTTGAAATGGTAATTCTTTAAAATAAAATGAAACCAGTCAAAGGATTTTTTAACAAACATGTATCTCAAAGCCATATATAATTAAATAGGATTTGGAACCTCCTACCTCACTGACAGTCATGCACGTTTCTTTACACATTTACAAATTCTGTAACCCTTTACATTCAGTAATCAAAACCATTTACTGTAGAGCTTTAACATGATTCAGGTCAAGTACAGACTATTTGATAATGTGCTACACTTTCAACATGCCACAGTTTAAGAACTGGCCTCACTTATAGGTGGTATACTATTAAAATAGGTGGACTCACTTGAAATGTGGTACACTATCATGGGTCTATGAAGCATGACTAATGTGACAACAGTGCATCAAATTGCTGAATCGTGACAATGGTTAAAACATATGAACATGTAAATTTATAATGAACTCTACAGGCAAGGAGGTATATGTATAGTTTCTTTTGCAAGGTGAAAATACATGTATGCTGACAGGTACTATACAGAGATGTTTTCAGTTATCCAAGCAGTTGGTGAATGATGTTATATTTGCACATAAAATGCAAAGAGGGTAAGCCTGGATTAGCCACAGACTACATTAACACTGATCAGTTTATAACATACACCAGTGATTAAAAAGGGTCAAAAGACTAACTGAATAACAAGGAGATGACCATGACCTGCAGGTCACGTCTGCTTCCTAGCTATGTTCTAAATCTGCTGAGGGTTCAAAACTGCATTGAAATAAAAGAAAAATAACAAATGTTACACTGAGGTTAATCTAGGACACATGGACAGACATACAGGTGGATGGAAATACATAATGGGTGCTAAAATAATCTCTAAATCAAGCCTCCACCAAGGTAGCCTCAACAACAATGCTGTCCACGGAGTACATGACATCATTACCCAAACTCAGCGAGTCTTCAATCTCACATCAAGTATCATTAAAAACAAAACTCAGATTCTGCAATACATCTACACTTATTCACATGATTTTTCTTCAAATGTACCATATTCTCTTCCTTGTGACCTAAACCCAGTTTTCAGATCAAATTCTTTATAAAACAACATTTGTCTGGTCTCACTGAAGTGCAAAGGATGGGTAGACTGGAATATATGCTAGCAATAAAGAAGAATAAATAATAATTATTATAATAAATTCTTGACTTAAAAATGCATTTACATTCTTCGGCTTTCAAACATAGCAAAGAGAAGAAAATGTTTTTAAAAATCTATATATAACTTCACATGCACATTGCATAATTGCTGTACAGTGTAAAAGTTTTAAAACTTATCTGGAAATCGAGCTCAGCTTGATGACAAAGAAGGGAATTTTGTGAAAATGAAGTAAAATCATATGTAATTATATTTTAAAAAAGTGTCTTTATGATATGTGATGTGAGATTAGGAAATACCCAAGTAAGAATAAAGCCCTTGTGTATTCAATAAGCTGTCTTTTCTCCATTTTAAATTATATGTCCTTTTTCTATCACTGGTTTATATTGTAAACCAATTAATGATAAGGTAGCCTGAAAAAATTAGCATATGAACAGCTAAATGCAGGAATTGTGCATAATGGACTACTAAAACATCTACAGGCCCCTTGTCTGTTTATATGGCAAAAAAGAACAGTGAGACAAAAACTATGCTACTCCAACAAAACTGATAATAAATGTTCACACAGTAATTGTTAAAGGTCCATTTTCCAGTGAAAGTATTTTGACCAACCAAAAATTTTTATACTTACCATGTGACGCTACTGCGATGACCACCGAGGTGACAAAAATTTACCTCTTCCTGGCATCAAACATATTGACACTGATTAAAAAAACTGAACTAAAAAAAAATAAAATAAATATTTCAAGGATCAAAATACTTAAGGTTTATTCTGCCTGCACAAGCTAATGAATGAATTAATCTATAGATGGACTTTAGCTAACCAATAAACACACCACTGTTTTATATTTTTGGTATTCATTATTATTTGTTAACTTGAAAATAAACATGAGCAAGTGAAGGGCATATTTGTACACCTGCCTGAAATTTAATTTTGCTCTAAGCAGACAATAACAGGGTATGATTGCCTATGGAGATAACTGACCAATGAATTTCAATCACATTAACTCTTGGCCGAGGTAGGAAGTCTTTAACCAAATTTAATTACTGCTTTTTACACAGAAACCATTATTTTCATATCAGACTTGCAATAATTGTCATTTCTGACTATTAGAAACCAGAATAAAATAGAGTTTCTTTATTATCCTAAAACAAGTCGTCCACAAAGTTTGGTCAAAGAACTTACTCTAAAACAAAAGTGTATTCTGCGAAAACCATTTTTCTATCAGTTGCAATGCCCATGACCTTTTGACCATAACATCAACTGGTCTCTTACAAGCCTTAAGAGCAAGACCTCCAGACTTTGGTCAAGGTTCGTGATCTAGAATTGATATTATGTCAACCTTAACCTCTACTACCAAAATAAGTTTTTTTTAAATCCAATATAAGCCATCCACAAGCTTTTGAAGATACACAGTCAAGAACTGAAATGTCTGTAACACCAATTTTCTTCTTCAGTCAATGTGACTTTGACCTTTGACCTTTTCACCCCAAAACTGATTCTTCCTTATCCCATATACAAGCTAACTACAAAGTTTTGGTAGAGGTAGAGGTTATTGATGTAAAACTAATGAACTCCACAGAACCATTTTCATTCTTTAAGTCACAGTTACAATGACTGTTGATCTCTTGACCTAAAAAGTTCTTCCCTTTATTACAAGTGCAAACCATCCAGATAGTCTGTTCAAGGCCTGTATGTTATTGTGCAGAAACCAATTTTCTTCTTTCAAGGACCTTTTATGTTTCTGACCCTACAATCTACAAGCTTCTTTCTTTCATTGAAATAAAAAAAATTAACTTGTCAAGCAAGGTACTGAGAAATGAATTTATTGTACAGAAAAGGAAATTTTTTGGACAGATTGACAGATGGCCAAAAGGTATATAGAATACATATAACAATGAAGGTTTATATGAATGCAATTTACTTGTGTTTAAGATCACCAATAAATTTGTGTCAAAAAGCAAGGAGGAAATATTACAATACAAAGTCATATCAAGAGTACCTTGATGGGATTGATGCTCTGCTATCCAAAAAGAATTTCCTAGAATTCAAATATCATTTCTTCTTTTAAACTGCTAAGTGCTGAAACCATTTCTAATCATCAAGTCTTCAGATTTTAAAATTAGCTAGCATGGCAGCCATATTTTATATAAGATTCGGAATTTCAAGATGGTTGCTGTGGTACTGGATGTTAGATCTGCATCATTTTCATTCAGAATCAATTAGATGTTGTAAGAAGACATGTGTAATCACTATGTTGATATGACCATCAATTAAGACATGTGAAAACACTATGTTAATATGACCATCAATTAAGGCATGTGAAAACACTATGTTGATATGACCATCAATTAAGACATGTGAAAACACTATGTTCATATGACCATCAATTAAGACATGTGAAAACACTATGTTGATATGACCATCAATTAAGACATGTGAAAACACTATGTTGATATGACCATCAATTAAGGCATGTGAAAACACTGTTGATTTGACCATCAATTAAGACTTGTAAAAACACTATGTTGATATGACCATCAATTAAGACTTGTTAAAACACTATGTTGATATGACCATCAATTAAGACATGTGAAAACACTATGTTGATATGACCATCAATTAAGGCATGTGAAAACCCGGTGTATTTGACCATCAATTAAGACTTGTAAAAATACTATGCTGATATGACCATCAATTAAGACATGTGAAAACACTATGTTGATATGACCATTAATTCAGGAATAGTGACAACATTTTTAAAATGACTGCTTAAGGGATCAAATTAGTTATATGAACAGTACCATTTTTAAACATTCAGGACCAACTAGACCTTGGAATGAATGTGTGTGTAAAGCTTCATGGCAATCGTCCTAGTAGTTTAGGATGAGTAGTGATTGTAACTTGTCCTAGTAGTTTAGGATGAGTAGTGATTGTAACTTGTCCTAGTAGTTTAGGATGAGTAGTGATTGTAACTTGTCCTAGTAGTTTAGGATGAGTAGTGATTGTAACTTGTCCTAGTAGTTTAGGATGAGTAGTGATTGTAACTTGTCCTAGTAGTTTAGGATGAGTAGTGATTGTAACTTGTCCTAGTAGTTTAAGATGAGTAGTGATTGTAACTTGTCCTAGTAGTTTAGGATGAGTAGTGATTGTAACTTGTCCTAGTACTTTAGCATGAGTAGTGATTGTAACTTGTCCTAGTACTTTAGCATGAGTAGTGATTGTAACTTGTCCTAGTACTTTAGCATGAGTAGTGATTGTAACTTGTCCTTGTAGTTTAGGATGAGTAGTGATTGTAACTTGTCCTAGTAGTTTAGGATGAGTAGTGATTGTAACTTGTCCTAGTAGTTTAGGATGAGTAGTGATTGTAACTTGTCCTAGTAGTTTAGGATGAGTAGTGATTGTAACTTGTCCTTGTAGTTTAGGATGAGTAGTGATTGTAACTTGGCCTAGTAGTTTAGGATGAGTAGTGATTGTAACTTGTCCTAGTAGTTTAGGATGAGTAGTGATTGTAACTTGTCCTAGTAGTTTAGGATGAGTAGTGATTGTAACTTGTCCTAGTAGTTTAGGATGAGTAGTGATTGTAACTTGTCCTAGTAGTTTAGGATGAGTAGTGATTGTAACTTGGCCTAGTAGTCTAGGATGAGTAGTGATTGTAACTTGTCCTAGTAGTCTAGGATGAGTAGTGATTGTAACTTGTCCTAGTAGTTTAGGATGAGTAGTGATTGTAACTTGTCCTAGTAGTTTAGGATGAGTAGTGATTGTAACTTGTCCTAGTACTTTAGCATGAGTAGTGATTGTAACTTGTCCTAGTAGTTTAGGATGAGTAGTGATTGTAACTTGTCCTAGTAGTTTAGGATGAGTAGTGATTGTAACTTGTCCTAGTAGTTTAGGATGAGTAGTGATTGTAACTTGTCCTAGTAGTTTAGGATGAGTAGTGATTGTAACTTGTCCTAGCAGATGATCATACAGATGAAGGCCAGCCTGTCAGCACTTCTGGTCTGTGACCAATAAAGCTTGATACTGAGATTGACAATAGACGATCCCATAAGCTCTTCTAATTAGAGATAAAAACAGAGATGGAGGATGGGTTAGGGTAGGGTGGTGAATTTCTATACACATTGATTCAAGAATATAAATGGCCCATCACTGACACCCCTCAATACAAATTGACTGTTCCTTTAAAAAATGTCTTTTCCTGATAATTATTAACCATTTGCCCATGTATGTGAGTAAAATGTTTCACTTTACTTGAGAATATTAGAATCTAGTCCAAACTCCTATAGTGACTACCTCCCCATAACAGCCACCCCATATATCCAACCAGTGTCCAATTTTCTTCTGTGCAATTTTTTTTCACTTGGATGTAACTCCTTCACATCCTTTTAACAGCCAATTTGTCCAAAAAGATTATTTTGTACCTTGCAAAGACAGGTTGTAACACATCACTGACAACATCACATACCTCGCCCTGGTCTTCACTCCTCCATTTGCTAGTCTCTTCCCTGGGTTTCTCTGCACCCTGCGCACTTCTTAGAGACTGGTCCTCATCATCTTCTAGACTAGCATTTAACCTAAACAATCGAGGATTGTAAGCCCTACAAGTCAATAGACAAGGCAAAAACAAACATGAAAGCCCCTGTTGCAAGTGGAAGGTGGAACACTGGTTCCAACCATTATGTGACTTGTCAAATGACATGTCATGTGACAACCACATACTAGAGCAGGATTTTAAACACTGGATAGCCTATGCATTCCTTTTAAACACACGACAGCTGACATATTGGAAATGATGCCTGAATAAATATTAGATATATTAAAATTCACTGCTCAGTCTAAAACTTGGAAATGGAATGTATATTTTCTATACCATACTGATTGTTAGTATTACATGTGTAAACAGAGTCTGAAGAATTTGGTGGAGATGGGAGCTATTATGCTAGAACAAACAGAAAAGAAATAAAAATGGATGTATCCATGAATTTTTACATTAGGTCAATTTATTATACATGTAATTTCATGTCAGCTGCCAGTGCCAATTGTAAAATCTAAAATTATAATCTATAAGGCCTGTACACTCAAAATTGAATGCAAATTTTAAAAGGAAAATTATTTAAAAATTGGTTCCACTCTCCCAAAAATGAAGAAGAGAGGCTGATAAATTTAAATCTTGAAAAATGTCCTAAACTTCTTCAATTATGTATACAACTGTATGTAATCCATGAATATACTACTGCAACCATGAGCTATCTAAGTGTCTACATGTGTTTTTCTCACTCAAGAAAATCCTGCTCTACTTTCTGATTGGTCACAATGGCTTACCTGTAATTAAATTCTCGCATTTGATGCATGTAGGTCAAGTGTAAGCATAATCATACATGATAATCAATTGGATAATTGAACTTTTCTATTTATGTGCATATACATATAATTACACATTCTTACCAAGCTTCTGCCAGAAGCATCTTGATTGGTTGAAATAGCATCATGTGATGCAGAAGATCAGAAGTTATTATTTAGTTCATAACATCAGAAATGAAGAACTTATGTGTTCATTCACCTTTATTATGTGTACTGAAAATATTTGTAAAAACAATGTGAAATATAGTTCTGTAAGTTATTTCTGGAGATTCATTATTCTTTTTATGTCTGTTTGTAACCATAAGAATCAAACTTCATCTTTTACAGGATTTTTGCTGTCATGAAACTTGAAAATGAATTACACAGTACAGCATGCATTAATGGCTGTTACAGCCATTCAAGCATTTACAATAATTCAGACTTCATAAATTCAACATTCTGCAAAATATGATGTTCAATTCTTATCTAATTTCTATTTAAATTTTCATTATAATGATCAAATCTATCATATTCAAAGTCATGACAAAACTATTTTATAATTGAAAATATTAATTGGTATTTGCTTCTGCATTAAACATTTTTAAATAAAACAAAAAAAAACTTCCAAAAGTTTTTCAAATACATTTACAATATTCATAAGTAAAACAAAAACATTTTAAACAATTTATCAGTCTATTATATACCAGTGATCCTAGAAATATTGAATCTTCATTTGAAATGACATTGAATGTGTTATACAGCTGAAATGACAATACAGAATTCTGATCTCAGCTAATTTGAAAACAAAATATTCTTTTAGCAACATCTTGGGTGTCATACAGTAGTTTTGCACTAATAGCAGATTTATGTTTATTATCTGCATCTAAAAAAAAGCAGTTTTGGAAAGCTAAGGTAACTTTTACCCCGGAAATTCTTTCAAAATTCTGCTGCTGAAGCTGGTGAAAGCATCTTAGTGCCAATTCGTGTGCTTGCAAATACTTGAAATTTTAAACATATGGAATTCAAGCTGCCCTTAAAGTGCCTTGAAACTTAATGTCATGAAAGAATGTGACTGGGTACTTAACTACCAATTTAACATTTAAATATTGTTTACGGTACTGTAGGTGCTTACTTAAAAATCAATCTGCACACAACAAAGATCCTGGTTTACTGTAGAATAATGTGCCTGCAGATCAGAGTCTATGTTATTTGTTCTATTTATCATTCCTAACAAAATGCACCAACCCAAAGCTGCCAGTGTATGATGCAATTATAGCAGATCTGGGTCTGTGCAATTTGCAGATGGAATGGTCTTGTAAGTGAGTGCACGGAGTAACTAATTTGTTTTATGTCACAAATTAAGTCTCAAAGTCTATAATCCGAAGAATCATATCTGTATGTTTTTTAAACTTGTAACGTACACAGAGCAATTATTTAGATTTATTCTTTATTACTACTTTAAGAAAGCGATTAAATTAAAGAAATATACTTGCTTATAGGTTGGCTGCAAAAATATGATGGCCAATCTTAGTCAAACACTTGGACTAATAAGAAAGCATAGATGGTACTGACAGTAACTATAACATTTTTAGTATGGTATTGATCTATTGTGCAAGGATTTGGGGCACAAGGTGTTGGGTTGGAGAGCTGGATGCTGGGTTGTGACAACAAGTAGGGCTGCATGCATGCTAGCAAAGAAAAAAGAACAGCATTTTTGTGGAGGCATAAAGAAAAAGCACCTCACAAACACAATCTAATTATTTTACAAAAGGAATTGACATGAGCCATGGTGAAACTTGCCATTGTGAGAACTCTGTGCATGAAATGTACATACATTTAAATGCACATTTACCTGAAGAGGTCTGTTTGAATATATAAACGGTAGCTGTGCAAAGGAAAATGTTGTAGGGTTTAACACCATTTTTCAGCACATGATAGGCTATACATGACGGCCAGTATTAATAGTGGAGGAAGAACCCAGGTAAATCACTAGAAAGAACCACTGACCCACGAGATGTTACTGGCAAGCTTTCTCACATACCCACTTTGGCCGAATCTGAGACTCGAACCCACGCAGACAGAGGTGAGATGGCAGTGATCTGTAATGGAGAGTGCTTAAGACCACTCAGCCACTCAGGACCCACTAAGAAGGAAAATGTACTGATGATCAGAAACTGCACTCAACTCCAAAATATTAGCAAATTTTCTGAGCAATATAAAGGTTGCATCAGTGCATATTTCATAAGATCTCAGAGTGGAGTAACTTTAAATTTTGAAATGCTGAGTACAATTCATGTCTCCCCACTGTTATACCACATGGAGTCAGATAGGCTGATTCATTACTTGTAGCATTTTTTCAATCACAAGGAATTAGAGGCAGTAATCATGATGATAAAATAAAGGAGAAATACACTGGGGGTAAATATCTTGAAAATCTGACATAGATTAAAAAGAAGAAATATCTAAGTTCAGCTCTCCCTGACTATAATGCAGTAGCTGGGTTTATAAACATCAACCATGTTATTCTAGACAGTACTCTCACATTGCACCAACATGTCATGAACATATGCAAGGCTGCATATCTTGAGCTGAGACGCATCAGCTCCATTCACAAATATCTTTCAGCTGATGCCACTAAAACACTTGTGTGTTCATTAGTACTTTCAAGACTGGACTATGGTAACAATTCTGTCTGATTCACCTCAGTATCTACTCCAGAAACTTCAAATAGTTCAAAACACAGTTGCTTGGATCGTCTTTAGAGTACCATGATAAAAGCACACATCACTGCTGCTCTGTACCCTACACTGGCTATCCATCTGATCCAGAATCAAACACAAAATTTGTTCTCTGTGCTACATTCCACTGATGGACTCCAGTCCAGCATACCTATCCGGTCTCACCCATGTGTACACACCAGCAAGATACTTGCACTCCTCTTGTGACAATCGTATACTTATTATTCTTACTATGAAAACGAAGTCATATGGACAACGTTCTTTTGCATACCAGGTCCCAGCAACGTGGAATGAATTGCCAATTGAAATTACGGTAGACACAAAGACACAGTGATCCCTTTCAAGAGTGCTCTTAAAACTCACCTTTTTTGACTGCAAGAACAAGCTTAAAGACCTAATAATGTTTCCTACCTTAAATCCTTTCAGCATTTATTTTCTTCAAATTTCATGGTGTTTGTTTTTTTTGTCGTTCTTTTGTAGTCATATCATTATAGATGTTGTAAAGCGCTTAGAGCTTCTAAAGATTAGGCATTAAACAAAGTCCTCATTACTATCATTATTTGTGGGTAGAGTAGATAAGGGATGTTATTCCAAATGATGAAACAATTCTTATACAAAAAGATAACTGATGTTACTTGTAATAACACACACAAACAAGAATATTTACACAATGTGCAATGTATTTTGAACAAATTGTGATTTTATTCAAGAATGGTGGGATATTTTAGCAGTGATCATTTGTCAAACTGTGGTTATAACAAGTGTACACTGTAATATATATATATATATATATATATATATATATATATATATATATATATATATATATATATATATATATATATATATATATATATATATATACACACATACACTGTTTACATGCAGATCTGGGTCTGTGCAGTTTGTTAGGAGTAAAAAGGAGAACAAACAAAGCAGACCCTGATCTACAGGTACATTATACTATGATCTTTGTTGCTTGTGAGTAACTATGGTATTGTATACTTAAAATGCTTTTGGTGCATGTAATGTTCATGTAATCTGATTACATATAAGTGGGATTAAATATATGTGGCAAAAAACAAATTTTGTTTTAGTTCATTAAGACTGATAACCATTAGTGCAGTCATGTCACACCATGCAAATTCAATGCAATAAGTAAACACACTACAATATACCATGCTCCCGTAATCAATGTGGTTCCTGCCCTCAATGTGGTTCCAATATCCATTTGTGTTAAACAAATCATACCATGATTCATGCTTACACTGTACATGACAAACGTGAGACAGTTAGGCCTTAATTCAAGCAGACAAACATTTCTGTCAGAAAATAAAAATGTTTTTTTTCTAAATAATTTTCTCTGTTATTGTTTGACTTCATTATTTTGACTTCAATCTGATCACATTTACCTGTATGCATAACTCTCACCTAACTGTGACAGCATTTAGCCAGATCTGACATACCATAATGCATTTACAGACCAGGCCTGGAAATCATATGTAGCTTCTGTGCTTGAGTTTCATTACTAGCCAATCAAAAATGACATTACATTATGTTACACGAGTAAAGTTCTTTTTGTGATTGGTTGAGAAAAGATATAAAGATTTGAAACACATGCAACTCATGATCTTCAGGCCAGGATTTAAACTGCTAATTCAAAGTTTAAAAAAATGACAACGTAAACCCTGATCTGTAGGCACATTATTTGTCAATATATCAGATTCTATGCTGTTCAGTTGACTGTGAATACATACAAGGTAAATATGGTATGCTACAGGTCAGAATGAAAAGAGAACAGAAATGTTGGTCAAGATGCAACCTTCCACTTACAAGCTTTCCCCCAACTTAATATCACATAAAAAAGGCAATCAATATGCCACACAGAAAAGTTACATAAATAACTGTAATCTGATGACTTTCAATTTTGTATATTCATTTAATTTGAGAAATGATATACACTTACAATATTTAACACTGAAAGGAAAGTCTGTTCTAGTAAGTTTTTTTGTTCATATGCATTTTTGGATCCACTATTTCTTGACCAAAACACAAAGAAATAGAAGAAAAATATTTTTTTCTGTGTGGTATAAATACATTTTGAAACAAAAAAAAGAATGCTATTTTGTTTTCCTTCCCTCTGAAAACCTCCAGCCTTTCATCTCTGTTTCACCATTTCCCCTTTAGAGAATATCCACTATACATTTAATTATGGAGTTTTGGTCCATAAAATAAAAACAGTTCTTTAAGTTGAGTAAAACATTTGTCTTTATGATGAAACAAACACCAAATATAAAAAGGCTCTCAATACTGATTTTATGGTAAAGCCCCCCTCCCACCCCATGTTTAAATTTTATTACCAATAACATAGTAAACATCGAAAAAAACAAAAGGTCCAAGTTGGCTTGAAATCATTCACCTGGCTTACATAACTTAACAACTTAATCATTTCATTATGCAGCCTATGAGAAGAAATACAACCCTACTAAAACTATCAACTTTTATCACATTTGCATTCTACCTATTTTCTAGGACTAGATCACTCCCATAAATAAACTGATATAAGGTCTTGATAATGTAAGCCTATTTCTCAAGTTTTATTCAAATCAGATAAAACATGTAATCAACAGACTGATTCAAGGTCAAACGTTTGTCTCAGAGTTGCAACACACTATAGCCAATCCGATAAAACATTAGCTCATAAACAAGAGAAGATCAGTCTCATACTAAAAGTCCCCCAACATCATAATTATAATATTTAATGAATCTGATCAGAATCTTATATAAATAGCAAGAGCATTGACCAGCTCAACCAATTAGGTGCAAGATCGCCTCATTGATATGCATAAATCATGCTCCTCATTGTTCATTGTTCTCATCTAACATCTTGTTGATATACACATATTTCCCAACGTTTATCAAAATCCTATCAAAACCACACCTTGTAGTATGATTAAAATCAAGTCAATCAGATACAAGACTGATTTATATGGGTGGCTCTTGCTTCTCTCGAACTCATCTGAGATCCAAATCTTATAAGCCCATATTCCAAGTTTAATTTTAAAGTCAGTAACAAGCAGAACCAATTAGCAATATTCATTTTCAATTTCATCTGTAATCTTTACGATCAGTATCAGAATCAGACTGGTAAAAGCTCAACCAATAAGATGCAAGATCACCTCATCAAAACACATAGTCTTTACTCTTCACAATACATATTCCAAGACCCATCAAAACTGAAACAGAAATATGGCCACCAGAGAGGCAATTTCCTCAGCCAATCTGAGCAAGATAACCTAATTAATATGCATGAATATCACTAATCAAACTCATGTGAGATCTTGATGAAACAAGTGTACATTCCAAGTCAGGAAAAAAGAAATCAGTTCAGAAATATAGTGTCCAGAATGGTAACAACGAATTGGCACATTGTGGACAAAGCAAGACTGATACAGGATGATACCATTAAGTTAACTTGACCAAACAACTTGGTGATCTAAAAAGTAATGTTGTCAGAAATGATCAAATACGAAAAAAATATGAACACAACATAAAATAAGTGAAGACAAGATGAACGTTAGAGACTTTGAGGGGAAGGAAACACAAAAGCTTGTGCACAACAAATTGCTGAAGCCAAAATAGTAATGCTTTAATGATATCAAATGCAAAAATGTCAAAAAATATTATGCACAGAAAATGCAGTATAATAACTGCTTGCATTCCATGCAGTCAAATATAACAATAAAAATATTTTTTTTATCATATATAAAAGAATTTTGCATTTTACATCGATCTATTTTGGCAAAGTAACAATTCTCCATATACACCACTTCCTCATTAATCCACAGCTGGCCATTTCACAAACCTATTTGTAAGCAATACAATCAGTGGTCTTTTATTTTTTCAATTGGTAATAAAAATTAAAAAACAGATGACAACAAAAAGACTTTTTACTGATGGGGTCTTTTTATATTTAACATCCAAAATTTCAGATGTTAATAAAATGGTTATCTTTTGATAATAACAGGATATAAAAGAAATATATGAAAAATATCAGCGTAAAAATTGTCACAATGACACGTATCTTGTCTAATGAATAGAGAATCAAAAAGATTATGTAATCAAAAGCAGTTGTAACAACTTTACTTAGTAGCTAAGCTGGTTTTATTTTGCCAACTACTGGGGACTGAAGCAAGTTAATTAAAGTGGTTAACTGTCTCCAACCAATTACAATATATTAAAGATGTTGATATCACATAACATCAGGGAACAGGGTTCGCCTAATTTAATCTTAGGCATATCATGCTTCAAGTGTCAAACTCCCACACCTCACCCCTACCCCATGACAGGCATAAAGCTACTAGAACAAGAAGCATACAACACTTCTGAAAATTCTGGCAAATATATTGATTTCTCAACATGCAGAAGATGAACAAATATGAACCAAGTTTCAAAGCAATCCAATAAAACCTGCACGAATATTTGCATTCACAAATTTTTGTCATGTACAGCATTATGTTGCATATCAAAAGGGCAATAACTCTTACAAAAATTGTGGGAGCACAAAGATTTGTCAGTGTATGTCCATTTCGATGATTACCATAATATGAACCAAGTTTTGCAGAGATTTTTTAAAAAAATGCAAGAAAAACTGCAAGACTGGTTGTGCCAGTTAGTTTGTATCATTCATTGCATTAAGCTAAGAAACTAAAATAAATCGGCAGTAATCTGGAGTAAAGTGATTTATCTTCCATCGAAAACTAAAATATAAACCAAGTTTCAAGACAATCCATTAAAATGTTGCGACCAGTTATAATATACATGCCATTTGGTTGCATGAAAAAAGGGCAATAACTCTAACAATAATTGTGGAAGCAGAGTTGTATGTTGATATGCAAATAGGTAGGTCATGACCATAATATCTCGCAAGTTTCATAGTAATTCATCCAATAATGAAGTAATAGCTGTGCTAATGAGTGTCATTCACTGTATGAAGACAGAAAAGGCAATAACTCTAACATTCCAGAAACAAGAGGGTCTAGAGATGTGCTGCTCATCTCAAAGTGACGACAATAATATGAATAACTTTCATCATATCATTTAATCAGAAAGCGTGGGAACATGTTGTGCTGACATGTTGCAGATGGAAATTGTGATGGTTGAATGTACACAATGATTACTGTATATCCCCAGCTACAATGAGGCAGGATGACAAAAGTATGGAGTCATAGCCATGTGATTTATGCTGATATTTAGAATTATTACCTTGAAAGATTAACCAGTGCAAATTTATTGATAGATTTTGCCTTTGGCAGTTTATGAGTGTAATTCTAGCTGTGAAGTTTTAAATCATTCATGTTTGCTTATGATGGACAGACATGCCCCAATCCTATAATGGAGGCCACTCCAAAATAACCGATGCAAGAATCTGTTAGTAGTGTATGTCAACTTCACCCGTTTTTCTCACAACTCTTAACCAAACTTTGCGATAACTCATGCTCTCAGTTAAGCTGCAGTCAATGTTTATGGAACCCATTGCTTGTGAATTACTGAGAAAGAGGAGTATTAAAATTCCCTCCCAACAAACAATCTAATCTGTCAATGTGGAGCTAACTGAAGCAAAATATCTGCAATTCTTTCACCAGAAAGCAAAAAATGCATATCACTGCATGTCAAACTTCAGCAAAGACAAACTTAATTAAAAAAACTTTACTATTCAGATACCTAAGCTTTTTCTCGTACTCCTCTCGTTCAGCTTTTCTCCTTCTCTCTTCCTCTTCTGAGGCGGCTGATATATCAAACTCATCAGGTAGAACTTTGATAGAATTAGGTGGAACTTTTGTGTTTACTGTTGATGCTTTGGCAGACACTGATTGAGTAACTGAGCCTGAAATAGTTAAATTCAAGGGTTTGTGAGACTTTCTCAGAACACTATGAACCAACTAATAACTGTGCTATGATGATGAGTAGATCTTCAAGAAAAACTTCTGTAGAATGTTATCATTAGTCCACTATGAACCACCTGCCAAAATGTACAGCTATATATTACATAACTTTTAAATAGCATAACACTAAACTTTAAAACAAAATCTTAATCTTAACAATGCAACTGCAATTAGTGTTGAGAAAAGCTACCTATAACGAAAGCTTTGCCAACAGTAATGACAAATGAGAGAAGCTAGTACTGTGATGTGATACTTATTCAGGGTGGCAGCAGTTTCTTTTCTTAGATTGTATGCTTCCAAAACCAGTTAATTTAAAGACCTTCACCAACATGCCACCAAAACAGTCCTGCCAACCTTGATAAGTCCATGTCAGTAAGGCAATTGATTTTTTTTCATAAGTTTGACCAGTTTTCAGTAAGGTGTAATAAAATATCATAAATTGCTGTTGTAAAGCTGGAAAGCATAATTAAAAGTGCGGTACACAAATTGGTATGTGTCCAATAAAGATAATTATATCCTTAAGAGCTTTTATTCACAAAAATCTGAATATTCCTTTTCATTTTTCTGTGTTGATTATTAACAATTTTCAATAGGATTCTTTAGTATTTTCGTATTATTATTATTATTATTATTATTATTATTATTATTATTATTATTGATTTTGCCACTGCCACCATTGCCACCATAAAGGTTATATCTATTTCTGACCATTTCCTAACACAGATAACATAAGACAAAAATATATTATTAAAAAGAAAATACCAGTGGGCTTCATCGTTCTGCTTTTTTTCCATGAAGACAAAGTCTTAGAAAGTCCTTCAGCCTGTTTTGATGTCTGAGGTTTGGGTGCTTGCTGGCTGGATAATGCCGACTGCCCATTTCTTCCATTCTGGCCATTCTTCTGAGCCAGTCCTTTGCTTCCTCCAAACAATTTTATCTCCCCTGCAAGACTGCCGATTCCCATAAAAGGTTTTGATTTAGAGACCTCTGGCTGCACATTGTCCAAGGATTTGCCCTGTCCATATAAAAATTTCTGTGGCTGACCTCCAGCTGGCCTTGATCTTGGGGAAGGCGAAGGACTATCAGGAGCTTTGGCACCATTTTTATCTCTAGGCTGAAGAGCTTTATTCAGAGGTACAGCTACAACTCTTTTCTCTGATCCTTTTCCACTGTCATCTCTTTGGTCTCTTAGGGATTTTGCCAAATCTAGATCAAGGGACCTCATGAATTTGGACCTGGTACTTCCACTGTCAACTGACCTTGACCTCTCTAATTTCTTTTGATCCTTTTCCAATGGCCTTGACGTGCTAGGTTCTGGACTTTTTTCATCCTTATCTTCCTGTTCTAGGCCAAGGTCTGAGAGTGTTGATTTGTCAAGACTTAATGAATTTCTTCTGACTGGTGTATGAGCACTGAATTTCATTGACATAGAAAGTGTGGTTTCAGCATGACCAGGTACTGCTCTGAATACAGGTTCACACTCCCTCTCTTGTTGTTTATGCATAGGTTTGGTCTTTTCTTTCAATTCAGTTACTGTCCTGCTGGTCTCATCCTTGAATTCCATGTGCTTTTGATCCTGTTCCTTTTTCTTCATTTCTGACACTGAAAAATGATACAATATCTTAGTCGTTAAAGAGTACTCATCTACTTGAAATTAGCTAGCAACAACAGTCTTATATCTTTTTTTAACGGTAATTAAAAGCATGATCATAATATCAAAATCAAGCATAAGACTGATTTCTGACAGGAAATATATACTATAAGGTATAAGACATTGATGATATTTTATTGTCTTAAATTAATACTGTGCATGCATTTCATTTTGTGGTACACAAAATATATACTATTTTTATGACTAGCAAAGTCACAACTTAACATAAATAGATGAAATACATCCAATATTAACAAATAAAAATAAATTTCATTTTTATTATTGTTTCTAAATTTCAAATAATATGCTCATTCTTCTGCAAGCCACCCACTCCCATTTTTGTACATTCACCTCAGTTTTAATCACATAATTGACCAATCCTGAAAATATCAGTGGTTTGAGATAAATGATGATTGGAGACGAAGTAATCTGTTGCAATAACAAAAAATCTGAAATTTCGTAAACTATTTTACTATATCTGACCACAAAAGCAAGTTGAGTGATGCAACATATTAGGTTTTCACTGATGGCAAGCTAGTAAAAGGGACATAACATCAGAAAGAAACAAATGGTGAAAAATTCATTTCCATGCTTGAAAAGTAAGTGTTCATATATTGCTCAAGCTAAAAAAAAATGCTTGATTTTCTTGCTGCAAATATCACATCTATTGACACGTATAGTCACATAAAATATAGCATGATGGGAAATCTTATATTTTTACATGTCAAAATACAAGAATTAAAAAAATCATTAAAAAAATGTTTCATCTCATTTGTTTGTATTTCACACTAGAGTAAATAAAAAAAGCAGTTTCTGACAAGTTCAACAACAAAACTGAACTAGGGGAAAAAATATGGTTTTCACATTAAAGCTGGTGACAATTTAAAGCCAAGAGCCAAAATTCCTTGATGATCCATTAGTTATCAGAGACTCTGAAACAGTGTTTTTCAACAAGGTAAGCAGATTATAAAATGAAACAATATTGTAAAGGTATTTGGGGTTCCTCCACCAACAGGGCATTTTTCACTCATAAAAGACTTCTCCTGGTGCAACTTATAACAATAAAATAAACCAAATTAATCATCTGAAAAACTAATAAACTTACAATGTTTAAAAAATATCATAATATTAATTGTGACATGAATTGGTTCTCCAATACTATTGATGCTTAAGTTATGCCATGTGCATGTACACGTCAGTGTTCACATCATAATTTGTCATAATAATTTCTCAATTTTTGCAGCAAACAAATCTGTAAAATAAACACCAAGTACATCAACTATATACAAACAATCCCATACATTTGCTTGTCTTTTTCTCCAATAGACACCTGTTGATTTGCCAGTCAAGCTCCTTTTGTGGCTTTGGCAAAGATTTATTTTGCCTTCCATTTTGTAAGCACTGTCTTTTTTGACTCAATGTGCAATAGTTTCTTTTCCTACTCAATGAGAGCCTTTTTTTTTCAAGCTGGTGCTTATATTGGCAACATGCAGTGTACATATTCTGACAAAGGGCTACATCTGTTCTGTCATGCAAGAAATCTTTCTTCTTACAGTAATTAACTACACTTTTTCCATATGCCTTCGGAGCTTCTTCTTTAGGTGCTGTTCCAAACTCTTCCAACCATGATTACTGTAATTCAGATCTTTTTTGAAGAAGTCACAAAATGCATTCTCTAGTGTTCAGTTTTCTTATAAACTGACCAACTAAATTTCCATTAACTTTTTGCTCCAGCCATTCCCATTTTCATAGGCTTTTTAAGCCTTTATCTAAACTTTTCATGTCATGGTCTCTCTCAACAACTCTGGATGCCATGTTTTGCAAGCATGCGTCATCTTTCCATTGCCATCAGTTTCCATTATACAAAGATTCATTCGATAAATTTAAACCTTTAACCAATCAGAATACTCTTTACGAGAGTCGTGTGTTAATATATGGAACAAATAATTTACAAGTATTATTGTGGAATGGGACCAAACTGACAGTTTTAAAAAAACCAGATCAGAAATGATTAATAAAAACAGACTATATAAAAAAAATCTGATTAAAGTCAGGAGAAAAGCTTTAAAACAGAGAAAAATCATGTCTGATATCTGATTCTGATTGAGACACATACCCTCATATGCTTTTCAAAAACAGCCCATCCTGCCTGCATAATTCTGTCTACCACTTGTTGTGAACACTATTTCTTGCTCAGGACTTTCTTGCTATAAATCAAGTATGCAGGTTCAATATCTCTCAATTCAGATGAAAACCTGCATTCAGTTTGTTTGAGCAGAAGGATCTTCATGTGAATTTCCACTGCTAAGTTCAAATGGTATCCAAATTAAAGAACTGTTGCAAAGCATAAACTTTGTTGTCAAGTCCAATGATTACCACAGCTGTGTAAAAAGTAATTTGCAGGCCAGCTAATGTTGTTTGCTGCCTTGACATGTAAAAAATCTCAGTGTTGTTGGAAAGGCTTTAGCCCATGTTGCCTTGGTGCACTT
Organism: Unio pictorum; assembly: GCA_030141615.1. Taxonomy (NCBI): domain Eukaryota; kingdom Metazoa; phylum Mollusca; class Bivalvia; order Unionida; family Unionidae; genus Unio; species Unio pictorum. The sequence continues at coordinate 16,990,418 of JARLTB010000020.1, read as the reverse complement.
GCAGATCCTAGCCTACCGCGTCTACCCAGTGTCCCAGTGTGGATTTCAAGCCGGCAGGTCAACTGTAGACATAATCTTCTCACTACGTCAGCTGCAGGAGAAGTGTCATGAGCAGCAGATGCCCCTCTACATTGCCTTCATAGACCTGACGAAGGCATTTGACCTGGTCAGTCAGAGTGGACTCTTCAGACTCCTGCAGAAGATTAGCTACCCCCATGCCTACTTGCTGTCCTCATGTCATTCCGCGAGAACATGCATAGCACAGTGTGCTTCAATGGCGGAACATCAGAGGCCTTCTTAGTAATCAGCAGAGTCAAACAAGACTATGTGCTTGCGCCAACGCTCTTCGCCATATTCTTCTCTAGTACGCCTTCAAAGGCTGCAGTGATGGAGTGTACATCCATACCAGGGCTAATGGAATGCTGTTCAACATTGCCCGTCTCCTTGCCAAAACTAAAGTCACAATGGTACTCATTCGTTAATTGCTTTTCGCCGATGATGCAGCCTTGACATCCCACACGGAAAATGGACTGCAGCAGATGGTACGCTGCCACTCCAATGCTTGCATGGAATCTGGACTGACCATCAGCTTGAAGAAAACGAACGTCATGGTGCAAGATGCAGACTCCCCTGCCTCTGTCACCATCGATGGGTACAACTTGGAAGTTGTTGAAAACTTCACATACCTTGGGTCCAACATCTCAGCTCACTCTCAATTGATTATGAGGTGAACGGCAGGATTGCAAAGGCAGCTGCAGCGATGGCCAGACTTTTAACCAAGGGGTATGGAACAACCCCAACCTCACTGAGAAGACCAAACTGCATGTAATCAAGCCTGTGTGCTCAGCTCATTCCTCTACAGCAGAAAAACATTGACCATCTATGCAAGACACGTGAGAAAACTCAACAGCTTCCTCCTTAGATGTCTGCAGCGCATTATGCACATCAAGTGGCAGAACACAACACAGAGGTTCTAGAATGCGCCAACATCAACGGCATGTTCTCCATTCTCAACAAGAGGCGCCTTCACTGGCTCAGCCATGTCAAGAGAATGGACCCAGTCCACATTCCTAAGGAGCTGTTATATGGGGAGCTAGCAGAAGGTGCATGACCGGCTGGACGTCCACACCTGCACTACAAAGATGTTTGCAAGAGGGAAAGGAAGATGGCCAACATTGATGTCAACAAATGAGAAAGCTTTGCTAACGACCATCCCACCTGGCACCTAGCTGTCAGGCAGGGAGTTTGCAAAGCTGAGGATGACAAGAATAGAAAGCACACTAAAAAGAGAGCCAGAAAGAACAGCTGACTCTGGAGCTACGCCATCGTCTCACATAGATGGACGGATGCCAAGAACATATGCCTTGATGTGGGACATGGCAATCCAACAGTGTTTATCCCACATTAACGCATATGATGAATTTCCCTATCTCACTCCAATGCACATGATGTGACTTTTTTAGTCATCTCACCATCTCTAACTAGACAGAAAAAACAATCACTGATCTTAAAACAGACTTTTAAAATATTGTTATCTTACTGCTGTTCTTCTCTACCATGGCATGAGATTTCTCCACTGAGTCAACATCAATCAATTTTTCATGATGCTCAAATGACAAAAGAGATGAGTCTTCACTGTCAGATGCCTTGTTTGCAGATTTATCAGATTCTTCCTCATCCGATTCCAGAGTGATAAGTGTCAGGTTTGGCTCCTCTGAGATTCCTCGGCTGTTCTCACTTAACTGGAAAAAATAATTCAATGGTATATAAATACCATGAAATATCAATCATCTAGACTACCTTAATGACAAAGATTTGCCCCAATATTCTAGTTTATTTATTTCCATAGGTCTCATATTTTCCTGGTTTTGTGGGGAAAAAAGACATTTTCATGGGTAAAATGAACAGTTTTGCCTGTCAACATTTGCACATTTATAAACACCGAAAATAAAAAAATAAAAAATAAAACTATGCTGGTAACAAACTCTGGTCACTACAATAGTTAAAACAATACTACCACCTACATGAGTACAAATCAAATGCCTGTCAAAATCTATCACTTACACTCAACAGCAAAGGGAGCCGATGCAACCTGCAGCACTAAACTAACCTGATAATAAAGTGTATGTATATGATCTCTTCCTTAAAACACTGTATACAAAGCTGCATCATCAGTACATTCTAATGACAGCTACATTAACACTGCAGCTTAAAAGTGCTCAGATTAAACTTTGACCCCTGTCAGTTTGAATAATGTCAGCATTCAATAATGTGAACCAGAAACAAGACTATCTGCCCTTGGCTCAATCCAGTTAAAGGTGAATCAAAGTGCAGTGATGCTAAGTTAGAATACAATGGAATCACTCCTGTTTTAATTGCCACAAACCATGTTCAACAACAAGACTTTTCACACAAAAAAAGATTAATAAGACGAATTAAAATCACATTTCCATAACTGGTATGATAAGCAAGTGATGGAGACCATCATGGAAATGGAAGAAATCACTGGTGAAGATCAGTGTGCTGTATTAGTGTACTTTAGAACATCATCAATCAAGCCAAATTCAAGTTGAATCAATTACTGCAGCTCAAATGAAAATGTATGAAAGATCAAACCTGATTACACATGACTTTAACAAAGATGAACTTACTTAATTCAACAATTTTGACATTTATTCAGTGGTTTTGTCCAAAATTCAGTGAAGTAAGTGCTTCAATAATCTGCTTTAATTAACATATATACTTGATGTTTCATTAGTAATTGTGCTTCAGCCAACAGTTCTAGTATTTTACAGCCATGGTATTCACGAGGATTAAGCATGCATGGATACAGTTAGATGCATACTCATGACCAATTTATTTTTCAACAACAGTTTCACATTATAAAAAAATCAATTTAAATATTTATTCAATGTAATTCTCATACACAAGTGTCATTTATTATTCTTTCTTTCATTTTCTGTAATACTAGTCTGTTATGCATTTTTCATTTATTTTTATCCTGACTTACCTAACAACATATTGATTTAAGGCACTGAGTGAAAATTACAGTAACCGGATACCATGTAAATATGAAGTACAAATAAACAAGGAATCCAATTAAACAAATTGCTCATTAATATTGTCTTCTGGATTACCAAGATAACTGGATAAATAGAGTAAGATAAATGAAGCTTAAATACACAACAAAAAAATTAAAAAATTCACACGGCATCTATGTTTTAGTATAGAATTAAAAATTAACTTACATATTCCAAGCTATTTTCATCTGCAGTTGTCTGTTTCTTGGCTGGTGACAATTGAGAGAACAAACCTATCCCTGATATTTTGGAAGAGCCAGTCCTATAAAGCTGACTAGAATCATCCATTGTAGTTCTTCCTTTGCTCATTCTGTCCATAGAATCATCCATTTTATCTACAGAGGCTCTGTCTTTACTTACTTTGAAATCATCCAATACAGAAGATCCGACTTTACTTGTTTTCCCAAAAGACTCATCCATCCATGAACCTCCAAATCTACTTGTCTCATTTTTAGAACCATCAGTCAAGGAGGCTTCAAATTTATGAAATTTATCCTTGAAACTGTCAAGAGATGAGGAAGACTGGTTTGCTGAAGAAAAGATGTCACTTGAGGTGTAAAATAAGAAAAACTAAGATTTTCAGAATAAGAACAGCTTTACGATTGTAAATCTTGTAGTGTAGGTAACAGTCCTTTATATAAAGGATAATATGATTATAAATGGTTTTAATGAGTTTTGCTTAAGAGGATAGATAACTATAAATCCACCATTAGTGTTATCAAAGCCTTAAGCACAAAATTTACATCCCAATTTCAATGAGTTTTGGATAATTTTGTTGAAAACAGCAAAGAATATAATTCTTCATATATCATGCTGTCACAAGAAAGTAATGAATTCAAATGGTATCATAATTTCTGACAGTCATAGATTTAATATCACAGATTTGAGGTTCTACTGATGGGAAAACACATTACATTCAAAGGTATGTTAGCAGGTTACATCCAAAAGTTGTTTTAGAACTCTTTATTTTGTTTAATTGTACAATAAATTTTAAGTTTACAGTAATCCAAGTTAATATAACTAATTTTGTTATGTTGTAATTGTGATTGTTCTAGATACAGTACTTGCTTTGATGTCATCCTGTAACATAATGAAATCTTGTCATGAATTTAGACTGAATTTAATTTGTAAGTGGTGCTTGTCATGCATTCAGATTTATATTGTAATTATCTACACAACTACATGCATAAAAGTTATCTAAAGTGAGTACATCAACATATGCATAAACACTACCTGGATTGGTTCTTCCTGTTGTTAAGTAGCTTGTTTCCCTGCTTTTCTTTGCTGGTGACTGATCAGACTCTATCAGTGAGGAATCTGGAGTAATTTCCCTTGATAACCTTTTCTCAGCTGAAATTCCCTCCTTTGAACCTGACTGGGCTCCTTCCAATTTCTTATTTTTGTCAATCAACTGCTTGTGTTTTGCTATCAGCATTTTGGATTCACTAATCAACTGATCAAGACTGGCAAAACGTTTCTCAAGTACACTTGTGCCACTTTCACTGGAGTTATTGGACATAGCACTCTCTCCTTTACTTAACTGGAGCTGTGATTCATTTGACTGGTTAGAGTACTGGCTAAGACTGAGGCCTGAGATAGTGCTGAATGAGTTCTCACTCAGTATGTGAGTAAATGGCTTTGAGTCCGATTTCAAACTTTCAGACTTATCGCGTATACTTTTCAACATCTCCATTGAAACAGGAGCAAATGAAATAGAGGATTTAGTCTCACGGGAAGGTGACTCAGTTTCACTTGATACAGACAGTGATGTATGTTGTCCTGTATCCTTAAATGATGGTGACTCTTCTGTGATTGCAGAAATTGTTCCTGATGACAAAAGTGGTCCACTGCTCAGATCAAAGTTGAAGCTGCCATCAGATTTCTTCTTGTGTCTTAAATTACCCTGAGAATTCAAAACAAGGTTTTCTGGAGTAGTTGAGAATGAATATTCTGAGAGTGGCTGTGAATTTGAGTTATGAAGGTGTGACCTGGATGATTCAGTCTCTGCATTAAGGCCGACAGGAGATTTACGTGTTGGGGGTTCTAATGATCTTTTACCGGCACTGCTTGATGAATCCCTTCCCCCACCACCACTGCCATCTGGAAAAGAGTACTGTGATAGACTGTTTTGTACAGATTTATCAGACTCATCAGGGCTTGCCTTCTCATTCGATCTTCTCACAGTAGATGTGTTATCAACTCTTCCTGACAACTGAGATTTACGTGTTGGGGGTTCTAATGATCTTTTACCGGCAATGCTTGATGAATCCCTTCCCCCACCACCACTGCCATCTGGAAAAGAGTACTGTGATAGACTGTTTTGTACAGATTTATCAGACTCATCAGGGCTTGCCTTCTCATTCGATCTTCTCACAGTAGATGTGTTATCAACTCTTCCTGACAACTCTCCATCATTCTCTACTCTTGAGAATCCCATCTTAGCTTTAGTACCAATTCCTTGTGAAACACTGTTATTGGTCTGGGATGCCAAATCGGAACCTGCACTAGTTTCTCTATCTTGTATAGTCCTTGAGGTTTCAGAACCCTGATAAATGGACTTGTAAACTCGGAATCGATCCAGTCCAGTGTTAAACACACTATCAATTTCAGGAGAATACAACTGTGCTGTTGCTGCTCTCTGATCTTCTTCATTTTCAGGTTTCAAAATTTTAAATGAGGACTCTGCAGAACTAATGGACTGATTTTCTGACTTTGGTGGATAGAATGTCTCTTTATACTCAGACAGCTCATCCGCCCAAGTTTTGCTGCTACGTAAACTGGTATCAGACTGGACATCCCTCTTAGATTTTCTTTCAGTTATTGTAAAGCCATTCATACTGGTTTGTACAACTCGCTCTCCTCTTGAGTGGGAAATACTTTCTTCATCCACTGGACCTATCATCAGGGAAAAAATATGGATATAATATAAATTGTGTTGCACTGAGGAAAATCAAATGTTCTGTGTAAAACTTCAATAAACTGGCAACCAAAATAATATGAATGGCAGTGCAGGCAAGTCCTGAAAATTTTATGAAAAGGGTTCCTTTCAAACAAATGTTACATAAAAAATTCTGTCATATGTAAGTCTTTGAATAATCTGCAATAACTGGTTTTCAGCATCATATTGTGTTCTCCCTAGCATCATGATTTGAACCTAGAAAATTACAATTTAGAACAATACATTTTAAAATTTAATAAGATATCATTGCAAATGATGGATTTTCCTGTCTCACAATAATGCATATAACAGACATGATTCATATAATAGAATAACATCTGACCAAGACACCAGGTGTTACTTTTAAGTTTCTGCAGTAACTAATTCTCAGCAATGGTTGTGTAAGGTGCTCAAGTTTCTCAAGTTTCTAGCAAAAAACTTAAAACCTTTTGTAGGATCTAATTTAAAAAAGAAACATTGATAAGGATAATTGAAGAATTCAGTTGTTGGGAAAAGAGGAAGACTGGATAGTACTTTCTGTTTTCTAAACTCAACCAACTATACTGTGTTAATCTCACTGATCAATATTCAACACGTGAAACAATTTCAATTACACCTGCAAAAACTGATATCTAACTGAAGTCCATTCCAACCCCAACCTCCACTCTGATTCTGCAGCAGTTGTAGTGAATCATGCAGGTGTAAATTCTTTATTACCTGTGGAGAAGGAGTCAGGGGTAAAACTTCTGGTGGACAAGCTTCCCCTAGAATTGTATCCTCGACTGGCTGGAGAATCATCATCTAGATCAGCCATTATTTGATCAAATACATTGTTTGTCTGCTGCTGTAACTCTGTTAGTACTTCAGGGTCAAAACGTTTTGCTCGATAAAGAATTTCAGCAATGTCTTCCGGCTTGTACTTCTGGCTCCCTGTAGCAGCTGTATGCAGAGACATACCATTGCTGGATTTGGGATTGTACCTTGGCTCATCCATGTGGCTGGATTCCTCTTGAATATTCTGTGCAGTCTGAGCAAAGTCTTGACTCCACCTCAAATGGCCTGAGGCAACCCCATCATTTGAAGATTGGCTTGAAAAACCTGAAGAACAGAAAGATGAAACTAAGATCATTTTTTTGGAAAAAAGGTATTGATTTTTGAAAATCTCTCCAAGCATTACATTAGCAAACTGCATCTCGTTAACAAACATATTACGCATAGCATGCTCCTTCTTGCCCCTGATCTTTGAAAATGTACTCATACATTACTATCCAAAATTAAGAAACAATATTAAGAAAAAAAAGACAGATACATGGTCATTCCCTTCATTTCTTTTGTTGATAAATATCAAAGGTAACAAGATATTTATTTACTGTACTTGAGGTGTTACAGACAGATAGTTTGATTTTGGTTGGTTTTGTAGGTTTAAACAGCATTTTTCAGCACATGATGGACTCAACATGGTGGCTAGTATATCTGGTAGAGAAAGAACCTAAGAAGACACCAAGAAGAACCATTGACTCGGGTGAAGCTACAGGCAAGCTTTCTTGCTTACCCACATAGGCCAAGCCATGATTGGACATATAAATGCATGTGTAGATAAAGAGGATAATCATGAACATACATACACCATATATAAGAAATTATAAATTGTACCCAACTGCAAACAACATAGACTGTGATCTGCTATAACATCACATAATGTGCTAGCAGATCTGGATGTATGGTGTTTGTTTAAAGATTACTCCCAACAAACTGAACAGACCCAGATCTGCTGATGCAATATGCTACAGCATATCGGTCCGTACAGTTTGCAGTTGGATTCAGCAAATAATTGAGTATCTACATAAAATCAAAATTTCAATAAAAAACATCAGATGATTGGATAAAACAGACTAATCGACAGGCGTGCAACCACTCATTCATCGGGGGGGGGGGGCTGAGTGGTCAAGTGGTCGAAAGCAATCACAGTTATGGATCACTGCCATCTCAGGCTTGTGGGTTTGTGAGAAAGCTTATCAGTAGCTTATCATAGATCAGTGGTCCTTCATGGGGTTTTCTCTGGTTCTTCCTCCACCATTTATACTTGCTGCCATGAACAGTCTTACTTTTGCTCAAAAATAGTGTTATACCGTATAACAACAACAACAACAAAAACATTCATTTTTACTGGTGTACTATTAATCATGTGTTTCACGTTTGGTACTGTTACAACTTAATAGCACTTCTGTAATTGAAGACACATTATGAAAAGACGATCATTAAAAAACTATGCTAGGACTATAAAGAATGCTAAGAGTAGTAATAAGAAGTTGGAATATAAATTACAATGGGAAAAAAAGAAAGAAAAAACAAAAGATGCCAACAGTTCTTAATTTACCTGATTTAGACAATTTGGCACTACTGATTGGAGAGTCCACCTCAATTATTGTTGACAAATTATGTCGCTGGTGGTCTGGGACTTCCCATGATATATCCTTGGTATCTTGTTGAACACCCTCTTCACCACTGCTTCCAGGCTTTACAGGAAATATTCACAAAATACAATGAAACTTTTGAATAACAATCACTATTAGAACCAACAAAACCAGTCATTATGTGCAGAAAGTCTTTATTTGCCAGAAGATAGATACTAATCCATTAACAAATGGGACCTAGTGTAGTGGACCTAAATGTTGCAAAGGTACCTATATACATAAAGTATATGGAAAATGGTGATGGCTACTATAGACCAGGGATTTCTTATGAGGCCTTCAGTGGCTGAAAATAGACCCCAATTCCAGAGTAAATGGATCCCAATCCCAATTTTAAAAAAAGATTCCAAAATTATGCAGAATTCTGAATTTCAGAAATTTAACATAAAGATTTCTTTCTCAGTGAATATTTCCATAATGGTGGACCCTGGCACCATTCACAATCAATGAAACCTCACAGCTGATTGTACATGTATATACATTGCATCGAAGTTCTAGCATTGTTATTCCATACACAAATGATCAAAGTTCAATATGCTCGACAAACTTTAATGTTAGAATGATAATTTAATTTTATACGACTCCCAAAAGACAGTCACATTCAAGATCAAAGAGAGTAACTCATGTTTTTTTTTTAAAAAAAAAACATCTTGGAATTACTTTTAGAGGGCAATGATGAGAGTCAAATGCTAAAATGTGCAAGGGTAAAATCATAGCACAATAACTGCTTCATGATAATTTCACTGGTTTGTCTGCACAAGGTAAGTACATGAACACTTTCTATTAAATTCAAACTTTAAAAATCAAAACGACAAAAGTTTTGGAGATAATGAAATCATCTAAAATAGTAGGTTGGAATATGTAACATCAACTGAATATAAATGTATACACATAATATTTCCATTATTTAAATTATTGATTAAAATGCCTGAGCATGTGCCAATAGATTCAATACATGATATTAAAGCAACAGTCTGAAAAATGGAAGATACATAAATGAGAACCGATTGCAGATTTCAAATTATGTTGAAGAATAGTCTTTTATTAAGCAAGGGCCCTTTCTAAAATCATTTCCTTTTTTAAGTTATTTAATGAATTGGAACAACTAAAGGACCAAAAGAATGAACATGTAAACAATCATGTATCAATATTGCACTGAAAAGCTGCTTTTCATCCAAGATCATAAATAATGCATCTCTTCAAGTGCTTGGTATTTTCATTTCAATTAAGATACACGTTTTTTCTCCCCAGAACTGCATCAGCAGAAAGCAAATTACACATTTCATTTCAAGATAATATGAAGCTGGGCATACTGAAAGCAAACATTTCATCAGTGATTACTGATATTCAAGTGAAAAAAGTTCTGATTTTAATCCACTTCATTCCATTCAATGGCGTAAAATTGCAATATATATTGTCAAGATCTGTCAGATGGATAATAGCAGTGCATAAACTATATTGATTTTCTCACAGTTAACAATAAAGATTGATGCAAAATTAATTTGGAGTGGTGTTGATAGATGTTGCATTAATGATGATGACTATAAATATGATGAGGTGAAAGCGATAGTAACTACAGCTATTAGCTGTATCTCAAAAAGTCCTGCTCACAACAATTTGTTCCACTTGACCTTCCTTGGGGAAACTTTTGTCCGAAACCAAAGTTGCTAGCAGATGTGTTTTCAGGGTACCTCTGAATGATGACATGGAATTCTTTAAATCAAATTTTCTCATCAATACGATCTGTCTGTCTGTGTGTGTGTGTGTGTGTGTGTGTGTGTGTGTGTGTGTGTGTGTGTGTGTGTGTGTGTGTGTGTGTGTGTGTGTGTGTGTGTGTGTGTGAGAGAGAGAGTGAGAGAGAGTGTGTAATTTGGATTTTTAACATAGCTTTAAAAAAATTCAGTCATATCACTACGATGACAGCAGTGAGGCAGTTTATAGTGATGTATAGCACTAAAGCATTATGCCTCAGACATGATGTATGATGTCCCACCCGGTCACATTATCCAGACACCAAGCCAACCATTCCAAACACTAACTTCTTAATGCCGAGCACCAAGTGAGTCAGCTGTTAGTATCATTTTTATGTCTTTGGTATGACTTGCCTGGGGTTTAAACCCATGACCTCCTGCATCCATGGCAGACACTCTAACCACTTAGGCCACCGTAGTGGTCTCCATGTAAAGGTAAGAAGTTGATCAACCAGAGACATAATGCTGTCCAAAATGGAGCAGAGAAGACAAAGCCCATAAACATAAAATATATGTCCATAAAACAACGTTGCATCTGAATATGTTGAATGGTTACTGAGTTATGACATCCACTGAAAATGACAAAAGCTTAATCACAAGAACTATAACCCCATAGTCATAGAAAAATTGTTTCTACAAAACTGCATTAGAATTGCAGAGAAATATATCTTGACCCTAATGAATCTGAATACAATTACCAAAGATTTCTGTAAGAAGTTACTGAAAGAGCAATGTGAGAAACGAAAGAAGGCTCCAAAATGTGATTTTCTGATTAATTACTAGTTCAAAGAAGTTTTGACAAATAAAGAATAAGTATTTATATTTTAATATTTCAGTTACATTTTAATTAACATATTTGCACCTAGCAAGGATTCTCTCACTTTCAAATCTTAAGTCCAATGTGGGCAGTTGGTCACACTGTCAACTCTAAGCAACCGGCTTTCAAAAACTGTCTTGTTGTATGTTGCCAATTTTATGACAAGTAGATGTTTATTGTTAATATGACAACTAATAAGGTCTTTATGACCGGTGTGTTTGAAAAAGGTATTGTCTCGACTAATGATTAACCATAAGGAGGATTCATGACTGATTTTACAAAAATATAACTTCAAGAAGTGGTGCACATGATCCATTGTTTGTGTGATGATTACAATTATAGGAGAACTCTATAAACAAATAAATGGACAAAATTAAGCATTCTTAAATCATTCTCTAACTTCAGATTGCCAAATAATTTTAAGCATGTAACCGATTTCCAGGTGATTGACTGGTAACTGTTAAATAAATGAATAAAATCAGAAATCATTCAGCTGAGTACAAACAAATCATTAAAGACAGTCTTGTTCTCTTTCTCTCCGTCTTGCTTAAAACTAGCCATTTCCAAACCATTTTTTACCTATCCATTTATCTGTAAATATATGTACATGTCTGCTTTTGTTCTTCTAACAATATCTGCATTCTAACTCTTTCTAATATACACAGGTAACAACATGTATTAATTACATATATATTCTACAACTTTAATTATTGGCAAAAGTTTAAATAAATATAATGAGATTTATTTAAAACAGATGAATAATTTATTTTATCCTATAATTTTACTCAATCCCATGTCGTGACATTATCTTTGGGGCAATCTCAAATACATAACAATATCCAAAATGTGGGGGCCCAGGCAACTGAATGCTTTAAGGTGCTTGCCTTTAAAGATCACTGACATATCACGTTTGCCTGCATGAATTCGAGTCTCACCTCGGTCAATGTGGGTATGTTTAGAAGCTTTCTAGTAGCTTTCCATGGGTCAGTTATTCTTCCAGGGGTCTTCCCAGATTCTACCTCCACAAAACATACTCTGTATAACTATCATGTAATGAAAATGGCATTAAAGTCATATAAACCAAAAATCAAACCATTCAAAGTTGACATTACGAAACATTAAGGTGTACTTAGGTCTATGTGACAAGGTATAAACCAAATTGTATAAAAATTTGTTGAATGGTTCTTGTGCTATGCCAATAACATACAACACCTATGTAAGGATAGGAAGTTATTGTTAAGGACCATTGTTGTTGTGCTTAACGCCATTTTTCAGCACAAGATAGGCTATACATGGCGGCCAATATAAATGATGAAGTAAGAACACAGAAAAATCCCAGAAAGAACCAACGACCCACAATAAGCTACTGGCAAGCTTTCTCACATACCTACATTTGCCAAACCTGAGACTCGAACCCACACACACAGAGGTGAGATGGAAATGATCCATAACAGTGAGTGCTTTAGATCACTCGGCCACATTTAGCGACTGTCAAGGGCCTTAACTCTACCCAAAAATGGAGCTGACAAGACAAAACACGTAAAGGGCACATCTAGGTCTAAAAGACAATGTACCCACCAAACTGTATCAGAAAATTTTAAATGGTTCCTGAGCATTGCAGTGAAATTTTAAAACTGATTGAAAAAGGGAGAATAATATCTATAACAAATTTGGACCTAACAAGACAAAACCACTGAAAAACAAATCTGCATGTAATGGGCAATTCACCTACACCCAGTTAATTAAAAGGATTGAAGGCCTTTGTTGGTTACAGAGTTCTGAATCGATGACATGACAAAAATGGAAATGATTACAATCTTGATAATAATTATAGTGCTATTCTGAACGGATGAAATGACAAAAATGGAAATGATTACAATCTTAACAATAATGATTGTGGTGTTCTGAACGGATGACATGAGAAAATTGGAAATGATTACAATCTTAACAATAATAATAGTGGTATTCTGAACGGATGATATGACAAAAATGGAAATGATTAAAATCTTAACAATAATAATAGTGGTATTCTGAACGGATGACATGACAAAAATGGAAATGATTACAATCTTGATAATAATAATAGTGGTATTCTGAACGGTTGACATGACAAAAATGGAAATCATTACAATCTTGATAATAATAATAGTGGTATTCTGAATGGATAACATGACAAAAATGGAAATCATTACAATCTTGATAATAATGATTGTGGTGATGGCTCTGGTGGCAATATTGATATTATTCCAAAAAAGGCAAAGATAGGAAAAAGAGATGGAAGAGGCAGAAGATACTTACAGATGAATCCGGAAGAAACTCATGAACAATTTCTTCTTTCCGCTTCTGAATGTTTTTAAGCTGATTGCGCAGCTCCTCTGGGCTTAGATTTGATAGCCGTCCCTGAAAAAAATTAAAATAAATAAAATGTGACCTTTAAATTTATCATGCAAAACCTACCTTGTATTTTTTCATCTATAGTGTTCCATCCCATGACATAGGGTATATTCTAGAAGGATGACCATGTGACCCTCATCTGGGCATCTGTTTTGCATTGTAGTTAGACTTATTACTGATGTTCTGATAAAGAAGTTATTTGTGACTTAAAACTTGAGACAAGCAACTGTTTTATGTTGTGTCCAGTTTTGGGCTAACTATTTTAATTTCTTCAAATTATTTGGATTTCAAGTAATTTTTTTCCCCTTGAAATAATAGTACTCTAAATTAATTCTTGGATAAGGGCATTTATCAAAATTTATACAGAATTCAAGAACGGGAATAATATTTTCTGTGATTCAACAATAGATTGTTGACACTGCAGCACTTCACAGATTACTACAGATGTCATTGTCATTTTGGATTTCATTGGGATTTGAACTCGAAGACTTTTTAATAATAGGACTTTTATTTTTTAATTCTTGGATTAATATTGGATTTGATTCATACACCTTAAGATCCTTTACTCATTTTTACCTTGGTTTTTATTTTTTTAAGAAATAAATTATTCATTAAATTTTACAAAGCATGCTGTCTTCCCTCTTTTCTGTTACATTTTGTAAGAGCCTAAACACATAGCAATACCAAATTCAATTTGTGCCTGATCAATGAAAATTAAGACCACGAATAAAATCACTGACTATGACTGTCTAAAAACTTAAGAATGCATTAAAAAAAATTGTAAATGGAACAATTCACATGTGTCCAAAAATGTTCAGTGTCCAAAACATTGTACTGAAATAAGGCATTCTTTTTTTAATAGCAAGAAATTACAAACATTTTATTAGGACTAACCACTGTTTCCGGGGCATGTCGTAATACTATATCCTCCTTCTTTCTGTGAATCTCTTGTAGCTGATCCTGAAACTTGTTGGACGTGGCTTTTGCCATCTTGGCCTGGAATTAATACAAATATATACCTGAAAATAGTAGCCTTTCAAAAATGGTACAGATGATCTTGATAATTTTGCAAGAAAAATGTTTAACAAAACATAAATGGCAAGAAAATCTAGCAGATGCAAAATATAGTATTGTATAATTCTGTCTGTCTGAGATCTTGTCATTTTAATGTACTAATTTGTTTGATCGCCATGTTAATGTTTGAGCATGTCATACTTACCTATCATTATACTTTGATTATCTAAGATTAAAAAATAAAAATGAACTGAAGCAACACAGACATTATGAAGCAATTAAAAGCCAAAGCCATGTGTCATTTCATGACCATAATGATATTAAATGTCAGAAAATGGTGAAAAATGAAACTAATTTGTGTATTTGGATCATTTTAATAGAAATTATTATACATGGTTTCACTGGGATAATCAAAGCTCATAGCTAAAACTGTTGTGGACTATTCATTTCAGATGTCACATGAGTAAAATTTTACAATGCACAACTAAGGATGTAATTTTTCCATTGAAACAAGCCATATAATGACATGCTTTAAAAACTTAACCTGTTTTATTTTAGCCATTCGTACCCTCCAGGAATACCAAATGCTTGAAACTACCTCTATTTATTAATTCATATACTGTGATATAAAAGTAGAAGTAGTCACTGATAACTTCCACGTGTGAGATATTCTCAGATTCGGCCATGTGGGTATGTGAGAAAGCTTGCCAGTAGCTTCTCATGGGTTGGTGGTTTTTTCCAGGGGTTTTCCCCGGGTTCTTCCTTGTGCTGAATAATGGTGTTAAACCCTACAACAACAACAACAGAAATGAATGTGGGTCCAACAGATTGATGGATAGATGGATGACAGAACAACTTCACAGGTAAAGGGATAACAAGAAGTGATTTATGTTTTTCTATTAAATACTAAATAAGAAAATTGAGTGATGAAATTATCAGGCAGCAAACAAAAGATATTCTTTCTGAAATATGTACTTTAGCCAAAACTACTGTAATGTATGGATTTAGTGACTATAGTCTTAAGTACAATGTCACCCACAAGGAAACCATGGTTAGCTCACCTGATATTCATACTAAGATATTTGGGATACAACATTTAAAAATATTCAAATAATCTTAACACAGATGATGACAGCCACTATATAGACAAGTTTACAGATAGATATTGTGTATATTGTTGAAGTTTATAATAAACAAACTTCAATAAATATAAAAACTAATACATCTGTACAATGACTTGAAGTCTGAATAGAACTCTCTAATTTACCTTGAGTTTGTCTTGTTGTTCTCGGAGTCTTTGCTGTCCCAGTTGATGTTGATGAATTATCTCCTCTTTTTGTCGCTGGACTGCCTGCAGCTGATGTAGCAAATCTTCTTCTCTGGTCTTTGTAGCTCCCAGAGTCTCCAACATAGAACTATTTGAAGTATCAGTTTCAGAATCCTCAGTTGTTAATGATTTATCTTTTGCAGATCCCCTCACACAACGTGCACTTCCATGGTCTGTTGGTGTAGTTAAACTTGTAAGAGTTATGTCCCCTTCCTCATCAGTCTCTGTTCTGGTGGTATCTGGGGTATAATTCTTAGTGTCATAGACTCGCAGCTGACGGCTAGCATAGGAGTCATTACCATCAAAAGGTAGAGATTTTCGGATTGAATCAAATGTATGCTGAGATGGCACAGGACCAGCTGAAACTTGACTCTTTTTAGCTGCATCTCCTAGCCATTCCTTATCTGTGACTGGCTGAGTAAGCCTGGATGCATAATAGGGATGGCTAGCCAGTGATGCAACTATACTTGAAACAGAGGCATGTTTTGATTGACCAACAAATGGTAACACACTGCTGTCTGGACCAACATGGCCAATCACAGCTGAGGAAAATGTAGTGGGGATAAATTCCTGCGATTGAGGATGAGCATTTTTCATCCCATCTTGTTCTAGGTACCGTGCTCCTAGATTCTCTAATCTAGACAAATCTAATTTAGGAAATCGCTGCATCAAGTACTGCCTCCTCCGTTCAATTTCTGCCTTGGTTTCCTCCAGCACCTGTTTACTCTGCTCATGACGTGCTAGCAATTCCTGCTGATATTGTTTAACTTTCTGCAAATGTTCAGACTGTTTATCCCCTGCAAAGTCTCTGTTAGCAATTCCTGACAAGTCCCTCTGAGACCCCATAGGTGTGAAAATGGACCCTGTTGTAGAGCTCTGTTGTCGAAATGAATGCAGAGCACTAGTGGACTGGGGTGCTGTGTTGGAGTTAAGTGTAGGTGGAATGGAGCTCATTGGTTGAAATGATGGCACCTCTTTTGGGATGCTGGAAGCAGCTGACAAAGGTTTGTTGTGTCGTTGTATGCTGTGCTGTTGTTCACTAAGTTGTCGCAGTTTCTCCTCAAGCTGTCTCTTTTGTTCCCTAAAGAGATGAAATAAATATTACAGTAGGAAGTTCAAAGAGGTACACAATGAAAGTATGGAATTATGGAGAACAAAGCTCAGTTACAAATCAGAATTTATCCAGCTGAAATTTAAGTAAAAGATGGTCACTGGATCTCATCACCTCACAATAGTCTATTTATTTTTTTTACCAGTAATAAAGTAATTGTGTCAATACTGTGTGTGTGTGTGTGTGTGTGTGTGTGTGTGTGTGTGTGTGTGTGTGTGTGTGTGTGTGTGTGTCTGTGTGTGTGTGTGTGTGTGTGTGTGTGTGTGTGTGTGTCTGTGTGTGTGTGTGTGTGTGTGTGTGTGTGTGTGTGTGTGTGTGTGTGTGTGTGATTTTGTTTTGTTGTTGTAGGCTTTAATGTCATTTTTCAGCACACAATAGGCGGCCAGAATTATTGCTGGAGGAAGAACCCGGGAAAACCCCCGAAAAGGAACCACCGACCTATGAGAAGCTACTGGCAAAGCTTTCTCACATAACTACAAATCTTACACTCAATCCCACGCAGACATAGGCGAGATGGCAGTGATCCATAACAGAAAGCTTTAGACCACTCTGCCACTCGGGGCCCATGATTTTGTTTTGTAATGCAGCTTTAACATCACTACAATTTCTGCAGTGTAACAGTTAACAGTTTTGTATAGCACTGGGACATCATGCCGCAGATATGATGCATCATGACCCACCCAGTCACATTATCCTAACACGGAGGCCCGGAGTGGCCGAGTGGTCTAAAGCGATGTTTTCTGTTAAGCTGAGACTAGTTGAGAATTTCTTTGCAAGACTCTTGAAAGAGGTCAAAATATGCAATGCTCAGATGAACTGGTGTCTGAAGGATCACGTTTTATGTTTCTCCTAAACATAACAATTTTACTGACACTTGTATTCGTGAAAACTGGGAGAGGAAGTTTTGTTTCCAGTCTTTTCAGTTCTGGATTGTAGCAATCATGAATTCAGTGAAACTTGTACCCTGCGAAAGATACTAACTTCAATGATTTCACTGAAAAGATCTAAATCGATACATGATTAACCATACAGAGTTTAGTTTTAGCACTGAACTTAAAGTTCTTGGTACCTATGTACATGTCAAAACATTGCAGGTACAAATACTCGTTATCAACTAATTTCCAACTGTTTTGATGGCCTAGTGGTTTAAGCATTCACCTCAAAAGCGGGAGGCAGTGGTTTTGAACCCCGGCAAAGTCATACCAATGATTTACAAAAATGGTACTAACAGCTGCCTCGCTTGGTGCTCAGAATCAAGAGATTAGTGTTAGGACTTGTTGGTCTGGTGTCAGGATAATGTGACTGTGTGGGACATTATGCTACATGTCTGAAGCATGATGCCACAGTGTTAGACATCATTATAAACTGCCACATTGCAGACATCCTAGTAATATAACTGAAAAAAGGATAAAGCTATGTTAAAAATTATAATCACACACATACACACACCAATGAAGGCCCAGTCTTACAAAACAAAATAACAATAGTTTATTGCATCACAGTTTTTGCTGCATAATGGTCTAACAAAAATTTAAAACAATAATCGGCCTGACAATTTACTGCACAAAAGACTTACAAAATCAGCTTTTGCTGCATAATGGTCTCCTCCAGGGTTTGAGATTCTCGTTCTAAGGCAGCCTGCTCCACAATTCGAGGTGAAGAAGGGGGTTGAATTCCTTGCTGTAAATTTGTCACCTTTCCTGTCTGTAGCAGAGGTACTTGTCCCTGTGCAAACAAATTTTTTGTAATCAAAAACATTTCCTTGTTAATCGGAACACATATCCAACAATATAAAGTCAGAAAAATACCAGAGTCGTTCAAGCCTGAAAATTAGGTCACAATGAAAAGGTTTTTTTTGCTCACTAATGCACATTCATATACCAATTTTCATAAATGCAGCTACGTAGGTCCCAGGATTTTGAGGGTGTAATGATGAGATACCTAAAAAATTATTAAAGTCTTTCAAGCAAGAAACCTGGGCCAATATGACTGAGTTTTAGTATGGTTCATTTACTTTCCTCAAAATGTATCTGCAAAGTTTCATGTGCAAGTGAAATGTGTTCAAGATACTGTGGGTAACATGAACAGGTTAAATTATAAAGTCATTAAAGCATGTAAATTAGGTCAATGTGACCAAACTGTTTTGGCATGAATTAGTTTTCCTGATATGTATCCACACACCAAGTTTCATAAGTAAGAGGGTCTGAGATACTGAAGGAGTAACAAACTACTGAGCAGTTAACAAGTGAACAACAAACAAATAACAACACATGAATGAGCTAGCCAAATATTCTTCCCAACTATTTTGGTGCTAGGATGAGTATTAAAAGTCTTGAAAAGAAAATTACAGCAAAACTAAATAAATACAACTGCTAAGATGTACAAAACTTAAATTAACTACCAATCAATGCAACAAACTAGAAAAATGGCACTTTTACTTAACATACTGTTTTTTCAATTAAAGTGCAATTATGTACAGATATTATTCCACAATAAAGCCAAAATTAAAAAAGAAAATGAAAACATTTTTCAAAAGATTAATCTGGTAATGATTGTAAACAAATGTGAACAAAATTTTGTGTGAAATGGTAAGAATAAATGCTTCATAACTGCTAATATTTTAAACTATTATACCTTCACTTCTATGAAAGGTCCCAAATCTGATGCCATAGTATCTGCAGTGTTTGATTTGCAAAGACTCAAAATAATGTACCAACTTGGTTAAAAGAGTACACAGTATATACCCCCACCCCCAGTACAATGACACTGACATAGAAATATAGTCTAAGTACCAGGCTATTAGAAGCATACCTGCCAAGCCATTTGAGACCTCAACCTTGCTGCATTCTCCATGGGGTGTAACAATGTCTGTCCTGATGGGCCAGTTTTGAAACCATTCATAATAGGGGAGTTAACTCTTGGCAGCTTCTCTGGAGGAGAGTGTAAGACAACCTGACATGGATGTCTTGCCTTTGGGGATTTCTGGGCTGATATGGAATGCTCAGAAAGCTCCATGTCTGAAACAACAAGAACAATGCACATGTATGTGCTTTTATAAAAAAAAAAGCTCAGCATTTTTAAGCTGAAGCAATAGAGTGCTAGACTGAAACCCATTGATATATGGGGCAATACCAGTATACATCTGATAAAGATTTGTGGAAAACTTGTGTACCTGGTACATTTTTGTGGTTACCTGCCGATGACCTCTATACCTGATGTGGGGCTTATGCAGAAATGAATATTTAATGGAGCAGCCATATTTTAAGGCAGAGAAGTAACATAATGAATAAATTCATTTCAATAAACAGAAAATCACAGATAATATATACATAAACAATTAAAATGTATTATATATTATATGTTACATTAAAACGGAAATACGCAATACAATTCTAACTCCCCCCTAATACTACACATTTTCCTAAAGCATCCAAAAGTTTATGGGAATGAAAAGATTAAAATTTACAATGTTACAGAAAGCAATAAAATGCTTTTCAATAATTGTGTTCCTTATTAACCTTTCTGAACATGAGCACAAGAAATGGCACAAAATATGATTATCTTGTGACCTTTTCAACATTGTCCTCTAAATTAGGGACTGTACTAATGTTGATAAGATATGGATCTGGAGAACATTTCTGGACTTAGAAAGTGACAGTCTAAATAAGGAAAAAGTTATCCCTTGTAATGATCTTGACCCTGACATAGAGAATATTACTGTCAATTTGTGGGATGCTCTCAAGGCATCATATATATATATATATATATATATATATATATATATATATATATATATATATATATATATATATATATATATATATATATGGAATGAGGTCACCTATTTATATTTTCTCTTGTTGTGACCTTGACAAGACTACATGGTTTTGATACACACCACATTGTATATACATTATTTAATTGGCTAAAGTTTCACTGAAGTATCTTCAGCAGTTCAAATGTGATATGACAGACAAAGATACAAGTCACAGAATTACAATTTCCCTTTGTCATAAAACTGTGTGCACAAAGTTATGCTTCAGTAATGAGGGATGTTGTCATATACAGCATTACCCGGGGTGTATAGTTTACGGATGGATCATATTTGCATGTACTGCATTACATAGCATTACCCAGGGTATCATGGTTAATAAATGGATCATGTTGCCACGTACAGCATTACCCAGGGTATATGGTTTAGTACATGTCCTGTTGCTATTCACAGCATTACCAAGGGTATATGGTTCAGTATATGACCTGTTGCTATACACAGCATTACCCAGGATATCCTAATTTATAAATGGGGCATGTTGCTATGTACAAAATTACCCATGGTATATGGTTTAGTACATGTCCTGTTAGTATGTACAGCATTACCCAGGGTCTCATGGTTTATAAATGGGGCCTGTTGCCATGTACAGCATTACCCAGGGTATATGGTTGAGTATATGTCCTGTTGCTATGCATAGCATTACCCAATAAATGGGGCCTGTTGCCATGTACAGCATTACCCAGGGTATCATGGTTTACAAATGGATCAGGGAGCCCCAAGTCGCCGAGTGGTTTAGAGCACTCTCTGTTACGGATCACTGCCATCTCACCTCTGTCTGTGTGAGGTCGAGTCTCAGATTCGGCCAATGTAGGAATGTAGAACCCAGGTTCTTCCTCCACCATTAATACTGGCCACCATATATATACATATATATATCGTGTGCTGAAAAATGGCATTAAACCCTACAACAACAAATGGATTATGTTGCCATGTACAGCATTACTCAGCATATCATGGTTTAGTATTGCTATGCACAGCATTACCCAGGGTATATGGCTTAGTACATGTCATGTTGCCATGTACAGCATTACACAGGGTATCATGGTTTAGTGATGGATCCTGTTGCTATGTACAGCATTACACAGGGTATCATGGTTTAGTGATGGATCCTGTTGCTATCTATAGCATTACAAAGGGTATCATGGTTTAGTGATGGATCCTGTTGCTATGTACAGCATTACACAGGGTATCATGATTTAGTGATGGATCCTGTTGCTATGTACAGCATTACACAGGGTATATGGTTTAGTACATGTCCTGTTGCTATGTACAGCAGTACCCAGGGTATCACTATTTATATATAAGGGACCCCGAGTGGTCTAGAGCGCTGTCCGTTATGGACCACTGCCATCTCACCTCTGCGTGTGTTCAAGTCTAAGATTCGACAAATGTAGTTATGTGAGAAAGCTTGCCAGTAGCTTCTCATGGGTCGGTGGTTCTTTCCGGGGTTTGTCTGGTTTCTTCCTCCACCATCAATACTGGCCGCCATGTATAGCCTATCATGTGCTGAAAAATGGCGTTAAACCATTAAAAATTTTTTTTTTAAAAATCATTATTTATAAATGGCTCCTGCTGCCATGTGCAACCTTACCCAGGGTATATGGCTTAGTACATGCCCTGTTGCTATGTACAGCATTACCCTGAGTATATGGTTTAGTAGATGTTCTGTTGCTATGCACAGCATTACCCAAAGTATCATGGTTAATAAATGGATCATGTTGCTATGTACAGTATTACCAATAGTATATGGTTTAGTACATGTCTTGTTGCTATGTACATATTACCCATGGTATATGGTTTAGTGATGGATACTGTTGACATGTACAGTATTACCAATAGTACATGGTTTAGAATATGTCCTGTTGCTATGTATACCATTGGTAATCTAAGATAATCTAAGAAACTTGCTACCAATTTTAATTGAAACTGATTCAGCTGTTCTAGTTAACAAATTGAAAATAGCATGTTCATATGGCTGCTAAGGAGACAAAACTGTTGAGAGAAGAGTCACCTCAATAAATTTAATACAGCATGTCCTACCAAACATTATAACGAGTCTTATCACAACTGGCTAAGCTATTTTAATGAGGTTAAAAATAGGTTTCCATATGATTACTACAGGAGCCACACCATTTGATAGAGAAGTTGCCCACAACAAGACTAAGAATAAGTTGAAAAACGGTTTTCACTATGGCTGCTATGGAAGCCATGCTGTTGCTAGGTGGACCACCCCATACATAATTTTAAAAAAGCATGTCCTAAGAATTGCTCCTAACAAGTTTACATGAAATTAGCTCAATAATTCTGCAGAAGCTGATTTTAAGACAAAACATTGTTAGTGTGGTAAAAAATGCCCAAAGAAACAATTCTATGAAGTTCTATCATGAGAAAAAGAATTAGATTTAAATTTTTAGCTAGACACAATGTAGATTGGGAAGCCATAATGAACACAGTTTGGGTGGAACACATTTTGAAAAGCATTCCAACCATGTTCTATTAAAACCTGTCACAGTGTTTTTTTGAGATGTTGAAGACAGCACTGTTGACAGTTGACACTTGCCAGCAACTGACACCAGGTAATGTACACTTGATACAGGGCATAAATTTACTTAGCAATAGAAAGCTAAATTAAAATCATCTTGGGAATTTAAGGGGAAAAGAAGTCGATTCCACTTAACCTTCCTAAGCATGAGATGTTGAGGCACAGACAGCATGAAACTAAAATACATATGGCTAGACAAATCACACAGAATTTCTACAAAAAATCTGATTCTTTTTATCCATGCCTTGTACATGACAAATGTCTGACTTTCCTTAAATAAATTCTTTTTGATGAAAAGGCCTGAAAGTCTGGTCTGTACAAGGAAATAATGATAATACTGCGTGACAAGATAGAAAAGATGACCACATAATCAACTTTCTTCATGCTAAGGCCTTCCTACTGCCTTACTGCCATCCAATTCACCTAATTGAATACTACAAACTGACAAGCAAGTAAATATTTATACCTGGTCATTCCACACGACTTTTCCATTACTTTTGATGATTTGTCCACTCCTTTCCAAGTTTAAATGTTTTTCCAGAAGTTTCTCGACCATATGAACACTGATCATTTATTCTAAACATAAATAATACTTACCTTTATCCCTGTACACTTCATGTAAAGTCTGATTTCCTGTGTTAACATCCTGGATCTCTACACCCTCAACTTCCTGCATGGAGTGTGACATCCACTCCTGGCGCTGGTTCTTAATCCGGTCCATCAGCTTACGAAGAACTTTTTCTGCAACAGAAAAATTAACTAGAAATAATGGTGATAGGTGCATAACAATGAGATCTTACTCAGCTTCAGTGTATTCCACTAAACTGCAAGAATAGTTCAATTAAGAAAATTGTATCCTACAAATATTGTAAAACAAAAGGGGCAAAACTTATAAAATTCAGGTGAGCACAAAGAAGAGTCCATCTGTACAACTATATGTACCAATTCTCATAGCCATCTCCAAGAAAAGTTGCTTGTCTTAACCTACATTCAGCTGCAGAACATATAAAAATTGCAAGAATAAAGTGATTTGCATATCTTCAGTTCATGACCATAATATGTGAAAAGTTTAAAACTGAGACTAGTAATGTTCACAAGCTTCTGCTATACACTACATTGGGCTCCAAAGTCAAAACAGACAAAAATCACAGGATAATAGTGATTTGATGTACATTTTTTTTGTGTGAATACATCTGGTAAACAATATGATGGTCAAGGTCACTAAAAGAAGAAAATATATTCTGCACGAAAACTTTTCCACCATCGATACTTTCCAGATACTGTGAATAGCTGGCACTTGAGGGTAAGAAAGAAATGTGTTTATTGGAGGTCAAAGGGTACAGGTGAAGGTCACTGACTAAATGTAGTTTAAAAAATTGGTTTCTAAACAACAATTGCGGGTAAAAAGATCGAAGGTCAAGGGCAATGACTGCAAGAAGAAACATGGTTCTGCAAAGGAGATTGATATTCATAGAGGAATGTAAATCAATGTTTCTTGCATACACCAAGTGCAAGATATCTACAAGGTTTGGTACCAGTAGATGGTGGACAACTCCAGTTCTTCTGCAGAAACAAAACTGGCAACAGACCAATGGACAACATCATAAATCATTGCAAGGATAAATAATTTCAGAACTAGCTATGCTAACGTGATTGTGTTATACAATGTATTCACAAGACTGAGTCAAACATTTCAACAAGATAAAATGGGTAATAACTCAAACAAACATAGGAGCAAAGATATTTGTTGATATGCCTGTCTGTAGGTTATTACAAAGAACTCTTCGAAATAACTAACAAGCTAATGTAAAGGAACAAATGTACACCACTCTCAACTACCTTCTCTCCAGTAGACCTTCCGGACCTGTTTGTAATTTTCTTCCGTGACAAAGTACAAACCATTAGCAACAAGTTTGACAACACAATTTCAATTGACTCTTCGTCACTATACAGTTGCAATACAGAATTTCAGCAGCAACCATTAGCAGCAATTGAACATGTCTCATTGGATTTAGTACATACAATCATGATGAAAAGAACACCAAACTCATGTGAACTTGATCCAATTCCAACATCACTGCTGCTTCAGTGCTGAGATCAATATTGCCTTTTTTCACTAACTGATACTATTAATATCTCTCTCTCATCCGAGGAATTCCTATCATTTTTCAAATCTGCCATTGTAAAGCCTCTGCTGAAGAAACCAACACTCGACCATAATGATTTAAAGAACTACCACCCAGTTTATAATCTCCCATTCATATTAAAAAAATCTTAGAAAAGGTTGTTCTAACCCAATTTGTATCTCATCTGAATTCAAACAGTCTTTTATAGCAATGTACAGTCTGCATATCACCTTGCCACAGTACTGAAACTACTCTTTTGAAAGTAGTTAATGACATTCTCTATACTTTGGATATCTGAAAGATTACAATCCTCACCCTCCTTGATTTGTCTGCAGCATTTGACAAAATAGACCATGATATATTACTTCACCATCTCCAGCATGCATTTGGCATTCACAATACAGCCTCACTGTGGTTCAAGTCCAACTTAGTCAACAGGACACATATTGTGTTTGCAAATGGAATACACTCCAGCACAGTTGATCTATGTTGTGGTGATCCACAGGGGTCTGTTCTTGGACCTGTTATCTTCATCCTATTCACTCAGCCTCTCTCAAGTGTCATAGATGTAACAAGCTGCAGATGAATGATGATAAAACTGAGGCCTATCTGATCACAACACAAAGATTTTCTCACTCACATCTTTACCAACAAAAAAAAAAATATCAGAAACACCAACATTAAATTCACACAATCAGTACGAAACCTTGGTGTTACTCTTGACAGTACTCGCATACTGCACCAACATATCATGAACATATGCAAGGCTGCATATCTTGAGCTGAGACAAATCAGCTCCATTCGCAGATATCTTTCAGTTCATGTCACTAAAACGCTTGTGTGTTCATTAGTACTTTCAAGACTGGACTGTTGTAACTCAATTCTCTCTGGTTCATCTCAATATCTGCTCCAGAAACTTCAAAACACAGCTGCTCGATTCTGAAGCAGACAAGGAGCCTTACAAAAAAGATGGCCTTTCCAAAGAGGATCACACAGATGTGAGTAATAACTACATATACATTATGAAAGACAAAACTTATTTTTAAATATAATTTATTTTCATTTAAAAATTACAAGAATTTTTCCTAGTTATGAGCTTAATTTGATTTTAAAAATGTTATAAAGGCACTACACAAAACATTATTAACCTGGCTTTGCAGCTGGTCCCTTCCTTGGTAGATTGGTGCTGTCCCTTAGGACAGAATTGGTTGGAAGAGTGGGTTCAGGTATTGGTGTACCCTCAGAGTCCTTGGTTGATTCGAGTCCCTCCGCATCTGATGGCGTCATTGGGGGTGGGTACGCATCCAGAACCAGGCTTATATCTCCCATGTAATCTGAAATATTACAAAATTTAATTTCTTTACTTCAATGAAATGACTTCAAGTTACAATTAGGTTGCCCCATGTCTCAGAAACACTGCTCCCCTTCCAAATGTGAGCTGATAAGAGTGTGCATGTGTGATTGGGATTTTTAACGTAGCTCTAACAATTTTTCAGTCATATCGATATGATGTCTGCAGTGTGGCAGTTTATAGTTATGTCTAGCACTGGGGCATCATGCCACAGACATGTAGCATGATGTCCCACCCAGTCACATTATCCTGACACCAGGCCAACCAGTCCTAACACTAAAGTAAGGTAGCTGTTAGTACCATTTTTGTAAGTCTTTGGTATGACTTGGCCAGGGCTCAAACACACGACCTCCCGCTTCCGAGGCGGATACTCTAACTACTAGGCCATCGGAGTCATTAGAGCTGATAAGAAAGGTAATAGGTAAATCAAACTTCATACTAACATAAAATGAACAGAAGGGATTAACTTTTCAAGTAGATGAGGCTCATTTAGGCCTATACTGCCCCCAATAACTACTTTCCCCTAATAGGAACTGTATAAGTAATATCATAACCTATTTTTGTCAAATCAACAAAGCTAATGCATATAAAAGAAGCATTCATTACATTTATTTTTTATTTGTATACTTCTCTTAGTAAAATGTGAAATTAGAAATGTGTCAGTATGACACACATGCCCCCACCAATACGATGCAAGTGAGGAGCAAAGATTTAAATAAAAACAGTAGCAATAACTCTGTAAAATTTGTTTCAAAGTGAATTTGTCTTTGATCTTGATAACATTAAGCCTCAAGCCACATATGGTTTTAAAAGATCCATTAATTCCTTCAAACACTACTGAATGAAAAAGAAATTAAGCTATGGCTAGATTCAATTTTTTTAATACAAAAATAATAATCCCATCAAAGTTTGTTAGAATGGTGGAATTTAATCTTGACAGATGGCTTCCTAATGTACAGACTTGTACAAAATTTGATTTAAATCCTACAAGTCCTTCAAAAATTAGTGAGAGAACAATACATTTTCATGCCAACGAAGGGAAAATGCAGGTATAGCTTTAATATTTGGTTGAAAAATGTATCCATAGGTATAGCCTCATAACAAATCTGGCCTGAATCTAAAGAGTCCTTCAAAAATTATTGAGCAGAAAATAGGTCTATGGTACAAAATGTTATACTGTATGACAGGACAGGATTGACATGTATTGGCAACACTATTTGCACCTTATTTTAGATATGGGGAGCATAACAAGACAGATGGACCAATAAAGGCCTGTTAAAAAACAAAACGAACACAGCCTAATCAATTCCTTTTTATGGACATAGAATTTTAAACTGGATACTCCATGGCCCCTCCAATCTTAGATTAGGTCCATCAAAGATTTTCTGTAATTTGCATGTCAGACTTGTCAAAAAGAAAAAACTAAATCACTAAATCAACCTTATTAATCTTATATGCCTAATAAAGCCTTGACAGGACATAAGGTATTTATCGTGAACTCCAAGATAAACACTGGTTATGTGATTAGCATTCATCCCCTTGCTTTGGCTCTTTGTTCATAGGTGATGGTAAACATTAATTAACACCCAGTTGTTCTTCATGAGCTGCCAAAATATTTGATATATCTTACAATTATTGGGGATAATGCATCACTTGTTCAATTGCTCTTTTGCTTCTTGTCAGATTGTTTGACAATTAAGCTCAGAAAGGGGACTGATGATTTACTAAAGCACCAAAAGCTATGTTTGACAATTAAAAGAATTGTGATCAATATTCAAAGTAGTTCAGATGTTACTGGCAAATGATTCTGCAGACAAACGGCATGTGTATCTACTCTATTACTTATGGGTATCTACTCTATTACTCATGGGTATCTACTCTATTACTTATGTGTATCTACTCTATTACTTATGGGTATCTACTCTATTACTCATGGGTATCTACTCTATTACTCATGGGTATCTACTCTATTACTCATGGGTTCACTTTATTCTAAAAATTACAAAATTAAAACTATTATTTGAGAAGACTAAGTTTAGTTCAAAGAGAAGTTCACGCAAGAAAACTACTGGTAACCATGTCATAAAGTAAAATCACAGCGACTAGTACTGTTGGAAGTAATGGAATCTGATTCAGTGCAAGTTATAATTTTTTAAACCACCTGGCCTCAGCCTGTGTTTTAAAACTTTTATGAGCACACTGATATTGCTTATATGTATCACACAAATTATTGAACACAAGTACATGTATCTAATTTTGTAATAAATCAATAATTGATACACCAAAATCTAAATATAACAAGTAATTCAAAATATGTTTTACCACACAGACCTATCTAACACATGACTCAGTTCAGAGGAATCTTGGTAGTCAAAAAGTCAACTAGTTTCGCAAGCTGAAATCTACAGCGTTGTGGTTCCCAGTATACATTTGATTCATACATTGACTTAGAATACAATACAAAATGACTGGACAAGTATTTTAGCTCATCTGATGTAAATAATAAAAGACATCTGGAACAAACTTTGTTATTAAGTCTTCCAGTTTACACCTAATACAGCTTTATGGTTAAATCCTGTTGTCAGCTTAGTTTATCAAGAAACAACAAAAATACAAAGTACACAGTTTACAAAATAACATATATCCTAGTATAATTTTATGAGTGAGATTAAAACAAATTGCTACAAATAATAACACCTAAAGACATCGCTTATGCCATAATATCATGCAAGGCAATGACATAATGACCGAGATATCTGAATAGATTTCAGAGTCATTTCACTGCATCATTCCCATAGCTGCCAAACCCCAAGTACAAAAATACTGACTGCTTGTGACAAAAATGCTGATTTTCAGGAACGAATACTGATTTTTAAAATTTTAATGCATAATATGTAACTTTTGACAAAATATACAACCAATAGTAAAGTAGGTGCAAGAGTGCAACACACTCAGACACAGGCTGTTTATAGGAGCCTTTCCCACACCTTGTTTTTTTTTTTCAATCATCGATTTCAATGTATTAACTTTCAATGATGATCTCAATTCTGTGATTTTCTTACTGAACTGTTTAAGTTCAAGCATACGAGTTATACTTTGCAATTTTACTGACTGGAAAGTATGTGCAAAATAAATTGCCAACAGTACTAGTAACTGAATTAGGAAGGTTCATTTCTCTAAGAACTTTAATAAGTCAAATTTTGATTGAATTACATTAAGGTTCTCTCTGGTATTTATATATGTCATTAAGTTCAAGCGGAGTTGTGTGTAATAAAGCAGGAAGCTGATGTTTATTAGCTTTTTCATGCTCTTGTATTTCATGGGTGCATCCATGCCCAATAGCGAAATCACATTTCACAATTTGCAAAACATCAAGTTTTCTCCTTTACTATATGGTTTCACAAATCTACACAAGTTGACACAATTGTCCTGTT
Source organism: Unio pictorum (assembly GCA_030141615.1). Taxonomy (NCBI): domain Eukaryota; kingdom Metazoa; phylum Mollusca; class Bivalvia; order Unionida; family Unionidae; genus Unio; species Unio pictorum. The sequence continues at coordinate 16,960,230 of JARLTB010000020.1, read as the reverse complement.
GGCTTCCGGTTTTTTTCTTCCCTTTTTCCTGGAGAAAATTCTAAATATTCCGCTTTCCTATTTAACATGATTATAAGTTGAACATTACGATGACGACATATAGCAACAGCAGTAACTGTCTGGGAAATCCAATATGGTGGATAAAGACAGGCATGGTAGCCTCAATTTCGAATGAACCAATCATATTGTAGAACTGTATTCCTATATAAATGCGATACATTTCTATCAAAATAGAACCGAGTTTCCGTTCTAAACTGAAAATTCCTAGGAAATTTATTTTTTTTTAAATTAAACTTACTTTTGGCCAAAAAACGTACACTCGTATTCATGTCCAAAACAAGACAGTTGGCAGTACATTTCATGGTTAATACAAGTATTTTTACATCATATGATTAACAAAATGTTATGTGAGTGCCTATTTCAAATTAAATTTATGAAAATTGTAAAATCATTGTAAATCTGTTACTTACCCAGGCTTGCAAAATATCAAAAATATACTTGTTTACTAAATTTCAATGAAAATTATTCATAAGAGATCCTCTATCAACAAACTCTTACTATTATCACACAATATTAGAATATTACAAACTTGTGCCTGCCATGTACATGTCCTCAAATTTCTGTTCCATCTCATTCTGCTTTTCCTCAAGATCCTGAAGTCGAATATGTGGTGGTTCAAACACCTGTTTCTAGAAAAGAGATAAATGGGAAAGCATAAAATTGATTTGCATAAACATCATTTGCATACACATATGACAAAAAACCCAGATAAAACCTGTCCATATTAAATCAATAAAGCAGAGTTTCTGTAGTCATTAAAAATACTTCACCTCAACCTCGTGATCTATCCTTAATACTTCCAGTAGTCACATATGAGGTAACCCTACTGTTGCTGTTGTTGTAGGTTTAACACCATTTTTCAGCACACGTTCGGCTATAGTATGGCAGCCAGTATTATTGGTGGAGGAAGAACCTGGGGAAAAGCCCAGGAAAGAACCACAGACCCACAAGAAGCTACTGGCAAGCTTTCTCACATAACTACATTAGCCGAATCTTAGACTCGAACTCACGCAGACAGAGATGAGATGGCAGTGATCTGTAAATGAAAGCGCTTTAGACCACTCGGCCATTCGGGTAACCCTACTGTAAATGCTAGTAGCAAATATCAAACTGTGAACACAAAAAAGTGAAAATCAAATATAACATCAAGTAAACAGTAAACATAATGTCCTTGGACTTTATGAGAAAAAAGACCTCAGATGTAAACAGTGGCCATTTCAATGACCGTAGTTCTTATAATATCATAATAATTTTCTCGACATCACAAGGTATCAATAATAGTCATTATAAAATAGTTCTTGAAACTGACTGACATCTTCATGTTTCTTTTTAATACGAGTTCCAGCAGTTACATCAATTGATAATGCTGATATCTCAATGATAGTATGAATGTAATGAAATCTAAAAAAATGTATTTTCAAGGCATATCTTACCTTATACAGACCTATTTTTCATCTTTATCAATATTTGACTGCCAAAGACCTACCAATCTGGGAAGGATCAACACAATCACCCCCATGTCTCTTTCCATGACTAGACATTATTCAATTTGCAATGGAAAGGAACAAGACTATTCCTACTTAAGTCCCCATTGTACACCATGATCTGCAGTGTATTTCACTCAACTAGCATAACTGAGTTTGCCCTGTTTGCACACTATACTCATGTAAATATGATATTTGTAACAAGAAAAAAAAACACTGCTTTTATCACAGACCTCAATTAGGTCTAAAATATGTTCTCTGATTAAGTTTCTAAATTCCTTATGTTCAGTGAAAACCATTTAAAACAATATAGCTAGTGGTCTCAACTTAATGTGACACCAAAGATACTGATCAATTCCATACAAGTGTTGAATTAAATTGCTTGCTCTCATAGAGGATATTTAAAAAACAAAAGTAAAAAACTGTAAATAAGGTGAATTTAACGAAAATCATGTATTTTATCAGTTAACATAGTTGTTGATACTAATGTATACATTTACATATTTGAAACTAATTTCTGCGCTTTTTCCCCAAAACTTTTAACAAATGTTAAAAGTACAATGGACTTAGTAACAAACAAGTCATACTATAAATCAGTAATTTGCTTTATTCAATACAGAATTTAGTCTTTGACAATCTAGGTAGAGACAATTCTAGCATGTCCATTTTCACACAAAATTCCAATGCATGCTAATTTCTAAAACATGACCCAAACAAATCAGCCCAATGCACAGCAATCACAATTCATATTTGCTGGCCCTACCTTGTTTTATTTTTTATGCTGATGTATGTGTCAAGACTGTGGAAAAAGGCAAAGAAGATAACTTTTCGACAGAAGCGAGAAATGATTGTTGCATAATATATGTTCTGGTCAAATATTTACCAGTAAGTACATAGGTTCAAGGGAATACTTACAGGTATGTTTGCTACTACTTTCTGTCTCCGATCTCTGTCTGCCCTTTGTAAATCACTCAAATCATGCATGATCCTCTCATAGTCCTTTAAATAATAATAATAATAATAATAATAATAATAATAATAATAATAATAATAATAATAATGAACATAATATGCTTTCTAATTAGCTTAACTTCAAATACATCAGGCAGTAATAAATTCAACATTTAGCCAAAACAGTTGCTGCTAATGTTATGTCACAACTTTTACTGGGACAAAGTACCATGGACAATTACTTTATCAGCTTTTTTTGAATGACATTTTGTACATTCCATCATAGAGGGAGTAAGTATATCAAGAGATATGTCAGAGTTTCTGGCTAAAATCATCCATTGTACAGATACAGATATTTACCTTTAACCAAACAGAAGTATGTTACATCTGAAAATGTGGAATAATAATAATTAAACTGTCAAGAAGACAATTTTTTCATGATCAAGGGTCATTAACTGCTCAAAGAGAGGGATTGGACTGGGTGTGAAATCACAACTTTAATGTATTCCAAATACAGAAGGCTTGGATGAATGAGATAATGCTACATTAAACTACATTAAACAGGATCATGGGATAAATATAATCTGCGATTTTTTGACAATTATGTTCCTTTTTTATGATCACAACCAAAATACTAATATCCACCAAAATATCTATAATCTCAATTAATAATATTTTGTCTTTTCTTGTCTGTTCTCTTAGGGCTGTTCCATTAAAACATACATGGGACCTAGGGAAGGCACTTTTAAAGTGGGGTACTCACACATTGATGCAATTTAGAATTTTCGTATCATTTTAACATGAATTCAGTGAAACCAAAGCACCTTGGCATATACTTTTTTTTTAACTGCCTTCCCTGGGTACCATGTATGTTGAAATGGAACAGCCCTTAACAGAGAATTGATTAAAAACTTCAAAAAATATTTTGAGAAAATGTTTCAATTACCTTTTATGAGCAATATTATATTGAACTTATCAATCTCAAGGTAGATAACCAATTTAATTGTCCTCTCCTGATGAGACTGAGTTGTATTCCTTTAAATACTTTAACATTTCATGGTCAAAAAGCCAGACCAGTTAAATATAGAAGAAAAAAAAAATCCATATTATTACATACACAAACTATTCTTAGTAACAGATATAAAAAATAATTCTATATGTTGTGAGGTATGAAATTCTTTGATGCAACACTGAAAACTGGTCCAAAAAGACAAGCAATAAAAAAGATTCCTTGAAAATCATGAATAACTCCAATGTTAAAAGTCCTTATTAACTTCCTGTCCTTTGATTTCTTTCTTTAACACTAACATACTATAAGTCTGATACTGAAAATCTTCAACAGCAAACCTGTCTGAGAAGTTCTTTTTCCAGAGCCATATTGTGACGGACTCGTGCTCTCTCCAACTGATCATGATAAAGACGATTTCGTTCTCGATCTCGTTCCTTAATTCTTTCCTCTTCTTCTATTGCTGCCTGCTTCGCATCCATTTCCTAAAACATTAATTTATCTTAATAAGTGAAATTATCCAAATTTTTGTGTTTATATAACAGATGGAACTTGTTCTTGTTGTTGTAGAGTTTAATGCCATTTTTCAGCACATGATAGGCTATATATGGTGGCCAGTATAAATGGTGGAGGAAGAACCTTTGAAAACCTTGGCAAGAACCACTGACACATGAGAAGCTACTGGCACACTTTCTCACATGACCACAGTGGTCAAATCCATGACTCGAACACATGCAAACAGAGGTGAAACAGCAGTAATCCATAAAGGTGAGCATTTTAAACCACATAGCCACTCTGGGCGACTAACAGGTAGTACAATCTGGTGGGAGAACATTCACATGGATGACAAAGGCATAATAGCATATACAAGAGTATTTGGCAATGGAATCAGGATTTTTAATTATGCTTTTTGCCAAACTTTGTCTAGTTCTACTGAATGTTACCCAGAATTGAAATATTTAATGAATAGTATTCCATACAGCTAGCCATGTAACAATTTCCTGAAATTAAAACATTTAATGCATTTTAGATGTTCATCAACTTCATACAATCTATGCCAAGAATTAAGTGGTCCGTGTGATATTTTAGATGTTCATCAACTTCATACAATCTATGCCAAGAATTAAGTGGTCCGTGTGATATTTTAGATGTTCATCAACTTCATACAATCTATGCCAAGAATTAAGTGGTCCGTGTGATATTTTAGATGTTCATCAACTTCATACAATCTATGCCAAGAATTAAGTGGTCTGTGTGATATTTTAGATGTTCATCAACGTCATACAATCTATGCCAAGAATTAAGTGGTCTGTGTGATATTTTAGATGTTCATCAACTTCATACAATCTATGCCAAGAATTAAGTGGTCCGTGTGATATTTTAGTTGGAAGAATGTTGTGAGTCTCTTTTAAAAACAACAGCAAATGATCAGGGAACTACTGTATGTCAATAACTTGAACTGAACTCAAGACCAGTACTGACAAACCAATGGTTCATCACACAAAAATGCAGACACCAAAATAACAACAAGAAAAACAGTAATATCTTTTTATCAGTCTTACAAATTAAGAACTACTTAGTGATGCTTCATATAATCAATTTCTTATAACTTTCCTGTTACCTATTTCCTAATAATGGCACTTACAGAACATGAAATTACCAGTAGCTTAAATCAGCATTAGTAGCATAATTCTTTAAACTTTTCAAGGTTCAAAATCATGTTTTTCAAGGTACATTATTACTTTAATTTAATGGATTCATAAATTAAAATGTATGTAATCACAAGTTACTACATATCATTACTTCATTTCTTGCAATTTGTTTATATAAAAAAGATGAATTCAAGAATATTTTCATTGATGTCAATCCCATTAATACTAAACATCGTTCATCTGGGCATTAGAATAATGAAGTCTCTAATTTGACTCTGATAACAACACTGCACTATTTACAAAGTCCTAAATATTTTAAAGCTAACTTTTCAGTTTTTTGTAGCTTGTCATCAAACCTCTGTTTCAAGAGCTCCAACTTCAATGATTTTGTTCTCAAACTATCTGATGTCATGATAAATTTAAATTTTTCTATGGGTCTCTGCTTTCAATACATAGTTGTCATTGTCTCAATGTCTTTTTCAGCGACTGCTTTTCTTCTTTAACTCTGCTATTTCCTCATCCAGTGCTTTATTTTTTTTTCCCTTTCAAACCTTTAGGTTTATCCTCTGTTCATCCAAGCACATGCTGTACCAAGTGTAAGCACTGCCTGCATTTCAAAGCATTTTTGGTGTTATATCAATTTGGGAAATTCCATCAGCATTTCTTACACTGGCAATATTCACACTCATTGCAACCAGTCCTTTACTTCATATTTACATCTTCACACTCTTTATTGATACAAAAAAAAAAACTTTCAATGGTAGCCTGTAATGGGAAGACTTTACAGTACCCTTATTCAATAATTCCTTTTATGAAAATGAGATCCACTTTACAATATACTTTTAAAGTGAAACCTTGCTAATAAACCTGTCTGAAACCCACCTATGAATAATAAATTATGTAATTTATGAGAGCTAGGGTTTTGTTTCTCCAGCTGCATGGGACCATAGAGCACTGCAAACATCTGGCATAATTTGCATTTTGCAAAGCTGTCTGTGAGAGATCTCATAATCCAAACTTTTTATTTTCCTTGTCTAGCCACTGTGAGTTGACACACAGCCATTTCGAAGCTTACAAATTATTCAAATTTAAACTGCAGCTACATCCAAAGTCCATAACACATGAATGCTCAATGGCCAGTTGTGGAAACTTTGGTTTCAGGACAATGAGATCTTTTTTTTCTCTTTTTATAATATTTAAATCTACCAAATGAAATTATTTATTACTTACTTTAGGTTTCAATAAAATCAAGGCTTTTCAATGTACTCAGACAAAATTTTGAATTTTCAAGGTGTTTCTAAGGCATTGAAGGACAAATTCATTTTTCAAAGGCTTTCAAGGTCCTCTATGGACCCTGTTAAATATACATTTGTGAATCTGGCAAAATTTACAAAGCATTTTTGGTACATGAACACTAACCTCATAATGCTGAGTGTCTCTTGAGGCAGCTGTTAGCAACAAATTTATAAGACTTTGGTATGACTTGGCCAGGGTTGAAATCTGCGACCGTCTGCATCCAAGGCCAATTTCTAACCACAAGACCACTGGAGCGGTCTACAGTTTATAGGCACTTTACCATTTGGAGTATTGTGTACAAGTACTTTACTGTATGGATTAGAGTTTACAAGCACTGCATTGTATGGCTACTGTCTAAAGGCACTTTTAAATTGTAAATAAGGCAAATGCATTTAAAATTATTATAAAGATCTTTCAGACACTTTTGGTATGAATTATTATTTACAGGAACTTTGTATTGATTATTGTTTATAGTTAATTGATTGTACATAGTGATGAAATAAGGAAAAAAAAAAGTAGGACTGGATTTCTCAATTAAAGCAATCAACTCCTATATAACTGGTCAAAAGTTTGACGAAAACTGGAGAGAGAAATATATAAGGAAGGTGATAGAGAGAAGATAATATGTCACTTACTGTTTGAGAAAATGCTGCTCTATCAACAGCCACCTCAGGAAGCATATGATAGCGTGTGGTGGAGAAAGCCTCAAGGTCCACTGTCTTCACGGGCTTGCCTGAAAATTAGAAAAAAGCTGCACTTTTCTTCCAAAGAAATGTCTAGAAAATGAAATTATCATCTTTAAGAAAAAGAAACGTATTATAGGAATTACAATTTAACAATAATTCCAACAGGTGAAAAACTTACAAAGAACTCTTTGCTACTATCTTTAACCATATTACATGCATATTCATGGAAATGTGACAGTATAACAAGAACCTGAAAGAGTACATGTCAACCTGTATACTAATAAATATAATATAGTAAATTACAAGTCTAAAAATGACGAAATAGCTCATTATGCCATAAACATTTAACTTTATTATACAAACATGGTTTTAGTGGAGTGGGGTGGAGGTAAGTAATGCCATTTAATACAATGAGACAACCAAGTAGTGAAAATAACTAAATATTAAGGTTAAAAATCTACTCTTCTGCATGGCTGTATACAAGAACTTTTATTAAGAAACCATGACAGATTTCTGTTCCACTTATCATAGATTTGATACATATTCCATTTGCAAATACCCACATTTCAAACACTGCTGGGGTTCCAAGTAGGTCATGATATTATCGAATTTCCACAATATTTAGTCTGCAGTTGATTACTAAGGATGTCTGCAGTCAATATTTTATCACTGCAAAGATAACATATGAAGACAGTTTACGACAGCTAAAATGACATGATTACTGAATTTAATATTCACCACCTCAAATATATGAAGGCTATCTATCCACAATAAGCTAAACACTTAAAAATGCAGCATGAAATAAAGATAGGTCTCTGGATCAAATGGTTGTTGAATTAAATCTTCCTCCAGGGCACTACTGCTGTGGCCTTGATCAAGGCAATATGACTCAGTATTCAATGGGTACTGCCATAAATTGCTGTGGCCTTGATCAAGGCAATACAACTCTGCCTGTTCCCGTCTACTCATTATTCTAGGAGTTTGACTCCAAAAATGTTCATACCATAATCTACAAGGTATTTTAATCCATCTGTTCATGTCTATTCAGTATTCAATGGGTACTGCCATAAATTACTGTGACTTTGATCAAGGTATACGAGTCCATATGTTCCCTGTCATTTCAGTATTCATGGGGTTACGCCATGAAGTAATGTACTAGAATTCCGTTCAGAACAGGTAGGGAAAAGGAAAATGCTCTCCCAAGCAATTCAACAGGATAAGGCAAGGTCCTACAAGCTACTGGTGTACTTGAAACCACCAAAACCATACCTTTAAGCAAACAAGTGAAGATGTGATAAAAAGACATTAATAAAACACATGACAATGTGACTTACGTTGTTGAATTTTCTCCAGAACAATGAGGGGATCTGGTGGAGGAGGTGGCATGGCTGCTATCTCTGATGCTCTCTCTCTCTCAACATCCAGAGCTTGCTTCCTTTGAAAATAAAGTATAATGGTAGTATACTGAAAGGGTGGAATGTTTTTTTTAAAAAGGCCCAATTTTCCATCAGATAAGCAAACTACAAAATCTGGTTGCACAAAATATCATGTGGTTGTTAATTCAGATTTATTTTATTTATAATTCCAATGACATTGCTTTTGTTGACCAATTTCTAATCAAAATATGCATTTCACCTGTCAATAAATTATATAAATAATGCGACATTCAATCAACTTCTGAATTTTAAAATTTATAATTCATCGGTAGCTTAATGCAATGATCACCCTTCTGAAGCCCCCACCCCAATCATCAAGCCATTCACCCCCAGAAACACATGGACAGAATTCTTTGCCACCAAATGAATTTGTGTACAGAATTCTCTATAGCTTTTTTGGCTTCTTGCACATAGAGAAAGAAATGAAAAAAGGACACAATGCCAGACTATGACTAATAAATCATGACAAAATACTTCCACTGAAAACAGTGCACTGACATGCATTTAATTTAAAAACTGCCAACAAAGGAAAACATTGTCATGAAAAGTGCAAAATGTAAATGAGTATGAGAGTAATAGGACTCAGAAATGGGGGAGTTCTAAGATCCTTGCTGAGAAATTAATGCAAGAAAGTCTCAAACAAACAATATTGCAAACATTAAGGAAAAAATTCTGCAAAGGTTTAGAAATAGAATAGATAGATAAAGAAAGATAGTTAAAGCGTGTATATTTTTGTGTCCTAGCATGAATGGCATGGGTTCTGTTTGGTTCTGCACCACATGTGCCAAGAAGGTTCCAATTACAGGTCAGCTAATTTATGAAAAGGCAATGATTATATCAGTTGACATGGGATATAATGACCTTAATGCAAGTAACGACTGATTCTACAGGTTTCAACTGATACAATATCAAGTGCTCTGTACTTAGTAATGAAATTGTAGAGCAGCGGTTCTCAACCTTTCTAGTGCCACGACCCTTTTAATGCAATTCCAAATGTTGTGGCGACCCAACCGTAAAATTATTTTTGTTCATAACTGTATAAATGTATATTTCCGATGGTCGTAAGCGACCCCTGGCAAATCGTTGTTCGACCCTTGACGGGGTCGCGACCCACAGGTTGAGAACCGCTGTTGTAGAGGATCTAAGAAAATATTCTGCTTAAATGTTACAACTCTATGGTCACAGACTTAAGTGACAGAAAAGCAAAATCTTAATAATAATAATGAGGACTTTGTATAGCGCCTAATTTTTAAAAGCTCTAAGCGCTTTACACCATCAATAATGATATGACTACACTACAGAACAACAAATGACAAAAACAATGAAATTGGAAAACGTAAAACATGTTGAAAATATATAAAATACAAAACATGATTAGGTCGCTAAGTCTGTTCCTGAAGTCGAAACAGGTGAGTCTTGACAGCACTCTTAAAATGTACCACTGTGTCTTTGTGTATAATTTGAATGGGCAATACGTTCCACATCACTGTATCTTGCTGGTGTATACACATGGGTGAGGCCGGATAGTTATGCTGGACTGGAGTCTGTCATAGAAACATAGCACAGAGAACAAATTTTGTGTTTGATTCTGTATCGAATTGATAGCCAGTGTTGGGTACAGAGCAGTGGTGAGGTGTGCTCTGCTTGAGGTACTCTAAAGATGATCTGTGCAGCTGTGTTTTGAACTTTTTGAAGTTTCTGGAGTAAATATTGTGATGAACCAGACAGAATTGATTTACAATAGTCCAGTCTTGAAAGTACTAATGAACACACAAGTGTTTTCTGGGCATCAACAGAAAGATATTTACAAATGGAACTGATGCGTCTCAATTCAAGATATGCAGCCCTGCAGATGTTCATGACATGTTGGTGCAATGTGAGAGTACTGTCTAGAGTAACACCTAGATTCCGTATTGAATGTGAGAATTTAATGTTGGTGTTGCTGATATTTATTGTCTGAGGTAAAGGATGTGGATGAGAAAGTCTTTGTGTTGTGATCAGAATAGCCTCAGTTTTATCATCATTCATCTGCAGCTTGTTACAAAATCTTAACAAGCAATTTATTTTCCCAAGTTTTTTAAATGAAAAGTGTAAGAGAAACTGACAGTATTATGAAGTGAGTCCATGCTAGTCCATATATAAAGGTCTATAAAAGTCCTAAATGAATGAAAAGTCCCTAATAAATTTTGATGCCAGAAATGTAAATGTCATCTAAAAACCACAATGTTGTCAAGATCACTAATGATGCTATAAGGCATAAGTCTCAAAGTCCATTTTTAAGTGGTTTTAATGTAAAATTATGACATTGCAAATTCTGACACTTATTAAAAACATTAAAAGTCACCAAATGTATGAAACCTATGAATTTTGTGATTTACAATCTGCAAAAAATTGTTAGTACATTACTGCTGATGCAGAAAACAAATCCAATGTCAATAACTGTCATACTGACAACATTCAACCACCAGCATACACTTCTCTTTTTGCATTTGATAAGTGTCTATCAACATCAACCACTGTAAATTTGATAATTATTTTTTTAAATACTCATTCAACTAGTATTAATTATGGACTTTTCTCTGTAAAGTCTCTTACCTGAGGATAAATATTATTGCAAGAATATCAATTGAAAATGTGCACCATTCAATAAATGTTTCAGTGATTTGGGATTGGTCTGACGTTTAGCTATGCAAATATATATTTTATAAAAATCAAATTTTTGAACATTTCACAAGCAATCAGCCTTAAGTTAATACAGTAAAGAATCATTACCACAAACACTGTACATTCAAATTTATAAGCATCTATTCAAAATCTCTGAAGGCAGATTTTTTTTGCATTTCTCTGAAGTGATTAATGTTAATCAGGATTCCTTGCCAATCTTAACAATGAAATAGGGATGTGAATGGAAATCACTACAGATGGAATGGGGATGGAAACTGCCAAGAAGTAAATGGGAATGGAAATCACTACAAATGGAATGGGGATGGAGACTGCCAAGAAGTAAATGGGAATGGGAATCACTACAGATGGAATGGGGATGGAAACTGCCAAGAAGTAAATGGGAATGGAAATCACTACAAATGGAATGGGGATGGAGACTGCCAAGAAGTAAATGGGAATGGAAATCACTACAAATGGAATGGGGATGGAGACTGCCAAGAAGTAAATGGGAATGGGAATACTGACAAATGAAACAGGACTAAGAGTGGGAATCACTACAAAAAGGAATTTGAGAAGGAATTACTACAAGTGGGAGAATCTATATTAATTGAATGTCAGTGTATAAAAACCATATTCTTTTCTCTAAATAAAAGTCATCTGAAATAAATTCATTGGTCCCAATTTTCTGTTGGGAACAGAATTGTTCTTTTCATGTGCCTATTAATATTTAATGGGATTCCATGACTTGTTTCTCATGTACTGCACTAATCCATCAATATATCACTGGAGATTAAAGATGGCACAACAACAACTTAAAAACATCAAGCATGGAATTACTTTGACACTGTAGTACCTGGCAATGATAGATTTATTTTTCTGGTAATCTTTCCATGCCCTCTCTGCCTGTTCTCTCTCCAAAGCTGCTTTCCCTCTTGCCTCTGCCCTTAAAATTTCCTCTCCGTGCATAAGCTGTCTCTCTGCCTCATGGTCAATCTACAAAAGTTAAAGGAAATACAGGTTGTACAAGATGCAGTAACATAAAAAAGAAGGATTTACTAAACTCTGCTTTGAATAATAATTAGCCTAAAACACTTTATATTCTCAGTTATCTTACACTGGGTTTTAAAAACTTTAAAATATCTGGCTGTATAAATGTCACAGTTAAATATAATCTTTTGCTTTTTATCTAGAAACAAGAGGAATTATAAGCAATATACTGATGTAAATATACCCCTGAATCACTTAAATCAAACACATATCCCATCAAACAAAAGAACTAATAATTTTAAAAATGGGTATAGTTCTTCTGAAAATAGTGAGAGGCCAAAGACTGGTCAACATGCATATCTTCTAATGATGACCATAATATGTGCACGTTTCAAAGCAATACGCTAAAACCTGCAAGAGCAGCTACATTTACAAATTCTGTATATATCAAAATGGGCCATAACTCTTGCAAACAGCTGGGAAGCACAAAGCTTTGTCAATAAGTGCATCTTTATATCAAGAGCATAATATCCCAAAGTTTCATTGCAATTTCCAGGAATTCAAAACAAGACCATTTCTTCTTCTTAACTGCTAAGTGTTGAAATTATCTTCAATATGCTTCAGCGATAAGTTTCACATTAGTTGTTGTGAACATGAGATTGAAACCAATTAATTTAGAACAAAGCTGACACCATTAGAAAGGCCTGGTGAAAACCCCATGGTGATATAACTATCTATTCAAAAGAACTAGTGAGAAGATCTTCATTTTCATTGTTACAGCCATGCTGATACGACTTTCAGTTTAGCTTGAAGTAGTTTATGTGGGGTAGAGCTTACAAACTTGTGCTAATGGCCAGACAGGCCCCAGATAATAGACCTGGCAATGGTCCATGAGTAAACAAACAAAAAAATTCTCCATACTCCAACCTGCTGCCCTGCTTCCTTGTGTCCAATACCAATACTGCGAAGACTGTTCTCATATTGCTCCTCGAGATGTTTAATCCGTTCTTCTTTTTCTTCATCTAGCTGGTTCTGAAAATCAGAAAATATGAATACATCGCCGGTATATATTGTCAAGTGTTACCAAAACTCCTCTATGAAGATTGCATTGATACAAGCATATACAAATCGAAGGTATTTGACACCATAAAGATCAGTGTACACAGCAAACATGAGGTAACAAATTTTCAATGTCAACAAATTGATAGCATCCAAGGTTCTAATCCTCTAATTATCCAACATTAAATTACCCAACTGATTAAAGAATTTTATTACACTAACAATCAAAAGCTCTTTTCGCCAAGAATGTATGTACAAGGCTGAACATTTACAAATGTTTAGTAATTACTTTTCAAAATGAATATCAATGTTAAAATAGTGCATATAATTATATATTTTGATTTCAAACAAATCCAATACAATATACCCTGGTCATCATCATGCACTAACAGCATGTGATGGAAGGTAAATGTACATAATCTTTTACAAGAGACTACATGAACTGTTACATCTTTGTAATAAGTTCTAAAACAAAAGAAAGGCAAACTTAAATATGCAGTGTTCAAAGTTCATGAATAAAAAACAAACATTTATAGTCATACTTGACTTAAAATACTATAAGATCACACTATTTCATACACAGATCAACATTGTTAAAAATGTAAAAGACCACATTCTTTAGGCACAGAAAGTGGTGTTTCAAGATAGATTTTACTGTCACTGAAAATTAATTTTTTGGAAAAGAAAGAAGTTGGCCATGGATTACATTTCCAACCTCCATATCAGCCATTTATACAGAACTGTTATACATATCAAAATATGTCCTATGTAACATAATCTAGTGGTCAACTACTTTTGAGAAAGTGACCAAATAAACAACTTTAACATAAATGTTAATCTAGGAGGTATACTGCATACAGACGCCAAAAGACAAATAAATGACACGAGAAACTAATGATGAATTTACCTTAAGATCTGATGCAAGTTTCATTAGCTGATTATGCTTCTCTTGTTTCACTGCATGACGTACCTTGGCTGCATTCTCTCTGCATTGTGCTCGAACCTGAATACATTAATGGCATTGGATGTTATATAAAGACATATTCATTCAGAAAAATTTCATAAGAACAATAACATACCACAGAACCAGTGTATCATATGTAACTACATGTAATTGTGATGAGCCAAAAGTGTGTATTTAACTTTTATAATTAGACCAATTGTAAAGCAATCATGTGCTAATGAAACAAAATTGCATTCTTTATTCTTCTTTATTCACAGGTTTGATATTTTGTTTTTTTCTGTGATGGTATGTGTTCACCTGTCCAATTTTGGAGGGTTTTGTTTCTTGTTTACTCCATCATTATAGACTACCCCATGCTTATTTCTAAGCCATATAGCATGCAAATTCCATGATTCAGTTTGGTACAGAGCAACAAGGATCAAATTGCTTATAAAAGTTAAGAAACATACACATTACAGGTAACATTCATTTCTGCTTGGACCCAGCTGAATAGCATTATGTACCTGCTGAAGCCTTATTTTCCTTCTGCGCTCCGTTTCCTCCCGGATCAGCTGGGCCTCCTCATTTGGGCTCAGCTTCAACCTCACTTTCTTGGCTTTCATCTTCTCTACTGCAACAGAGAAAGAAAAAATATCTGAAAAAAATACAGTAATGCCTCAGTTATCCAAATAGGGTTCGAGATCATCAGTGTATCCAAATCTTGTATACATGCAAATTACACTTTTTTTTTTCACAATTTGATCCATTAAAAATTGTGTTTATAACTATTGCATCTCTTTTAATTATTTGCAATAAAAAAGGGTCTTCAATGATCTTTATTTAAGGAGGAAAGCATCCTCAGAGGCGGAACATATACCCCAATCAATATGTAAAAGGCCTCAAGGTTAAATGATGAAAAATATTAAAAATATTGCTGCAATTTACCCCTGAAAACTCTGAATTCATCAAATTTGTTTTCTTAAAATGATGGACCCAAACTCCATCATAGATCACTCCAAAACATCACAAATTTTTCACAACTATAAAGTTGAGAAAAAGAAAAAAACTGACATAATTGCATATTTTTACAATCATACTCTTTTGGCAGTGTTTAAAAGACATCATTGTTATCGATAATTTCTTCATGTGTACTAAAAAAACAATAACATAGAATGTTTATTGTAGATATTCTTTAGCCTGTCTTGAATTTATATCCAAATTCTAGAAAGATGGACTGTTTTTAAGTCATGTACCAGGTTGTTGAAAAGACTACCAATAATACATCAAGTTCCACTGACTACAAACCAGTATAGTGTACCTAATTGTAAATATAGTCTTTCATGGTAACATCTATTTTTACTTTCTCTATCATCTCTCTTAACATGAGTCACATAGTACTATATATAGTATAGTATACTATAGTCATGCAGTACTATATATAGTATATATATAGTATAGTATACTATAGTCATGTAGTACTATAGTGCCTTGCAGTACAATACATAAATAACTAATACACTCAAGTAACATGCCTGACACTGAAAAAAAAACATAGACTCAAATCTGCCATTTCATGCAAAAACTTCAAAGACCCTAACCTGCTGTCGCATTATGCAATGACAGATCTGGGTCTGCAAAATTTGCATCTGGTCTCAGCTTATAAGTGAGTATATACAGTATTTCTTCAGTAAGTTAATATCAAAGATATTCTTAATGAAAATTGTGAATTCACATTTTTTAACATTGTGGATTTTCATGGTTGCTACAAACCAAATTTAAGACCCAAAGCACTAAGATCCTTCTGTAGAACAGAACAATAAGACTCCTTCCTAAATCCAAAGACAAACAAAAAAAATTCATAATGGTTGCCAAAATTTAGCATTTGGGTGCAATTACAGTTTATAAATTAATTTATAAATTAGTAATTATCACAAGTAAAAATCTGTTTCTTTTCAGTTTACAAAATATAATTTTGCCATGTAAAACAACAATACACAATACATAATTTGCAAAACTTTCTCCTTTATGCAAAAGGCCACAATTTGACCATGACACTGAAATAGCAGGCTGATTTCTTAGCACTGTCAATCAATAATCTTTAGCAATCATGATCAATCATAGATACCAGGGTATTCACCATGTAGAATAATTTACGCCCATCAAATAGGTATTCTAATTAGATTTGAAAATTTATTGATCAAATAGATTACCTTGCTGATACACTTTACTGACATGTATGTACCCTCTCCACTGAAAGGACAGGTATCTAGTTACCATACAGTAAAAATATCCATGGTGCAATTCAAATTCAAAGATTTATATCCATGCTGATCCAATTTTCAAACATTTGAATGAAATGCATCTTGGAGGAATACAAACAATCTTTTTCATTGTCCATGCTGATCCAGTTTTCAAACATTTGAATGAAATGCATCCATTACTGATTACATCACTGAAAGAAAGTTTGTGTACTACAGCAAACTCTAGCTCCAATGAAAGAAAGTCATTGTACTAAAACATACTCTAACTCCACTGCAAGTCCTTGTACTAAAGATATTTTAACTCTACTGAAAGTCCTGCTCAAGCTCCACTGAAAGAAAGTCCTTGTATTACAACAAACTCTTAACTCTACTGAAACAAAATCCTTGTACTATATTATACTCTAACTCCACTGAAACAAAGTCCTTGTACTATATTATACACTAACTCCACTGAAACAATGTCCTTGCACTATATTATACTCTAACTCCACTGAAACAAAGTTCTTGTACTACAACAAACTCCAGTTCCACTGAAAGTTCTTGCACTGTAACAATCTATTGCCCAAAATTCTAGGTCCAATGAAATAAATTCCTTCAACAAGAAAGTCCATCTCCAATACACGTCTACTAAATAACAATCTCAATACACTACTAAGCCCTATACCATCATTACCATATCAATATAAGATAAGCTGTATTTAATTTCATACAGCTTTAATCCAGAGGTAGTTCCAATATGAACTATGTAATCATTTAAACTTAATTTTGATGAAAGAAATATTTTTAAAATATATTTTCCCACTAAACATTGAAAACAAAGATGTTATTTATCATATTTGCTTTAAATGCAAGAGTCTTATCCCATTTTGTTTACAAATGTTTTGTTACTACAATAAATGGTAAATACATGTAAAATCCATGCCATGATGATGACAATGAGGACTCGAAGAGCTGCGAACCTAAAGAGTATAATCTTGTCTTCAAACCATGGAACTCTATCCGATACATACAGAGCAAAGAGCCATTAATTTGTAAATGCATTATCCATCCCACATATTATGGGTAATTAAGCTTTAAAATATTCAGCAGATCTATCTATTCAAAGACAAGATACAATAGGGATCTTTACTGCCAACACATCATACTACTTTGAAATCTGAATCCACATAAGACCCCCATTACTTCAAAATAAACTTATTCTTTGTTCAAATGGACAATCAATGCTTAATGAATAAAGATTATATGCAAGAAAACCATCATAAATACAATGAAAATAGATCACATAAAATGATTCATTTCACTTTTTATACATCTGGGGAACTCTCTATTGTGATGGTGGGTAGAGATTAAGTACACATAAATCAAGTCTCTTAAAAGTCATTGTAAGGTGGATATACATTACTGCACACTAACAATACAGTACCCTAAATGTGTGTATTCCCTGGTATAAATACCTACATTTGTGCAAGGTCATGTTAGACCTTGCACAAGTAAGAACTTGAGGAAATGTGTTGGCTTCCCAATGCATATCCTCCAAACCCCTTTATTCCCAACAATGTACTCACCTCTATCCACTGACCATGACCCAAAGGTCATAATATATAAAACTCCCATATCCCCCACCCTGTACTCACACCTAAACACTGACCATGACCCAAAGGTCATAATAAATAAAAGTTACATATTTCCCCACCCTGTACACGCCTGAACATACCGACAGTGACCCAGTGATCACAATATATAAAAATCATACACCCATAACTTGTACTCACCACAACACAATGATAATGACCCAAAGGTAATTATATATATATATATATATATATATATATATATATATATATATATATATATATATATATATATATATATATATATATATATATATATATATATATATATATTTATATAAATCATAATGTGGCTCCATGGTTACACAAAGGTGTTATGAAGTTCAGTAATCAAATATTTTAAATATTGTAACTACCATTTTATATTTTACCTCTAGCCACCTTTGAGTGGACAGTGAGGATGGTAACCATAGTGGTAATAAAACTATAACGTTTCATGAAATTCCACCGAATTATTTAATAACAGTGGCCATACACAGACAGATGGGCAAGCAGCTGAGTTTATCACAATATCACATACACTTGTTTAAAATGGCGTGAGGAAGGCAATAATTGGTACAATTCATATCAAATTTCTTTAAACATGAACATTAATATCTCTGGGAATGACAGCATACTTGTAATGTTACAACATGTAAATACTTTTGAGACAGGAGATATTTTTTTTGTTAAAATAAAATCTAAACATGGTCCACTTATGTTATTTAAAAAATTTAAAAAATACATTATACTAGAAACCAAACCTATCACTAATACCTGATCATATATCATTGACTAGTGACCTTCATTAGAAACCTTTGTTCTCATCTGCACATCCTCATTAAACAATATATCTTTTCCAACATTGATTAACCGATGGTTTTAACTTAAAAGTCCATGTAACAGATTACCTATATTTTTTAACAAGTCCCAAACCAGCCTGCCGCATTGTATTTAGTTTAATAGATGAGGAGATATAAGTAGATCAAGCAATATAAGGACCTGATCTGCAGGTACATAATGTACAACTGATCAGGGTCTTTGTTGTTTGCAGTTTGACTTGACATATAAGTGAATATATAGGGTAATGTACATCAAAATTGTAGCCTTTATTGCCATCTACTCAAACCATGAATCCAAACATTATCATCCTTTCTGAATGAGTGCATCTGGTGTTGAAGTTACCATAAGAACTCATTGAATATATAACTAATGATATGGACATCACCAATCACAACATAAATGTAATGACCATCAATTACATAAAGAAAACCTATCCAACTTATTCATAGGGCAATTATTTTTCAACAAAAGTTATTCTCAAATGTTTAAGTTAACACTGGATAAGTTTATACATAATATTGTAATTTGTCACAAAATGGTACATATAGCATCATACACAAGTACAGTATGCAGTTTAAATTAAACTTCTATAATGTGACCCTCGGTGTGTGAATTGTATTTTTTTTAATGCAGCTTTAACAAGTTTTCAGTCATAATGCTATGTGTGGAAGCTTATCTAGCAATGAGGCATCATGCCGCATTATGTCCCACCCAGTCACATTATCATGACACCAGGTCAACCAGTACTAACACTCTTTGGTATTATTAGGCCAGGGTTTGAAGTGGTTCGTTTAAATGAAGCTTCTAATATGTGACCCTTGGTGAGCATGGAGACTGAAATTAGTTACATCAATTTCATTTGAAATAAGCACTCAACAAGATTCAGCATGATGTCCCACCCAGTCACATTATCCTGACACCAGACTAACCAGACCTAACACTAACTACTTAATGCTGAGTGCCTAACGAGACCGCTTTTAGTACTATTTTTGGTGTGGCTTGGCCGGAGTTCAAACCGCAACCTCCTGCATCCAAGATGGATGCCCTATCCACTCTGCCACTAGAGCAGTCATATTAAATATTAAATAAATTTGATGTCTACAGTCTTTGAATGCAAACAGCTAAAAAAATTGTTCTTAATTAATATAGCCATGTAACAGGCCATATGTATCAACAAGTGCTAGACAGCCATCTTTATTCCAGTAAATTTTATTAAAGTCATCGTGATAATGTTCATGAAAATACTTTAGAATATTAGAGCATGGTCAATCGCAGAGTAACCTTAATGTAAAGGACAACTTTAAGTTAACGGATAGTTGTAAATTTACTCGGTCAAGACCTGTACCTCAAGCCAACAATCACACCAATGTGGTACAAACCCCCAAGGTCAAAAGGTTGAGCAAGCATGTGACATTATGATTTGCCTTACCTGCATAATGATATATATAAATTATGAATAAAATCCATCTAGGTGTTTAGGAAATATAGATACATGTATATGAAAAACTTGGTCAAAACCAGATTTTCTTTGTGACTGACCTCAAATTAAAAGGGGCAAACAAATATGTTGCAGAATGAATTGACACTACAACAAAAATGATTTCCAATATATGGTTAAAAAGAATATCATGAATTGTCTTAACTTTATGATGATTCATTGCAACTACGCAACATCCAGCAAGGAGTTTGGGAAATATAAGTAAATGAAAACTTGAACCAAAATATCAAGGCCACAAAATCAAATAAGTGAGTTGAACAATAAAACGTCTTAACTCCATCAGGATTCATGCCATAAAGGATGGAAATCTATTCTGGGGTTTAGGAAACATTTGCTAATGAAAAGCTTTAACCATAAACTAGATGATGACAATGACAATGTTAAAAGAGATAGTGATTGCTGTCTTCCATCTCACTAACATAGCTAAACAATAAATCAAAATGTTTCGTAGAAAATACGTAATAAAGCACAATAATTTTGAACTTTAAAACTATCCACTGAATAAGATGTCTACATGTGAAGAGAAGAGACTACAATGAAAATTAAATAACTGACTACCCCAAATGAACAAAAAAAAACAACATTTGTATTGAGTTGCCATTAATGAAATCACTATTTTAGCTGTTAATTATTTCCTCAAAATTAACATAAGACAAAAAAAGGCAGCACCCAATCCCACCCTGCCTCCCTTGTATGTAAACTTTAATGGAACAGACTTAAATGGTTGTTTTGTTAAAAACTTTGGCCTTGTATATACAAGTTCAAAACATTGTTTTGCTTATCTCTTTGGTAACAAACCATATGTAATAATCGCTAGAGACACAACAATGAAACTTTCTGCCATAAAAATTGGAGGAAAAAAGGATCATATGAAAGACTGACATAACAAGTTGCTGCAGAAAATACTGATTTATCTGTACTAGATGTGCTTTAGTCATACTTATAAGACCAGAAATACACATTACAATTCAAAGCTTAAACTACAACTCTAAATTGAATTACAGGTGTCACTGCCATGGCAGTTACAAGTACACAGGTGGTTATGTTACTCAACAGGAATTTGTGGAAAGTTAAACTTCCCACCTGTTCTGCAGCTTCATGATCCAATAGTAAAATGTCATTCAAGCAATAAATGTAGATCAAAGTGACCTTTCCTGGAGGAAGTGGGTTGGATTTAAAAGCAGATTTAATGGCTCTAGATACAATACTGTGATAAAGAGATGGATTATGTATGTAGTCAAAATAATTGCAGGGAGATGAAAAATGGGAATGCTGATCTACCAGTACTTTCCTATGGTGACTACATGTATAATTATAACTGAAGAGGATAAATACACTAAAGTTTAATGACTGTACATGCAACAATATGATAATGTACTTAAATGTCTGGGCTGTACATACAACAGTATGATAATGTACTCAAATGTATGAGCTGTAATGCAACAGTATGATAATGTACTTAAATGTCTGGGCTGTACATACAACAGTATGATAATGTACTCAAATGTATGAGCTGTAATGCAACAGTATGATAATGTACGGTACTCAAATGTATGGGCTGTACATGCCACATTTTCTTAAGATATGGAGCTTAGTATAATTCCAGCTGAATCATTTGTAAAATTTACCTACTGCCAACCAAACGTTTCCAAATATTGTAAAAATGTCAAATCCAATGCTGCAATGTAATCTCTATATACATCTGCCTACCATCATGCCAATCAAATTTCATTTATTTATCTCAAGTAGTTTTACTCCACTGTGCAAAGATGTTTGTCAAAAAGTACAAGTCTAAAAACATTCCACAATGTGTTACAAGACTCCCAAGTTGGCCTAAGATTACTCATGTACTGAGTATACAATAGTTTGTATATTGTATCTTTATCTATATTCAATAGCCAATGAACACAATTTGCCAAATATGTATATACCAGGCCACTCTCTTATTAAGTCAAATTATGTTGAGTGATTTATCTGAGGTGAGGATTTTATATGGTTAGTTTTTGTTTGTTCTATTTAATTTGTAGTAACAGATATCTTAATTGAAAACTCACCAATATCAGTTGCAAAAATCTGAAAATTCACCATGCAACTCTTCTTTCAGATTTTGTCAAATTCTGTCAAGTAGTTTTCATGAAAGAGTGGCTTCAACATTTTGTGTTTCTAATAATAGTGACCATATCTAACTACAGACTGGCATCATACGTATCAAACTGAAAGCAAATTTTGCCAGAGCACTTTTTATCCAATTTGGTTCAATTCTGTTTAGTCATTTAAAGATGTTTCTTTTTAATCGACTAATACAATATATGATGACAGTTTTATTTGCATAAAATGGAAAGCAATTTAAGTCAGGATGCTTTCTTTCAAATTGTATTAAATTCTGTTCAGCAGTTTTTGAAAGTTAATGTTTTTCTATTGTTAGCAATGACAACGACATATGAAGGTGGATCAGCATTTATTGTGCAGACTTTTAAACCTTTGTGCAAGAATGATTTAAAAGTCTTTTAAATTTTGTTGAATGCTGCTGGACAACTTTTTGGTGTTGTTTAATGGTTTATCTATTTTTAGCCATATTTGATGTCGGAACAGTAGCACTAGATTTGTTAAAACTGGTAGGGTCTAACCAAGTAGATAATTTTCACCGAGTACCAAATCCGAGTATATGGATGTACTATTTGCCGGATCCGGGCACGAACTGAGTAGTAGGTGCGACTCCGGAGAGTACCATTTGTTTCATTATCGTATGTGAAGCTTAAACTTTTCGGGTACCGTATACATTGCCTATAAGATAAAAAATATTATTAACTAAAATTATTATGTATTAAAAAACTTTTTGTTAAAAGTTCGATATTTATTGAATTATTTTACTTGTAACCATTTGTGCGCGTATAATTTGCAGAGGCGAATAGTACCAAAAAACCAGATATTCGGCCGAAACGAATGTTTGAGGCCATTTCCAGCTAGGCCCTAAAAACTGGAAAGCCATTTTGTGTCATAATGATTTCTGTCAAACAATGGGGGGGGGGGGGGAGTCACTTGAGCATTTTTTATTTTAAAGTTATCTGAAGACTTTTTATTTTTAGCAATGACAGTCATACCTAATAGTGGATTTGTCCCATGTGAGCAAATTCTAGAAGCCATTTACAATACAAATTTAGTTTATTGATACACCTGTACTATTTTAATGACTACATCTTCAATACATGAAATCATTGTAGGGCACATTCCTGGGTTTGAAAGGCTGCCTCCATTAGTAACCTCAAAAGGACTTGTCAGGTGGTCTATTATAAATCCAAATATTTCTGAAATGTGGATTTCGAACTGAATTCATTTTTTAAATAAACTTCTGTTTCACAAGGTGAAAGTTGCTTACTCAGCACATTTATGACTGCCAAATTGCATTTATCAATGATATGCTAAAGAGTTTCTTTGGATGCATACACTGACTTAATGCTTAAGCATACAGAAGAATGAAAATAACTACAAAAACAAGAGTCCATTGAAGGGACTGGTGATCTACTACCTGAAAAGAATTTATAGGAATTCAAAATAAGAATGTTTCTTCATTTTAAAAACTAAATGCTAAAACCATCTTAGATATTCTTGTCCAACCAGATTTTGAATTAGCTAATGTGGTGACCATAATGAATGTAAGATTCAAACATTATCATCTCTCATTATTTGTCCAACCAAATATCTAATAACAAATATTTTCTATTTAATTACTTCATAAATACCAGGATTCTAATACACATTAGACATATGAGACATCTACATTACTAAACCATATAAGGTTGAAAGGCTCTCTACAATCCCTATTATTTAAAACCATAAGGTGGAAATCTGATCCTATAGGTACAGTATCTAGAAAATCTAGTTTGTCCATGAGCATATGCAAATATTGATTTTACCTTGAAGGTGATTGTGCCTTCTAGTGTAAACATGTTGTTAATGAGCACTGTGACATCTACACATTGCCACTTGAGACAGTAATACCTGTTGAAACTAGGTGAAAACTTGGAGTACTCAGTATACTGCAAAGACTACTTTGCAATAATGGCTGTCAGTGGTGTCAATATTTATTCCGTTTCTTAATTTACAAGCCAACACCTGGCAACTGGAAATTTGTATTACTAGGCCCTAAATCAGAACAAATGTACTGTTTCTATGCACAATGAAACCTGCATTAAAGGTCATTTGCATTAAGGAACCACATGTCTAAAACATACACTTGTTATGGTCCTCAGAGTTAAACCTCTGTTAGGCCTGGTTTGGTTTTGTGGTGACTACTCCTAACATACTGCACAGATCAAAATCTGCCAAGGTATTGTGCAAAAGCAGATCTTGATCTGTGAATTTACTGCTGAACCTAAACACAAGAATAAATGGTAGCTTTTGATGTAATTTATATTACATTATCAAATTATCACAATGCTTTATGCCTATCCATCACTCTAATCCTCCTAACTGCTGGATGGACACTGACCATGCTTTATGCACATACCACATTAGTCCTACCCGTAAGACGTATCACATGTTGATCTTGATTTGAGTGCTACATATCAGCGTCGGGGCTTACATTGTAGGACTAATACCACATGTAAGATAACCTTCTGCAAAAAAGTATAAAGGTATAAGTTATGACCCCCCCCCCCTCCCCGGGAATCACTTATAAATGGTCAAAGCAATTTGGCACACAATAACATATCAGTACTTTTTATACCAAACTCTATACCAATCATAATGGAGGATATTCAATACATGTAACAGATTTTGTGTTATGAGCCCTGGATGATGGTCATGCCTGGATCAGAATCAGGCTGGAGGGTGGGAGATACAACAAAAAGATGGGAATTTACCCGAGCAAAAACAATTTTCATATATGATTTAGATGGTTAGAAAATATTATCACACATGAATACATGTACATCTTTAATGAATGAAATAACATAAGCATATATTCATATTTCAGCAGTGTAATGTCTTCACATTCAACAATGAAAATTTACTTATATCTGAAGGCTGTCCATAACTTTGTGCATATGTGTGTGTATATATATCTATATATATATATATATATATATATATATATATATATATATATATATATATATATATATATATATATATATATATATATATATATATATCTATATATATATATATATATATATATATATCTATATCTATATATATATATATATATATATATATATATATATATATATATATATATATATGCATTATCCCAGGAATTGGGAATTTCTGATAAGAAACTCGTATTTAGACATGAGAAATAGTTTTTCTAATTGAAACTCAACAGGTATTGAAATTCAATTTTACCCATGAAATAAACGGTCTACTTCCTACTCATGTACTTAAGAAATGCATGGCAACTGCTCTATTGTTTTTGTAGCGAGTATAATGAAGCCTTTACCAGGGAGATGATATAGTTCCCTATCTCAACTAATCTTGGGAGTAGACCACTTGATTTCAAAGGTAAAATGGGATCTATAACAAACTGAAAAGTAATTCTCAAAAAGATAAAAAAACAAAAGGTAAAATAATCTTTTTTAGATGTATAGTGCATAATATTAATTTTTGCAAATTTGGATGTAACAGCAAAATTCTACACCCCTACATATTCACACATTAACCTCTATCACCATGTTTACGGGGCAGGAGGTAGTAGCCTACTGCCAAGGTCTGTAGTGTCAAGGTTATGCATGATACACTAAAGTGGGTGGTATCATAGAAAGGAAGACATATTTAGCTCTACAATGATACCAAATAATCTGAGCATTTTAGTTGTACTACAAAATACAGAGGGAAAAACCGAAATTTTGGACCTGTTTTTTTTCACCTAAAATTTATCCATGGTCGGAATTCAATTTTGTGTCCAGATTTTAGGTTTTATCACCTCAGATCTAAGGCAGACTGGTCTGAAGTGCACACAGACAGATGAACCTGTGTAAAAAGTTGGATAAGGTGGACATTTTGAAAAAGAGTCTTCTCCATAGAAAAACTATGGGTCCATTCAGCAAAAAATGAAGAAAAAAACAAAGAACTCCAACTTTTCACCTTCTGCTCATGCGCGAGCAAACTAACAAATGGAAAACGGTTTTTATAGCACAACTAAGCATTGGGCTAATGGAAAATTGTATGGAAGTCGATGTATTAGGATGTATTCAGAAATAGTCCCCAAAATGTGTTTCCTACTCGCATTTCCTGCAAAAATAGCAAAAACCTCCAGGTTAATGTGTTAAATGGTTTTATTCCAAAGCCAGGATCCTCCAAGGATATTTAGACTTAGCAGTACAATGACCATGTACATCTAAGTGATTGAAATGGAGATGAGCATCTAGGAAAACAAATGAAAGATTAAATAATGACTTAGAAACTTAAATGGAAGAAAAAGCTCTACATATATACTGGAGTTTAACTAACTGAGGGGGATGGGCAGGGGGAGTAGGTTCTACTACAATTGTCTCTAATATAACATATACAATTGTAGCTGAAAACCTTGCACAACCTCTGATATATCAAATGGCAAATCAGCAAATTGTTTGGAAAAATATCATGCATGAAACAAAAACTAAAAACAACAACAAACAAGTGTGAAACTTCCTTAATGACTCACAAAGCATCCCAAAAATTAGTGATGTACAACCTTGAATAGCTTGTTTTGTTTTTGTAAATATCTAAAGCCAAGCATCATGTAGATTTTTAAATTAATAACATTTTGTTGTTTTATTCTTGCCTCATTTGTGGAATCAGCTGATGTAGCATTTTTCTCTTGAGATTAAAATAAGTTAATTCTGAAAATGCTTGTTTCATACCGGTTAAATTATTTTTGTTTGTTTTAGGGTTTAACGCCATTTTTCAGCACTCGATACGCTATACATGGCGGCCAGTATTATTGGTGGAGGAAGAACCTGGGAAAACCCACGGAAAGAACCACCAACCAACAAGAAGCTACTGGAAGCTTTCTCACATAACTATATTAGCCGAATCTTAGACTCGATCCCACGCAGACAGAGGTGCGATGGCAATGATCCATAACGCAAAGCGCTTTAGACCACTCGGCCACTCGGGGCCCCCTGGTTAAATTATTCTTTGTGAGTTATTCCTTCACATATATCACAGACTATACTTGAAAATTGTGGAAAAAATTAATTAGTGGATTCTGTTGACATGAAATATTTTATAACTTTCTTCACACAAGATCTAATCAGAAGGGCACTGACCTTTTCTCTGCTCCTCAATACACTGATAAGTGTCAATAAAGCCTGCAACAGGCTTCAATTTCATTGTGACAGTAAGTAATCCAATGGCTGCTAAAGTTCACTATCTCCTGAAATATTTCAAATGCACAACTACAAAGTTATAAAAAAAAACACTTTCCTGGTTCAAAAATGGAATTGTTGTACTCCATGATTTAAAGTTTTTGTTGTACAAACCATGGTTGCCTAAGTGAAGTTCTCCAAGACTTTGATATTTGTCACTACACACAGGGCTACTCCTCTTGTAAAACAATATGACAAGAAAGCTGTATATACTCCTTATCAGCACATACATTTACAGGTATTGTCTCACTATGTTTGTGCTAAAAACAATTGAAAGTCAATATTGGCAGTCAGTGATTTGTGAAGATCAAGTGAATCCTTTTAATCTGGAAACAAGTCTACCACAAAATTACACAGGTAAAATGTGCATGCCATATCATTCAGCAAAAGGGAGAAGCCTGAACAATTAACTAGTCCAACTAGAAAAATGTGGATCACCTTTCTGTGTGCTTTCTTGTCCTACTATTTGTAAAATAACATGCAATATAAAACAGTGTCAATTAGAAACTACTTCAGAAATCACAAACAGTATCACAATTGATCCCAATGGCATCACATGTTTATGAACTCTCTCACACTGATGATGTACATATATATAATGTGCAGTTGTTTGCCTGAAATGACAGTATTGATCGCAATTATAATGGTGTGGATCTAGTGAAGAAATGTGTGTTGTCCTTCTTCCATAAAATCCTGATTAAAAAGCATGTAAGAAATATTGACTTTAATACACAGGAAATAATTTGTCTAGGTTTTGCAAACAATTATAGTGTTACTGATACTTATGAGATGTACGTATATCTTACAACTCCAACTGCAAACTACACAGACCCTGATCAGGGTAGATCAGGGTCTATATGTATTTTGTTTGTTCTACTAATTACTCCTAACAAGCTATTAAAATCCAGATCTGTGTTTGAGCAATTTGCAGTTAGTCTGGAATTATATGTGAGAATATATGATAATTAAATGTTTCACTGAAACATCAGCATAAAAGTGAAATTGCACTAAGTTCATTACTGTATTTTTAAGCAATATCCACAGATCCCTTAAATAAGCACATGCATTATGCATGTCATGCAGTATCCACATATCCTTACATAAGTACACACATTATGTATTCCATGCAATATCCACATAAACCTTAAATAAGTACCCACATTAATGTATTTCATGTAATGTCCACATATACCTAAAATAATTACACTCCATCTATATTCCATGTAATATCCCTCCATACCTTAAATAAGCTGAAACCTGACATTTAACTCAAAACTTGCAGACAAACAGGCACTTCTAAGAGCTTGTGTCTCAAGCCAAACATGCCTTGTTGGACAAGAGTGACTGTTACACTCCACTATGAATATGATTTGTTTAATTTCCTACTAACATGCTTGCCCCATCAGTAGGTCCATCACAAGTTTGTGCTCGACTAATTGACCCACCCCACTCTTGGGCAAGCTTTTGGCACACTCTATTCAGAAAAAATGCAGTAAAATGTCGCCCCACATCCCACACACATTTGGCATTTACAACAGCCTACGTCAGGTGTATCATTAACATTTAAATATGCTAGTTAAATCAGTCTCAAAAACACATCTTACATGTGTTTTATTTAACATAATATGAGACACTGAATTTCCAAAACACAGAATTACCAACACATATAAAGGGAGCAAAGTCTTCTGTGTGTGTGTGTGTGTGTGTGTGTGTGTGTGTGTGTGTGTGTGTGTGTGTGTGTGTGTGTTGTTGTTGTTGTAGGGTTTAACACCATTTTTCAGCACAGGATAGGCTATACATGGTGACCAGTATTATTGGTGGAGGAAGAAACCGGGAATACCCCCAGAAAGAACTACCGACCCACGAGAAGTTACTTGCAAGCTTTCTCACACACCCACATTAGCCAAATCTTAGCCAAACCCACGTAGACAGAGATGAGATGGCATTGATCCATAATGGAGAGTGCTTGGGTAAAAAAAATATGGAGTTTTCCCCTGTACTTTGTTGTGCAACTAAAATATCCAGATTATTTGGTATCATTGTAAAGCTCTAACTGTCTACCTTTCTATAATACCACCCATTTTAGTGTATTATTTTGAAGTGACAGCTTTGGCAGTGGCAGCTTGAAGTTTTTGTCTGACAGAATCTCTCACAGGGATAAATTTCTTGATTGCCTCTAATTGCTCTTGAGCTAGTCTAGTTGTTAACGATTCTCCTACTATTATTGTTATATCATATGATTTAATTCATAACAACTAACAAAACCACAACAATATATATGTCTGTACTTGATGCAACAGTCCTGGTTTGACAAATAGAAACCTTGTACGAAACTGAAACTGTCATATATTAGTTTTTTGACACAATTTTTTTTCAGTTTTATACGAGACCTTAGTTTGACAAATAGACAGATCTATTCACCCCTCTCTCCATACAGGTTTTAGTTCTGTCTAAAAACTTGGTATGTTCTCTCTCTCTCCCATAGAGGCTTTATTTTTGTTTGAAATCTTGGTCTGTTCACCCTCTCTCCCGTAGAGGTTTTATTTTTGTTTGAAAACTTGGTTTGTGCACCTCCTCTTCAACTCAAAAAGTCACCCATGCAGGAGTCCTCTTGTATGCATGCAAATAGCTGGGCAGCAAATTCAAAGGCTTGCTAGTCGTACTTCAACAACATACTGAGTAGGAGACTGTGTTGATTTTTTGATCATTTTAGCTGCGCTAATATTTACAATGACAGAATTCATTGGTTAAAATAGCCCCAGATGTACCTGCTGTATTTTTAAGAGCACATAAAAAGATCACGATGCAACAGCTGGGCAGCAAATTCAAAGACTTAGACTAGCAACTTGGGTGAGAAAATGTGTTGATATTTACAATGACTGAATTCAGAGGCAAAAAGACTCTGAGATGTACATGTGGTTATTATAAGAATACATCATAACTTTAGCTTTCATTATTGTTCTCTGACTTTAGCCAAATAAATAGTGCATGCAACCTTGAAATCAAGACACATCAAGACTTGGCCATAACGTCGTTAGCAAATTTGGAAAAGTATTTTGGGATTAAATGGCAAACTGACAATGATTTTAATGAGATTCAGGAAAGTGCTAAGTTGCTAGAACTGATAGTTTGGAATGGATAGTAGCCAAGTGTAAGAAAGTGTGTGACACCTGGCTTAATGTTTGGAATAAGACCATTCCTTGGATTGACAAAATTCAGTCTCAACCCGAAGGACTAAGGTCACCAATATTGGCGCAAAATCCATACTGAATTAAATTGATAAAAATAAAATTCTGCAATGCTTACCAATTGAAAAACAGCAATTGTCACCAGAATATTCTATTCCAAATAATACTAATTTTGGACAAACAGGATACCACCCCTATGCTTTTACAACTCCATATATGATGGACTTTTCTGTACATATCTTTCAAAAGATGTAATGTTTATTTATCAGGCTATGGAAATGAAATATTTTACTTTGGAATCATTGTCTAAATTTCAACCAAAACATCATGTGATCCAATGTTTACAGAAATGATGTATCGATGTGCTGAATCTCCAGACATGCCAAATTGGTTGTACATGTCGGTGTTATAAAAAAAGTGGAAATTAAACTCAGTGGCAGCTAACAATTCTTCTAATCTGCAATGTTCAATACTTTCTGGGAGGGGACTGTAACATTTGCTGATGGGACTCCCATTTTTTTTTTTTTAATCAAAATGGGAGTCCAGGGCTCCTAGTTTTAAAATCCTCACGAGACCTGATGGCTATAGATATATACATCATCACTCAATATTTTACTGTAAATGACACAGTAAGAAAACTGAGTAAATTATTAATAAGCATTTTAAACAGAACCATGAAGTGTGCAAAACATTATGAAAAAGGAAAAGCCCATTTAAAGATGGGAGGTCAGGCCATGACTGATATCATATTAACCATATGCTATTTTTTTTTTTTTACAACGTCCACTCAGGAAGAAACTATTGTAAATAAAAAAAAAAATTAAAAAGATATAAGTGTACCGGTATATGATATAGAATAAATAATAGAATAAAATGGAATGCAATTATTTCAATATTTACAATGAAAACCTGCTTTCAAGATAAACATCATATAATTTGTGTTACATCTAGATGTGTTTGTGATACAATGGTTTTGGCAACTTCAATCCATAGAATAGCACCAAAGTAAGCAAATTTAAATTGTGTTCTGCAAAGATTATCTGTAATTGATTTCTTTGATCTCAATTTAGGTATTTGGATGTGTTTTTTCTGACTTGAAATAAAAAAACATACCATATACCATGCAATTTTTGTCTGAGGCAAAGTTCATTCTTTATCATATGTACTCACTAATAAACTGAGTCAAACTGCTAACAACAAAGATCATGATCTGCCTCAGCATAATGTGCTCACAGACCAGGGTCTGTGCTGTTTGTTCTACTGATAATTCCTACAAAATGCACAGGCCCAGATCTGCCAGTGTATTATATGATAGCAGATCTGGGTCTGTGCAGTCTGCACTCATCTAATAAGTAAGCACAGTTGGTATTTTTGACATTAACATTGACTTGAGGTAGGCTAACCTCTATTCAAATTTCACCCGTTTCAAGTCCAAGAATAAACTATTTGGATTTTAAATCAAAAATGAAAAAGTTGTGAAAAGTCTTGTTTCACTTTACTAAGTCTGTGGAACATGCCACAAATTGTGCAGTAGTCCAAAAGAGGAAGAATGATTGCATTGCAAAATAATTTCCAATAACTGAGTGTTAGGTAACATTTATCCTCTGTTAAACATAAATTCTAGAGCTTAATACAGAACAAACCTCATTTACTTGCTTACACCAGTCAAGATTCTTATCACTGTGAACTGCAAAAAGTTTTTCTTTGTCAACATTTTCAATCTGAATAGGTTCAATACACAGCTCAGAATTTGGATTTATGTTCACTGATAATCTCTGCCTAATTCCAAGCAACATTACCCTGCATTTTAGGGGATTAATAAAGGTTTTATGCAGTGAAAACCAACACTCAACTTCTTATAAATTACAGTTTCATGACAAAAGATATCCATATAGTTGGATTCAAACTTCAAGTACGGTACCACTTAAAACTTACAGGGCTGAGCAGAATAAGGAATGTCTTTACAAACAGTACATTTAGAGATTTTCTTCAAGACCAAGAGATTGTTAGAAAAAACCTGAACAAATTTAGAATGCAGATGTAGTTGGACTCAATCTTAATGAAAGAAAATGTCATCGGAGTTGGATTCAATCTTAATGAAAGAAAATGTCATCAGAGTTGGACTCAATCTTAATGAAAGAAAATGTCATCGGAGTTGGATTCAATCTTAATGAAAGAAAATGTCATCGGAGTAGGATTCAATCTTAATGAAAGAAAATGGCATCAGAGTTGGATTCAATCTTGATGAAAGAAAATGTCATTGGACCTTCTATACCTAGCATCTCAACAAACATCTTACACAAGTCATGAAGTCACATCAAGCAAATGTATCATGAAGTCCTGTGGAAATGTTGCAGGCTTTATGATGCTGCCATTCTATGACATATGTCCATCCCAAGGCCACCATCCTGGTGTGGGATGTCAACCTACTGTCTGGTGGAATTCCAAGAAGTAATAATGTGAATAACGAAATAAGATGGATGTGTTCATCTACATTTTCTGAATGAATATAAATTATTTTGATATTACAAGGCCATTTGTTTTACTTTCTGACAGTATGAGCAGTCGTAAGGACATTTATGTTTTTAGAATACAATGTTGTTGTTTAGGGTTTAACGCCATTTTTCAGCATACGATAGGCTATACATGGCGGCCAGTATTATTGGTGGAGGAAGAACCCGAGGGAAAAAAGCCGGAACGAACCACCGAACAACAAGAAGCTACTCACATAACTACATTAGCCAAATCTTAGACTCGAACCCACGCTGACTGAGGTGAGACGGCAGTGATCCGTAACGGAAAACGCTTTAAAACACTCTGTCACTCAGGGCCCCTTCAGAATGCAAAGATCCATATAAGATTAAAGCATATGCCACACATTTCAACTGGACAAATTAAGTTTTGGGGCCACTAGAGATGAAATGGCATTGTAAGCTGTCATCAAGAATGGATCCAGGACTAATACACTGAAAATACAACATTTCTGAAAAAAATTGGAAGATGCATTATACAGACCTGCAATTGTTGTAAATGGCTTTAAATTAAAGAAGCAGTTTTTATTCAAAATGTGCATTAACATTTAGAGTAACAGAGAAACACCATGAGTGTGTACAGCCATGCAGTAACCTTGAAAATAACTAGTGAGCAGATGAGCTTTGAAGGTGTTAAAAGAAGTACAATCAATAACTGGGCATTTTAATTGCACTGAATAAAGTGCAAATTATATCATAATTGATATTAATGACATTCTGTTTTGCTGAAAAAAAAAGAGATAGGCTAATGCTAAAATAATGTGATACAAGAAACTCTAAGATATCTTTGTGTACATGAAGATCAAAATACAAAAAGATGACTCAAATAATGATAAATATGCAGAAATATATTTTAATTAAAGGGGACACTAGCAGTGTAGAGTGGAAGAATGTTCCCTGACATCGTTTAAGGCACAATAACTACAAATGTGCATTAGGAGCAGAGGAAAAAATCCAAATCACTGAGTTTAAACAACATGAAAGAATCTGACAAATTCTTTACCACAACATAGTACTTGAAAATCAGACCTGTGTCTATTGTTGGAAAATATAGGGACAGAATTTACCAGATGCTCTCAGTGGATTCACCAGGATTGTATTCCACTTGGTAACATTATTAATACTGGGAATAGTAATGAAGTGTCATTTGTTTGTCTTAACACAAGTTAGGGTGTGTGTGTGTGTGTGTGTGATTTGAAATTTTTAATGTAGCTTTTTTAAAAAAATCAGTCATATTGCTATGATGTCTGCAATGTGGCAGTTAATAGTAATAATAGTGACGTCTAGCACTGAAGCATTATGCCATAGACATGTAGCATGATCTCCAAGCCAATGTTATCCTCATACCAGGCTGACCAGTAATAACACTAACCTCTTAATACTGAGTGACAAGCAAGACAGCTGTTATTACCATTTTTGTAACTCTTTGGTATGACTCAGGCATGGTTTAAACCCACGACCTCCTGCATCCAAGGCAGAATCTCTATTTGCCTGCTTCAACCAACTGCTGATTTGGAAAATGTGCTGATCATTTTAGCTTTGCTGATATTTACAATGATAGAATTCATTGGATAAAAGACCATAAGCTGTGCATTTTGTTAATATAAGAATACATCTAAAGAACATGATGCAATGCAAAGGCAGCAAGTTCAAAGACTTTGACTAGATGCTGGGTAGTGGGAAAATCTGCTGATATTTAAAATGACGAAATTTAGAAACAGAAAGAGCCAGAGATGTACATGTTGTCTTTATAAAGTACATCAAATGAACAACTTTAGCTTTCATTATTGTGTTCATTTCCTAGGGTAGCCAATGTAGTGCATATCACCTTGAATTCAAGACTGGTCTAGACTTTGACAAAATGGTGTTTGCAAATTTATATAAGTATTGTGGGGTTAAACAGCTAATTGATAAAGTATGTAATGAGATTTAGAAGAATGCTAAAGTTGCTGATAGTTTGGATGGAACAATAGCCAAGTTTGTGATTCCTGGCTTTGTTTTTGCAATAAGATCTTTCCTTGGATTGACTTCATATCATTAAGATGGACAAACAAGAGCTATGTCAGAGGTCAAGAATTTGGAAAATTAAACTCAAAGGCAACCAGTGGTTCTTATCATCTGGACATTTTTCCACTTCAGGTATGCTCAATCAGCTTTTGGGTGGGGACTTCAACTTTTGCTGGTGGGGACTTCAACTTTTGCTGGTGGGGACTGCAACTTTTGCTGGTGGGGCTCCTATTTTCACCACCAGCTCCTAGGTTAAAAATCATAACAAGTCTTCTGGTTTCTTTACAGCTTTAAAATCTGCTTTTTTTAAATTTGCTGACTATAATTTTCAAATTGACTCAACAAGTTTAACAATAAATGTATTATAAAAAATACATTGTATTTTCTCATCATTGTATTTGGTTATTTAATGCATCTCTCTCTATTAGTACAGCGGCTCACTTATCCTCATTTGTGTGTCAAAAACCATAACAATTTTTAATTTTCTGACAAAAAGTGTTTTTGTACTGTCAAGCTTGCAACCCTATGGGGTCACATTGAATTATCTAAATGCATTTGTTTTAAACAATTACTGTATGAACTCGCTTTTGAGTCCAAATGCAAACTGCACAGACCCAGATCTACCATTGCATAAAGCACCATAAGATCTGGGGCTATGCAGTTTGTTAGAAGCATTGGCCTTTATCTGCAGGCAAGACTTGACTTATATGTGATTATATACAGAAGTACCACGGGGAATAGTGAAATTAAGATTATATTTTAATTAATTGCTGCTTTACTATTTCATTCCTCCCATCTGCATTCAGTGTCACTGACTATCCTGTGGTAAAAGTACATTTGCACTGTGTATGTTTCTTGGCAAAGTGTACATGTGTATGATCTGCATATTTCACACAGCTATAACAGTTTTTCAATAATATTGCCTCAATGTCTGCTGTGTGGCAGTCTACAGTGACGTCTAGAACTGTGGCATTATCCTGCAGACATGTATCATATCCAGCCCAGTCATATTATCCTGACACCAAGCCAACCAGAACTAGCACTAACCTCTTAATGATGAGCGTCAAGTAATGCAGCTGCTAGTACTATTCTTATAAGTCTTTGGAATGACTTGGCGGAGGTTCAAGCCCAAGACCTCACGTATTCACAGTGGATGCTCTAACGACTTTAAGTCACCAGAGCTGTTTACTTGTCAAAGAGTACGGACATAGCTGTAATTAAATTTCCAAGACCTGGAAGCTTAGCAGTAATCAAACAAGGGATGGAAGTTATGGTCTGGTTATTAGGCTCATCGTAATAAGTTATTCTCACTTGAACAATTTAAAGCTGTCTAAATCCCAAAGTAAATTTCAGCAGCCGTGGGTTACCTGTGCTCATTTTCCATCAGTAAATACATACAAAGCAAGCATTTATATTTAGAATGGAAAGACATTTTAAATTAGAATGTTTTTTTTATTTTAAATATTAAGGTGGATGCTTGACAATGTCAAAAATTGTCTACCAGGTTCACATATCAAGGAAATATCTATATAAATTAAATTAAAAATTTATTTTGATTAGAGCTCAATTGATTTGCTTTCTTTTTCCCATCAAAGCAAGCAATTTCCGAAACAACAATGAAAACAGTGAGGATTTAGGTTATCATACATTCAGAAAGACACCACCAACATTACATGTAACTGTTAACATGGAACACATAACTATATATGATAATAATCTATCTATAGGTTGGATTCCTGAAATAAGTATATTTTATTATAATCTTCATGATATAGTTGCAGAAGAAACAGGATATCATTCATTTAAATTCAGACCACCAATGATAACATACTCTACTTAAAGGTTGGCAGAGAATACACTAATAATGATTGTATAGTCTGCGATTCAGACTAAATACCTTTCATTCTAATCTCCATAATATGGTTATGAATAATAATAATAATAATAATAATAATAATAATAATAATAATAATAATAATAATGAGGGCTTTGTGAAACATCTAATCTTTAGAAGTTATAACTGCTTTACAACATCTATAACAATAGGAATACAAAAAAAAACAAAAACAAAAAAAACACCATGAAATTGGATAACATAAATTGCTGAAAATAATTAAGGTAGGAAACATTTTTAGGTCTTAAAGTTTGTTCTTGCAGTTGAAAAAGGTGAGTTTTAAGAGCACTCTTTGAAAGGGATCACTGTCTTTGTGCCAAATGTCAAAGGTGGCACGATTTACCCAAATACTGTCCAAATATACCCAAATACTCCCAAACACTACCCAAATACTGTCCAGAGACAAGCACATGATACATTTACTACTAAATAGTTTTTTTAATTCGTTGTCAGGTAAAGTTCTGGGTCAAATTAAATACATTAAATGACAAGCAACTAGAAATTCATCGTACAAAACGTTTAGAACATCTCCAATTACCATTTTCTCGGAAATTACAGACAGTTTGGGACGATGTATATATGTCACTAGTTCGCATGCTTAATTGCATACAGTCAGCTCCACTTATATGCATGGCCTCAGGACCGATGATATGATATGCAATTAGGTGGCATATGAACTAAACCGGCGTTCATGTTATGGCGTGTATCTGGTGCAGCATGCATACTGATACCCATTATTTCTCCGAAACATATCCCCATTTGACCTAGTTCATTTAAATGTGACACGATTTGTTCCGGTATCGTATGGAGGTCAGTTTTGTCAGTAGATCGAAGAGCAGACTTGTGGTCAGCACTCCAGTCTTAATCTATCAAAGTTAATAACCAGACTGGATCAGACTCTTAACGAGGGCGATGCGAGCTTGTGTTCAAGCTAAAGAGGGCATTAACCATGCATGGTTAATTAATATGGTTGTATACTATTGTGCCTCCTGGTGATCAACAGAGAATCAGAGAGCTAATGCCATCTTGGTAATATTTATGGTTATCTACTATAGCGCCTCCTGGTGACCAATGGAGATCTAATAGTTGTGATGTTGATATTAACAGACCTCATTAATCAACCTTGACTGCCAATGTTCGGAATCAGTTTCTTTTCATTTTGAAAGGAGCAATTTTGAACAATGCAGTTATCCAAAGCAGCTTAACACATAATAATGTATGTTCAGACCAGAACAATTTATGCATTAATGCAAAATATGCATACAGACAATATGCAATTGTCTGACATTGATATCCATTGAAAACAATGGTAATAAATCGGGACCGGCACAAAGCTATGCAATAAGGCGGAATATGCAGTTATACAATATGCACATATCTGGAGCCGACTGTATCTATATTCTACAATAATGTCAATTTTTCTTTGTGGTCACACCTTCAATATTTAGATATAATTAATTATTGGTCTCGAGTGTGTCACCCCGACATGGCTCTTTGTTCTAAACTTTAAAAGACTTGTGTTCCTGTTCCCATCCTCTAATTTTAATGTGTTGACTTTTCGTTAAAAAAATCAAACAGATGTTTTTAAAGAAAATGTGTTTATATGATCATTTATAGTTTTATGGTTTCTCTTAATTTTGCTACTTTCTTGGATGAATCGTTCTCGGAGGTTCCTGTATATACAGACCCCTTATTTCCCCTCTACCAATACTTGATTATGTTATTATATAATATTAATAACTTGTTATATGTTTTGTACTATCACCCACTGACACATTTATCTGTGAATAATTAAATAAGATAAGCCTTATTTCCAGTGATCATGGCCAATGATTTTCACTATGTATGTGCTATTATGTTTTGTCTGCTATCAAGTTTCTCTGTCTGGACTAGCCTTTGTGTGGTCAAATGTTTTCTTTTATTTACTTGATGTTTATTTATTAATAGAATGTGTCACACACACACACGCATATATATATATATATATATATATATATATATATATATATATATATATATATATATATATATATATATATATATATATATATATATATGACAAATTTATCGGCGTTTGTGTTTTTTTTTAATCCCAAATCTATATATATATATATATATATATATATATATATATATATATATATATATATATATATATATATATATATATATAACTTTGCAATGAATTTAAAATCTCTTTAGTTGTAACGTGCTTGTTTCTGGACAGTATTTGGGTAAATCGTGCCGCCGGAATTTCATTGGGCAAATTAACGAATATTGGATGACAAATTTATAAGTGAAGGTACGAGTCTTTTTGCACCGACTTATTCCACCTGAACCGCAAAAATACTCACCAAATATTCAGCATCAGTAACAAACTCCCACCCTAGGCAACGACACCATCACCGATT
This sequence comes from Unio pictorum, assembly GCA_030141615.1. NCBI lineage: Eukaryota > Metazoa > Mollusca > Bivalvia > Unionida > Unionidae > Unio > Unio pictorum. The sequence goes on along the minus strand of JARLTB010000020.1, from coordinate 16,920,414 downwards.
ACTAGCATCACCATCAGCAATCGCGAAACCGAGTTGCAAAAAGCGCAAACCTATGCATAAAGTCGACTTACCAAGTGCATTTAGGTGAAAAGTCAAAAGTGTGCGCTAACAGCTTAGCTGTGTCAACTTTCCGAGTTCTGAAGAGCTTGTTTCTTAATGTATGTTTATCACATTGCATGCAAAAGCTGGAACCGCTCGCATTTATCAACATGTTCAGACATAAACAAAACTTCAAATATGTCGCTTCCGCTCCTGCGCATTAAAACACTATAATAGTTGAAGAAAAACACGGACCCAAGACAGATGATGTTTTCCACCACAGAACAATCCATTAACGTGAAGTAAAAGCAGGAAATCAGTATTTATATGGAGATAAGGAAAATGTTCAAATATGTTTTGAAATATATTTTACATTTAAAAGAGGCAGAAATTTCATAAATCCTGCAAGGTCATTATGCATTCAAAATAAGTTAAAGTATGACGTCTAGGCAATTGGTGTGTGTGTGTGTGTGTGTGTGTTATGTCATACAAATTTGCTAGCATGATACTAAATTTGTTGGAACGAAAATATTTCCATTTTCAAAGAAAGAGATAAATGACACTCTGTTCAAAACTCTGATTTAACATGTATACCATAATACCGAAGATAGAGATGCTAGATGTACATGCACCAATGGAAATCATGGCATCTCCTCGACGACTATACAAACTTCATGTTGTTGTTGTTGTTGTTGTTGTTGTTGTTGTTTTCTCTTCCTTTTTCTCTCCTGAAAACCTCGCGTAAAAGTATGTATTTCGTAGCATATGGATTCATTCTGTTGAATTAGAGACATACAGTTATTTACAGATAAACTTATTTTAAAAAGAACTTCTTTCCGTAAATATATAGTATATAATCCTAAATAAATTTGCTTTATGTTGGTCATCAACATATTATCAGAAATTTACATGTCCCTATACCCCACCCGACTCACGATGTATGAGTTTAACATTTAAATGAGAGAGAGAGAGAGAGAGAGAGAGAGAGAGAGAGAGAGAGAGAGAGAGAGAGAATTAAAATACAATTAAATAGGCAAACAGATGAGATTACAAAACACTATTCACTTCAATGCACACCTTACCACTTTATGTGCATTTTACTCTTAACACATTATTTATGGTTATTGATGTAAAAAAAAAAAAAACGAACACCACGTTTCCCAAATCAATATAAATCTTTCTTTCTTTTCGTATTTGATTAGAAACATATCCCCTCCCCCATTATAGTAGTGTGTAAAAAAAACCGTGCAAAAACAAAACGTGTCAACCCATCTAATCTACCCATACCTCTTGTCATGTCACATATATAAATATATTATTTGTCAAGACGAAAATAGACTTCTCGTATTGTCCATATGTACGTGTGTTTCCCAATATAGCGGTTCTTGCACTTGGCAAAGACATCCTTTTTTTATTACTGATCCAGTGGAAAACGTCATTCCAAAATCTGCCTATAACATCAAAACAACTCTAATATGGTTTAGAGACATTTTTTCAAAAAGTAAATTTATCAAACGTAATTAATATACGACTTTACAACCTTTATTATAATGAAATACAATTTCTCTATGGAAAGTGATAAATGTAATGAAATACAGTTTCTCTATGGAAAGTGATAAATGTAATGAAATACAGTTTCTCTATGGAAAGTGATACATGTAATGAAATACAGTTTCTCTATGGAAAGTGATAAATGTAATGAAATACAGTTTCTCTATGGAAAGTGATAAATGTAATGAAATACAGTTTCTCTATGGAAAGTGATAAATGTAATGAAATACAGATTCTCTATGGAAAGTGATAAATGTAATGAAATACAGTTTCTCTATGGAAAGTGATACATGTAATGAAATACAGTTTCTCTATGGAAAGTGATAAATGTAATGAAATACAGTTTCTCTATGGAAAGTGATAAATGTAATGAAATACAGATTCTCTATGGAAAGTGATAAATGTAATGAAATACAGTTTCTCTATGGAAAGTGATAAATGTAATGAAATACAGTTTCTCTATGGAAAGTGATAAATGTAATGAAATACAGTTTCTCTAGGGAAAGTGATAAATGTAATGAAATACAGTTTCTCTAGGGAAAGTGATAAATGGCCTAGTGTGAGTAGTTATTTCCAACTTTAATTTTTGTTATATAAGAACTTTAAACATTGAATTATGACTTGGAATTTGTTATATAAGAACTTTAAACATTGAATTATGACTTGGAAGGAAAAACAAAGAAATTCGTGTTGTGACCGAATTTAAATTTAAGACTAACAAATATCAATAATAGTTTCTTGATCTGTAAAGAAATCATCGATACAGACCGTTATGTTCAAATCTTTTCTTATTTAAAATTGGTACATGGTTAACATTTATAACGTGATTTCAATCATAAATTTGGTTTCATGTTTTCACAAGACCTTTTCCTGTCCGGGGCATACTTTTTTCTATCAACAGCCTTCGAACCAACGAAATATCTTCCCAAAAATGTTTCTTTCTACTTATCTTTTTGATAATGTCATCACACTTTCATATCCTAATTGGAACACGTATTCACTCTGGCATATTTCATATTCAAAGAAAGTAACATATTTTCTATTAGATAGAGGAACTCAAGAAAACCATGTTGTTTTCAAAGCTACTGGTCGATATCCATCATCGTCAAGTTATAAATAGTTTGATACATCTTTTAACTGATTGCCATAAAATAAATGAAAAATTATTAATTTATTCCGCTGATAAACTGCTGTGGACGATTTGGTAACGAGATGAATAAATTATTAAGCTTTGCAATCATTAAACATCTTTTTTTTTTAAAAAAAAACTGTTATTTTACCATTTGATGTTTATGATCGATTTGCCCAAAAGTGTAACATATTTTAAGAATCATTTCTGCTTTTTGTTCACAACTCATCTTCACTATGTAATCCAAATCCACCAAAACTTTTACCACACTTGATGTAAATTCGAACACCCACTGCAAGTTTATCCCGTGATGAAATGTGTCTGCAATATTTTCCTTTCTCTTATCCAGACTACTCTTGTGATGGTCATGCTAAGTTTCAATCCTAAAATCTTTGCAAAGAGAAATATAAAATTTTGGAGATTCACGAGAACCATCATGAATTAAAGAAGCATCAGCTAAAAACTGTGACAGTAAATATAATAAATCTTTAATAGGATACACGATGTTTCTGCACTTAATAGGAAAATATACGGACATATTGCATCACCATGTCTACAACCGTTGGAAACTTTGAAAAGCTATGTTTTAAAGCCATTTTGTACAACTGTTAACGAGATATCGCAAAAATATCTTGTATCAGTGCATAGAAAGTTAAAGTATTATAAGTACATTTCGAATAAAAAATAATCAAATTCTTCTTAAAATAACTGATAATAGTGTACCCAGAATTTGTAACTCTTCTGTAACGTATTTATCATTTAGATCATTGTAGACTGTATTGGTAAAGCCATTTATTAACGAAACAACGTCCTTCTTTTGACAATAACTTCCGTTGACTATATATATATATATATATATATATATATATATATATATATATATATATATATATATATATATATACAAGAATTTTCAATGTATTCTGACATTTAAGTAATCAAAAAACTCAATACATTTTTTAAAATTTTTGTCCGAACAGCTTGTTATGTTCTTATTGGTTGGATCTAACGACACTTTCAGCATTTTGTTTGCTATATCATACCGAACAAATGTGCTTTTCACAAACCAAGAGGCACCGGAACAATAGTGAATTTCAAACCCGCGACCTTTGGATTATGAGTTCGATGTTCTACTAGCTAATTTACAACGTGTATGATTTACATATTACGAAGTCCATTAAATGGTTTTGAATTCATTAAATCTTAGATAACAAAAAGGCTATCTACACGATGTATGTTAATAATTCTGTTTCCAAATGTTCAACAGTAACCTCAAACTTATGTTAAGAAGAATATTGTTTTTAGAGTCGGCTTCCCTTTCATTTCAAATATATCGACATCAAAAGATTCTTGTCCATTTGAATTGGTCAGTAGGAATCTCTGGCCGCTTGCATCGAAGCAGATTGCTCGAGGATACTTTGGCATACCGGTTGTGAACTCTTGTAGATGGTTCCCCTCAGGTGACACCTGCAGAATGTTGTGTGAACGAGAGCCAACTACATACAAGTTGTCTTCTTTGTCCAAACCTACTCCAGTAGCGCCATCAAGTGATTGGTTTTCATAGCGAAACATCAGTTTTCCCTGTATGTCATAGCAATATATAGCCGGAGGATCAAAACATGAAACATAGACACGTGATTTTTGGGAATTTAGAGTCAGAAAGCTGTCATAATAAATTGTCGAGCAAATTTCACTCAGTAATGTCTCTTTTCCAATGATACTCATAGTTCCCCAGCATAGTTTGTCTCCCTTCAAACCACAGACGGCAAGTTGTTCACGTGACAACGAGGCAAGACCGGTGCACTGTAGTTTGGTGTCTATGTTTCGTAGTGGTCTGATACCCTTGCTGACAGTTAGAAATTGGATCTTGTGCTCCTGAGGTAGAGCCACAGCAACTTTGGCACCCTCGACCAAACAGACGTCATACGGTTTTGAAGACAACACGTAATCTGCTACGTGCTCATGTGACGAATCGTACAAACGACAACGGTAAGTGTTGCTATCCAAAAACATTATTTTGCCGTCATTCAAAAGTGTCAGCTCTTCGTATGCTGGTATGCGAGTATCAGGGTATTTTGTCTTTATCTTGCCGACAACCTCTGGTTTACACTTCTTTAACGGAAGTGGGCCATACATCGGACTGTCCTTCTGCTCGTTGGTGTCTAATCCGTTTCGTGGCACTCTCATCATCTGTTGAAGTTTTGTAGGCAAGACAACTTGAAGACTTTGTCGATATTCACGGACTTCAAGTTTGCCCATCTGAATTTCTGGCATGTCCGCGATAACCATGAGTTGTTCATTAATCTGTAGTGTGGCTTCCACGCTTAGGTTCTCGGTAAAGTTTTCGTGGACGGTTTTCTCGTAATTGTCGAGTTGTTCAATAAATTTGTTTAATGTGATAAGGACCTGAGCACTTTTGTTACATTTAGAAACAGCTTCCAGATGGCGATGGGAATTTCTAATTGCGGCAATCAGGGAATGGCACTTGCGTTTTTCTTCATTCTTGAGAGACGTCTGCTCACGCAGTACATCATTCTTCTCGATAATAATCCTCTTCTCAAGTTGGTCTAACACAGAGTTGAATTTCTTTCTCAACTCATGGATCTGCTTGGGCATCTCATCCAACTCCATCTCTAGTTTCTTCAACACTTCATCATTGATTTCTGTATATTTGCATAGATGTTCCTCTAGTTGTTGCATCCTCTCCGCTGCGGACTGTGGTTCGTTTTGCACCAGAAGTTCATGTACGTGGTCCGATATTTTCAAGATGTCTGTGCAGCTTTTGTGTTTGTCGAATGAACAAATATGGCAGCACATCGCGTTGTGACTTTTACAATAGTATTCGATATCTCTGTCTAGGTGATCAGAGCAAGTGACTCCACCTGAAAAGGAAACTGCAAGTTCAGGGTTGGTTGAAACCTGCGAAATATCCAAAATTATGTGATTCCTTGTGGCTTTGTTCTTCCGATGTACTTTCTCACATGATGTACAAAGAGCTTCCTTGCAAACTGTGCAAAATGTTTTTGCTTTGTATGAGGTACCGGTGTATAAACACGAGTCACAGAATCGATCCCCTTTATTTTTTCCCTTAGGGATCATTGTCAGGAGAAAGGGATTCAGAAGGAATTGCTCAGCCCATTTTTCAATAGGAGTTCCTGGTGTGAGAGGCGAGGCATCCCTTTGGCATACAGGGCAGTTAAAAGTTATTCCCTTTTCCTTGGGGGATGTGTTGACAATATGGTTCTTCAGGCAGTTCTGACAAAATGAGTGAAGACATGGCAATGTTCTTGGAGAGACATATGGATTCAAGCAGAGAGGACACAAAAACTGATCTAACGGAAGTGACGACTCCTGGCTTATCTCCATTTTTTCACACGTTTGCTACTTAAATATAAATGTTTGTTGAGAATTACATATATTTTACTCCTACGAACTCAACAAGGAACCAAATCTTGCTGCACTACAATGTTAATGTCCTCACTGTTACGAAAATCGTATAGTAAACCAAATAAATAAACGACATTTTTTCGATAAGGCTATATTCAAATAATCACATGTGTGTCCAGTCATAAAGACGTTTTATACCATTCGGCTATAGTCAAAGAATCACGCGTGTTTCCACAAGACGCTTTATTCTATTACTACTTCTCTCGAAGCGTTACAAGTTACAACACATCCTTTTCACTCTTCTCGTGTGGCTTTTCAAAGTCAGCGATTCGTTCAATCGCACGAAGTAATAGATATCCTCCTGTATACAATTTGCTAAACACATTATTTAGACTGGAACTTTCCGTACTGTATCGCTTTTTTCTTTCATACCATTCTATTCATACATATAGAATGAACGCATTTATATTGATAGTTTTTATTACAGTACAATTCATCATCTTCGCTCTCAAGACATAAAGGCCCATCGTTTAGCTCTCCATCTATATATATATGCCTTGTATCCTTCCTTTAAGCATGTGTGTGTGTGTGTGTGTGTGTGTGTGTGTGTGTTAACTCATTGCAAATTATAGCATAGTAACATCATTAGAAGATAATTATCCTTGTTTACAACAAATTCGATAATTAATAAGTCAATTGATTACATGATTATTACCTCAAGGAACAACCATCATATTAATGTCTTTACTTACTGTATACAGGGACGGTCCGTCAATATTGGTATATTTTGTATTAGGTGGCTGCCTAGTGCGCCCGGGGTGTACTATTGCATGTTCGCCTAAGGAGACAGTTGTTGGCAGCTATTCTGGCAGCCACTAACTGTATACTCCATATAATCTATTACTGAATACTGACATTCGAACTGAGACGCTTATGTCTAACTGGTCTAAGGAAAGCTTTGATGGAATGAGTCAAATTTGTAATTCAAGAGTCTCGGGTTTGATATTGCACCACATTTTAACTGATGACGTCTTCTGACAGAAATTGGTTTGATAAAGCAATGAGTAAGAAAGGAATTGCAAAATAGCATATTTCAAATAATGAGGAGAGAACTAGCCATTGCATCTATTTTCGTCATTTTCCTGTTTCATTTGCCTGGTGAGAAGGTACCAAATACAGTTAACACGAGTTTTTACTCCATGAACATGGCGGTGCAGTTAACGACTGTGGAGTCCCCGATAATATACAAGACTATACTGTTAAAGAGAAGATAATTATAAAAGAAGTGGTATTCATTTGTCAGAACCAGTATATATATATATATATATATATATATATATATATATATATATATATATATATATATATATATATATATATATATATATATTTGGTGTCATCAGTTTTATCATATCAATGACTTTATATATATATATATATATATATATATATATATATATATATATATATATATATATATATATATATAACAATATCATTGTAACAGGCTTGGACGCCCTATCATTCTATCCATTAACAGATAGCTTTAATTTCGTTTCTAACGACCCCTCTGGAGGGCTATAGAATGCGGGCATTAAGGTAGGCGTAAAGCACTGTTTGCACATAAAGTAATTGGAATAGTATGTCCTCTCGCAGGACATGGTGGATAAAACAAATCGCATTTAGCATAACAGTGTTATTAACTCAATCAATCTTACAGGTATCTTTTTCAAATAAACTTTATTATTCATCTTAAAGATAATATTGCCATAATATAAATTTTCAGACTGCTTATAACACACGGCTCAAAAACCTTTGCCATGCCTAATAACACTGTCTTTTCCAGACGTGTTAAAACGCTGTGTATTTGAGAGTATTTTGATGTGTAAAATACTTCTACGTTGATTCCTGTTGCTTTTGTTTTAATAAATAAAAAGATCTTTGATATTTCCAATTTTCAGTGGCAACAAAATTAATGCGTCGTCTTATCAACTCTTTTTGAATGGCTTTTTTGAAAATTGTTGTGCTTTTGTCCGTTTTCTGCCGAAGACGATGTCGACAGCTTTGTTTCAAGGCGATTTTCAAAGTTCACAGGAGCTCTGAACTTTTTAACGATTGGAAAGAAACATCCATTACCGACTGTTAAAACAACGCTATGATACAAAATAAATATTGTATCCCCTATTGTACAAAATTAAATATGACACGTCTGCAAACTGGGATTGCCACTGAAGATCGATTAATAACAGTTTGGTTGGACTTATTGGAAATTTCCGACGAATCGGTTTGTGCCGGTTGTTGTTTTAACTATTGTCTTAAATATTGCAGATGTTTATTTTAAGTTTGGTTGTAGCTGCAAGATGTTTGTAAAAGCTTGTCTATGTAGTTGCTGGTCGATGATTCACCAAATGGTTCTTATACAACGCGCATTAGAAGTAGGTAAGGAGTTCCAAACAAGTCATCGGTTCTTTATCATTTTTTTTCTTCTTGACTTCTTTAATGGTTTCCTTATTTACTAGTTTTAATGGGATTGTTGACATCATCATGTTGACACATGTTTAATTTGTTGTTGCATAAAAGTAGGTGAACGCGTAATTAGCAGGGATTGACCAGAGTGGGATTGAAATTCTTCTAACTCGTCTCTTTTCTAACCTCGATCCGAGTAGAGTGTGTATTGTCTTCTTGGAGCTGCCGGTATTTTCGTTTCTTCGGTTTTCATGACATTCGTGAACTATCTCAGAGTGTGTTCAACCATTCCTTCTAAAGCTTTCTGGTGAAACAATTAAACATGTTGCGTTAATTGTCCATACCGTTATTATATGTTCTATCTATCAAACGAGTGTAACTCATGTTGCTTGGTTCACAAGCCTATGCTATTTGGATTTAAAGATAGATTGTCGTAAAAACTGTGGAGCGCCATCTACCGTTGCAAGGGAGTTAATTTTCGTCCCGCTATAAGATCTAGATGTTATGTCATTCAAGCAATGTATAGGTCCTTTAAACGTTCACATCAACACTAAAACAGGTTCAGCGATCGATCATAACAAGGGAACATTGACTTTTGATAACGGACCTAATAGCATAAAAAAGTCATCCTCTTTGAACTAGCATTTCTTTTCCTTTTTTATTTTAACTTACAGGAAAAGAAAATTCACCATATGTCTATGACCGTGACGATGTAGCCCCATGCGCTATTCCTGTCTGTTGGTCAAAGAAACCGTTATTTTCAATACATTTTAAGAACATTCATAGAACGTATCAATGATTCTTCTAGTATTTTTAAATGATCTGAGTTCGCATGGGGCATCGATTTTGGTGAGTACATGCAAGTAACCCAGATGTTATAGATGAACGAGGAAGGAGAGTCTGTTTTCCTATTTTTTTAAATAAAAAAACAACATTTCTAGACATCGTCGGATTCGAAATTTAAAGGGGATATTTTATTTTCAGAGGAACTGCTACGAGTCATGTTCAACATATCTTTATTTGGAATTCGTCTCCACTTGTCCGGACGTCGTGCCAGCTTGACTTTTGGTACTCCTGGACGACGAAGCGTTATCAATTACACCAGTTCTTGTTTGGACTCTTTGACATTCCTGATGTGTCTTGTATTTTTGTCTTGGTAAATGCAACGTTTCTTGCCAAGCAGCAGCAGCAGTCAGGGCAACATATGAAGAGAATGACGACGTAGAAGCGTCTGTAGGAGTGGGGTTTCCGTTTTGCATGAGATGGGGAAACTCTAAACATAAATCTGGTTAAGCGAACATCATTACTAGCATATTAGAAGATGACAATGCGGTAGCATATATCGATGGCATGTCTACAGGTGGGGTTTCCATGGGTACGTACCCCTTATAGCCGCAATACTCTTTGTTGGCGTTCTTCCAGGGAGACGAAGATGTGGAGTGTTGCGCCACGTGTATCGATAGTCAATGATTACTAGCCGGTAACAAATCCGGCTTCTAAGGTGAACAATAATAATTGTTGAAGCTGCCTTGATTAACAATAAATTATCAAAACAATATTTTTATTTTATAAACAAAGAACCAAACTATCATTTTCATGGTGTTTTTTTTTAATAAAAAAAAATCAGCTTGTTATGGTTCCTCTGCTTTGATACCGCAAAGGAATGTTCTTTATTGTTTTATGTATTTTATGCGCTTTCACAATGACCAACAATTTCTAAGTCACGAATACTGACATTAAGTTGATTTCTGCATGGCATCTAGAGACGAGCAATGTTATCGTTAACTGCATTTTGACTGTCAAATGGTACTAATAAATAAAAATTATTTTTTTTTACTTTCATGGATATTCTTTGTTTGTTATATGTATAATGCAGATCTGGTGAATATGTCAAATACATTTCGCCCTAATTTCAAATAATTTTCACCCTGATTTCATGTTCAGTATGTATGATTTTGCACGTGGTATTATCTGAACCAATAAAACACGTTAACGCCTGACACGATTTCTAATGAAAAATCTCAAGTTTATGTCAACCTTTAGTTAATATTTGTATGTAGAATTTGAATTTTCTGATGCTGACTCTTCAAATCTTAGGTTTCTATTAAGATATTTCAAGATTACATTAATCATCTACCTTCTAAGGAGTATCTAATAACTCAATCACTGTTACTTGACATAGTCATAAATATCAATCATCCCAAATCTACAGGTTATTGTGTTCATTTCTTTTCATGGTTTACCTCGTGTCTAGAACAGCTAGTATGCTGACAAATTCAACAAAAACTTAGATTACAATAAGCAATCATGCAGAGTGCATTTCGATCAGATACTGACAGATGTTTACAAATGGACTAAATCGATATTATTTGGGCAAAGAAATCTGACGATCCTATTTAAACCTATGTCAGGCTGTCCGCTTTGTCCAATTAAAAATTACATAGATCTATGTCAGGATGTCCGCTTTTTCCAATCAAGGATTACATCGATCTATGTATGGATGTCCGCTTTGCCCAATCAACGATTACATCCATCTATGTCAGGCTGTCCGCTTTGTCCAATCTAGGATTAGATCGATCTCTGCCTGTTTGTCCGCTTTGTCCAATCAACGATTACATTGACATTTAACCAAAAGCGTTCGTGTTACTTCAAACTAATCATTTTTAGATAATTCCACTCCTTTCTGGGGTACCTTCTGAAAAATACTTGTAAACATGCGGCTTCATCTGCAACCCACAATTTTAAAAAGTTGATGCAATATACATTTTAAATGAAATATTCTCCTAACAACTTCATCCAGTTGCATGAAGATTGTTGAATAACGTTCCAAACGTATCTGTCAATTCTGAATAAAAACACGTTTTATGAAACTAACTTCACAAAAATTGCCGAGATTAATTTAGCTAATTAAATCCCCATTCTTTGCAGAAGTCTCGATGCCTTTCTTCGTTACTGTATTATCAGTCAGTGCCTGCGCAAGGCGTTTTGGTGCCCTAGGCGAGATCAGATATCTGGCGCGCGCCCCCATTCCCACTCACGCCTCCCCCACCCGCCCATCATGATTTGCCCCTTAGCCCAGCGCCCAAGGCGATTGCCTAGTTCGCCTAGCGGAAGCGCCGGTCCTGTTATAAGTGACATGATGACAGCTATCATGATAAAGATCATATTTACCCATTTCACTGTCCTGGAAGAATTAGGGTTTCAGATAATTATATGTTCATGTCTTATAAGTGCCACGTGCATCCCTTTTCTTCACCACCGTGGATTATCCTTCTTGGTTCATTTCGCCGTACATGTGTAACTCATTTAGGGTGACTCAGTGACTAAATGAACTCGTATTTTAAGAAGCACGAGTTATCGTTGCAGTGAGTCTGGCAGAAGAGTGTCTTTCAAAGGTAAATTATTGATTATATATGATTTGTCTGCTGCGAGTTGCATGTCAATTAACGTCGTCACATACTTACAACGGATCAAACTGTGATCTAGGTGTAAAGCAGTACGGAATCAGACAGTATTTGGTGGTGTTAGTGTGGCAGAACAAACGTTTGTTTAACCTCCACATTTTATAAAAGTTTCTCTGCATAACAGATACGAACTGAAATTTATTTAATTATGGCTTTATTAATCTCGCCTTCTTTCTTTTCTCCTTCACATTTTGTTAAGTTTTCTGACAATCACGTTAATCATTTTCCTTTTAAATTTCAAAACATGCTTTGTCTTATCTCCTAACAAATCCCAACAAAAACATTCTTTGCCTTTCCGATGTATTGACACAACCAATGTGTTTAGACAACAGGAAAATGCAAGAGACTTGTACTTAACTTACAAACGTTTATGGGGTTTTAAGTGAAATAAAAATAACAATTTACAAAGAAGTCACAAACCTCTGAAATTATTTTACTATTTGATAACAGCGAGCTACTTGTATTGGTGTTATGGGTGCGAAAGATCTTGGCACGTGATCAATGCTCTGGTGGAAATCCCCACCGTAATGGGAAGAACTGTGTGCAGGAAATAGTTAATGTCTATAATAAGTATACAACTAGTCGAAAATACAACCTATAGTTAATATGTAGACGTGTATGTATATTTAATTATAACGAATGCTTAACATTTTATATACTGTATTATTGTTCACTGAAGCTACAGTCAATGTCTAGACTTTAGCTGTGTTAGTGCTCTTTGCAAAACATAGTGTTGGTGTGGTGGACGTGTTGTTGTTGACATAATTGTTCAGCTTTCTTTTCTGTCCCGTCACAATCCAACCAAGAAATTAAAAATTGTTCAAACTAGATGAGATCCAGATGAGATTTTATTGATATTATTCCGAACCGTGTTCTGTTGGAATGGGTTTCAAAACTTGATAAGAATTGACTCCATTGTATTGGAGATATCTGGTTTGTCTCTTTCTAAGCTGATCATACCCTATTATTCAGGTTGTACACACTTTTGATTCGTATTAGAGATGGCTTTAAAGACATTTAAACATTTTTTGTACAAAATACTTCATAGCATACTAGTGACCCAGGGTGGCCGACTGGCAGACATTCCTCTGGTGCCCGAAAAAAAAGAGTGGGTCTCTCTTCTGGGCGCTCGGAGCTTTGCATCTCTCTATCACTACTTCAAGTTTTGACAAAAACGAGCCAGGGTGGGTTTTCTATAATAATTGAAATAATATTGGGAGCACCCACCCAACATAAATAAAGGGGAAATCTCTACAGACGTGCTCTCTTTTTCAAGTTTTGGTTAAAGAACCACCTACGCCCGGTTCAGCTAGATTCAATTTTGTGTGGTACCGACAAATCCTGTAGCCTTCTTTATTCTGGAATCTAGAAACAAATTTACATTCGTGTTGTTGAAAGTTTCTACGCTTGAGATATTTTTAGTGTTTATGTAATCATTTTCCAAGTATTATCATGTGCCAAGTGTACAAAATAGGAATTACAAATTTTACAAGCATTTTATGTAGTAGGTGGAAGATCGACCGATTTCAGATATCACTATGCAATAAATTATCGTGAAATTAAGCGCAGTACAACATCACAGATAAGTAAACAACAAAAAAATATGAATACCCTAGCGAAACGAGATCGTTTTAAAATTCTCAAAATAATTTAAAACATCGTGATTGCGAGATAGAAGAAGAAATTGTCGCTCTTTCATAACGTAACAAAAATTTCCTTTGTTAAAGGTATGGTTCAGTGTATACTGATTTACAAGATTAAATTTTCAATCGAGCATGAAAGGTCTGGATAATTACTCAGATTATGCAAAAGGTCATATCAAGGTCATTAAGTGCAAATACGGTCAACAGTAAAAAGCGTTCCGTCTACTACATGCCAGAGTTCAGTTTCCCTAACAAAAGTTAAAAGCGACAACCTTGCTAAAAGTTGGTAAATTTTGGACTCCATGAGATGATGTTGACATTTTCTTTTATATATAATATTATATCAGCTTCATTAGTATCCAACAGAACAAAGACATATAAGGCTAATGCACTGTTTTCTAACTTAAAGATTGACAGAAAGGAAACGTCCAAAATATTTTACAAAATCTCGACCAGATACAAAATCTTCTAATCTCTATAACTTATTGGTGTTAGGTCCGGTCAAAAGTTTAACAAATATAGTTTTCCTTGAGAATGATAGCTGTTCTTGTTGTTGTAGGGTTTAACGCTATTTTTCAGCACACGATAGGCTATACACGGCAGCCAGTATTATTGGTGGAAGAAGAAAACGGGAAAAACCCCGGAAAGAACCATCGACCCACGAGAAGCTACTGGCAAGCTTTCTCACCTAACTACATTAGCCAAATCTTAGACTCGAATCCACGCAGACAGAGGTGAGATGGCAGTGATCCGCAACGGAGAGCGCTTTAGACCACTCGGCCACTTGGGGGCCTCTTGAGAATGATAGAGGAAAATATATTTCAAAAGAATACTAAACATAAAATATCATCCAAAAGATTGGTTTTAGTTTATGCTGATTGCAAGCTTCAATCAGAGAAAAATGGCGTGGACATACATTAGAGAATGTCCCTGCATCACCTCAACGTATATATTGAATCAGCGATATCTTGACCCCTTTTCTGACTATCGAGAGATATCCGTTCTTACATTTTGGATATTTGTCTATAGGATTTGTTCAGACGGTGTCTTGGTATTTCTTTAAAATGCAAATTTTAATCTTTCTCCAAAAGATTAAATTGCATCGGAGCACAAATAAAAAACGAAGGGCCTCTAACAGGAAGACAGAAAGGTCTTGTCCTTCGATATTCGAGTTTATTTGCTTCCAAAATGATTACTTTTTTTTGTTCTTAATGAACTACCAGAAACAAGTTTCATCAGTTGCTTGAACAAGGTACACAGGTGGCGAATGACAAAAGTTCAGTTTCTTCAGTCAAGCAACGAAGAAGCTGGCAGTATGGACGTTTTAAGACCATTGATACCAGAAAGTATAGATCATAAATAATCGATAAACTGCAAAGACATCGATGATTAGTGATACTGGTAGCTTTATTTTCTATGGTACAAGATGTCAAACTTTAATTCTGTAATGGATCTTGTACACTGAATATGAAATTGTTGGCATCTCTTTAATACATCTTTAAATATATTCATCAGAAAAACGTTGTTTCTGTTGACCTTACAAGAGAGGTTCTATCCATTCTGGGAGAAACTATTTGACAGAATGACCCGTCACATGCTGTTGCTTTTTTGAATCAATCGCAGGTCTGGTAGTTTCGAAAGCTACCAGTGTGTGCAACTCCATTCTGGATACTTTTGCGTAACATATAGCATGGACTCTATAAGAAAATTATTGTGGATAAAAATTAAAGTCTACTTCAACACCTCCGTCTTTTACTGACTGCGACTGGGTGAGTTGAATCTACCAAGCAATCTAGTCCATTATCAAACCACAGTGTACTTTATTATTATTATTATTATTATTATTATTATTATTATTATTATTATTAGTAGTAGTAGTAGTAGTAGTAAATACAAACTATCAATGAGTTATTGTTGTGTAATTGTGGAAGAAGTTTACTCACATACCTAAAACTCAAGCATGTTTGCATGCAAGCTATTGCCAGTTTGTGTGGAAGACAGGTTTAAATCATATTCCTCGTGTGTATGTAAATTTGGAACCTGATATGGGTTTAATCATAGTCAAAAATAACTAGCATAATGTATTTCAACAATAAAATTATAATGTGCAGTCTTCAAAGCACATACACGTTTGACTGACAGCCAGTAGGCAACATTCGAAACTTATAAGCTGCGAGAATCAAATCTTTTATTTTTTTGGAAAATCGTTTGACTCGTTTGCATGTAGACCAGCTAAGTTGATCTCGAAGCCTCTCAGAGCCGTCAATTCAAAATAAAAAAAAAAAGGCTTCGAGACCAACTTAGCTGGTCTAGTTTGCATGATGCTTTTCATTAGGATCGCACGTGACATATGGCAACAAATTGGACGATGTATGTATATGACGTAACTCTCCCACAAAGTTTCCGTCCTTTTAACAAGGCAAATTAGAGTCAGGCGCGTTCAGATTTGTAAACAAGATAGTACTTTTTATCCATAAACGTTGTGCTAATTCTCAACCACTGATACAAATGCAAACGTAAGTTTTATTGATTGTGCGTATCAAAGAGGACACGTTTTCACACGGTTTTCTGCAGCTTGTTGTTGTTATTATGTGGGCTTAAAGAAGTTGTCTTGATAAACAATTGTATAATAGTGTAATTACTTTATTTATTACCTATCATTGACCAACGCTGACTAAACAGTTTAATTCTACGTATGATAGCAACATGTAGGTCGACAGGTTTAAAAATCAGATTTTAAGCTAAAGTTACCCCCCTTGACTAATCTTCACTCTATTGTCGTGCGCGGCAAGATCAAAGTAAGCCAGAGGTATAGGTGATTCGCAACGAAGTGAGATTTATTTCTCTAATTTGTTTTTTACCGTAACGAATAACAAATTTCGAGTCCCAGTTTTCTCTCATCGTATTTATTTATCATAATGGTTATATGCTATGCCCTAATCCCATTTCGCGCACACTGCATGGGTAAATTTTCTATGTAGGTGCGCCGCCTCAAATAGCTTGTAATTATCTGTGTTCACTTTTGTTCTGGGTCGTACCCTCTGTTTAACAATGTAAACACTAGCTAACGTCAAGCTCCTGTGTCTCGCTAGAACTAGTTTGTTTTAAAACAAAGAAAATGGATGACTATTGAATTTCAGTTTAAAACCCTCCATCATTTACAAGATTGGTAGAACCAAAAAGATCGTGGGTATCATTAATTTTACAAATTGCTGTCAGATATGGCGCATGTGGTCCCCGTCACCTCATTTCACCATATTTAAATTTAGATATATGCATTTAAAGATTTATCGATTCATATTATAATATATTGCGATGTATACCATTTTATTATTAACCAAAGATACCTCAGTTTTCTTCCAAAGATTTTAAATTTATAGCTTGATTTTTTGTTGGTTGTGTGTGAACAAACTTTAAAGAACTGTGGTTTCCGTAATCATCATACATTTCGTCATATAAAAATATTTAAATTCATAGACTGACATATTTCATATCCTGTATATTACATTTTATTTTAAATAAAGCTTATGGCATAAAGTTTTGAATTAATTTGACACATATTCTGAAGAAAAAAACATGAAGTGACTGTAAGGATAAGTACCAAATTGTTCACCCAGTAAAATGTAAAAATACTGCTTCTGACAGGTTGAAAATTTTGATGAAATTGCATAATATCATGCAGTTCTGCAGACTTTCTTTGCAGATAGGCATGAGTGCATTCTATGCCTGTGCGACTAAAAGGTTTGCATTTTATGGAATATTAATTTCTTAAATGAATACAGAGTCCTGAATTTGTTGTAGTGAACATTAGTCTTTATTTAAGTCCTGAATTTGTTCTGGGAAAATTAGTTTTCTCTGCCTTATTGTTCTGAATATTGCATTTCCTACAGCAGATATGCAATGTATCTTTAGCCGTTTTTCACAGTCATGTCACTATGATGTCTGCAATGTGGTAGTTTATAGTGATGTCTTGCACTGGGGCATCACGCCGCAGACATGTAGCATGATGTCCCACCCAGTCACATTATCCTGACACTAGCCAACCAGTCCTAACACTAACCTATTAATGCTGAGTGCCTAGCAAGGCAGTTGTTAGTACCATTTTTATACAACTTTGGTATGACTCAGCTGAGGTTTGAACCTGCAACCTCCTACATCAGAGGTGGACATTCTAATCATATGGCAGCTCGTCTTCAGACAGAGTAAATTATGAGAAACTTGTAGATAGACAACTGGAAACTTTTCACAGATACAATATATTGCCAGAAGGCCTCAGTTTGTGACAGTTGTTTTGTGCCACTTGAGCTATGTGTATTATGACATGCACAACAGAACACTTTATATTTTGAAATTGTTATAACCTGATTGTTAAAGCTATGTTAACAGCCCAAGTCACACACACACACAGACACACACACAAAATTTTCTTTTAACTTACTCAAGGTGATAAACTTAAACAGTTTGAAATCTGCCCCATCACTCATTCTATGCTAATTTCATTTATTCCAACAGCACCTTCTTTCATAGGTTAAATATTTCTGCATATAAAAGAGAAATTCCGATTTTGTTTCCCCATGTACAATTTAAGGAGAGATTATTACAGGGTTATATCTTAAGGGATACCCCACTTTTATCAAAGAAACAAGGATGGGAGGAATAAATGGTCATTGGTCAATATCTAAACTTCATTAACTGTCTTTCTTTCTTCCTGCTCCACTTTCTTTTAGCTCTACTAAAATCAACAGCTTTGACAGATGTTACCTCAGGTTATATAGGTATTAATCTGTTAATTAATTCTAAGCATACTCAGTTCCATTTCTTTGTATATGTATCAATATTGTTCTGTACATTCTGAAGAGGCATATCTAGCTTAGTCACCTTGAATATGTAGGGAAACTGATCTTTGTGACTGTTTTGTTCAGATTTCGAGAGTTCACAGATACTATCACTTAAATAAACTTCCTTTCTTAAATCAGAAGTTTATTGACTACTATGCCAAATTAATTACCTGTTCCATAATGCTGTATAAAGGTATTTAGTCCATCCATGCTTGTGCAGAGGTATTAAAACAAATATCTGTATTTATAAATTACATTTATTTAAACCTTTATTTTATTAATTTTATCTTAACCCTGATATGGATACATGTATATGGTTTTGTAGCAAATGATCTGCAAGGTGAATTTGATTAATTAAAAAAAGGAAAATTAAATTATACTTTAAATTGTCTGTATTTAATTAGGCTCACATATTTAATTTCAAAATATCACATGCCGTCTATTTTTTTGTCCAGCATTAACATCTGACTCATATTTAACACCATTTTGGGCTCACTCACTAGTGTCTCCATTTACTTTTTCCCAGCTCCACTAATCCACAATACTTTAGAAAGCATTGGCATTATCACTATCACCAGCAATGAACCGGAATCAGACATTTTGAGTTTTCTATGTAGCCCTTATTTTAAAAATGCATTTGTAAAACTTTCTTCATGAATGGTTCAAAACTATGCCATCATTTTTATTCCTAGGCACATTTTTCAAATTTTGTTTCACAACCATTCATGTTGTACTTGAAAACCCCAGATGTGGAACAGTTGCTACCAAACAAATGTCTCAACAAGAATAGTTAAATAAAAATTGAATTAACTGTTCTACAACACACCAATTCATAATTTATTTTGCATGATTTGCGCATTGGCATACCCTGACAGCATCTCCGCTTAAGTACTTGACTTATCTAATGACTTTCCTGCAAAGTCTCTGTTACTCTGTCACTACTTCCTGTTTGTCACACAGAGAATAAGATACAATGATTTGTGATTCAGTTAACTTGGAGTGAAACAATCAATAATAAACGAAGATTAAGTGTAACACATTAAACATGCTACACATTGGTTGAGTAGTTTTCAAATCCATCAAAAGAATCTATCTACAATTCAAAGTAGAAACTTTGCATGAAAGTGGTTATTAAATGATGTTAAGTACTTCATTAAACATGTGAAATATGTTTGGAATGTTTAGCAAATGCTGAACATACTTAAGGGTTAAGATAATTAGAATGAAATGGGGTGGAGGGGTGCAGATTACAAACCATGTCACTTTGTGTCAATTATAGATGGTTTGTGGGTATTCTCAAATAATCTTTTTCATTTTTACTAATGAACATGTGGCTTTGATTGCAAATGCTGTTTTCTGATTGATTTTAATTTTACAGAATAACAAGGCAACTAATAAAAATTATTCATGACTGTTAAAGACTAAGATAACATACCTACGTTAAGTATCGATTCTCTGTCTCCTGTATCAATGTTTGTATCATTTCAGCAAAAGTATCACTATATCAATGAATTGTTTCACAGTTTGCATCCATTTTAGGAGATAAATCTTTATTTTGCATTAGTTGTTGTAATGTATGCTTTTTCTATGATTTTATTACCAGAATTTGCATGGGTTAGAGGTAAATAGGTGAACATGTCCTAAAATTGATGGTAAACAACATTTAAGTCTGTTATATTTTGTTTCTCAGAGGAATGGGTAGGCGGTCCAGCTGACAGTTCAGAAGTTACATAACATGAAATAATCAATGAGTAAAGTGACAGCATTTGTAGAGGGTTGGGACTTCGTTCAGACGCTTGGAGAAGGAGCATATGGAGAGTTAGTATTGATTAATCTTTTATTTTCGCCATTGTTTGGTTTCATGCAATCTTATTTTGATCCTTGCACATTTTGGACATAAGAAAAGGGTTTTGCCATAAGTAATTCCATTGGTCCCTCTGTCCATCTATTAGTAACCTAGTGTATCTCCCTGATGATATATACCTGAATTTGAAAATTTGAGATATGACTAAGGCATTTTCTCCATTGGAGATAAAGACAAGTGAATGTACGGAATTATTTGTATATAGTTGATGTACTTGGGTGTTTTCTTTACAGATTTGCTATGAAAATAGAGAAGTATAATATATTTGCTGCAAAAATTGACAAATTGTTATGACTTAATTACACTCACGTGCAAAATGAAATAACTTCAGCATTAATAGTATTGGAGAACAAATTCATGTGACAATAAATACTGTGAAATTATTGAGTTGAACATTTTTGGTAAGTTTATTAGCTTGTCAAATGATTAATTTGGTGTATTTTATGTTAATAGGTTGGACCATGACCAGTGTTTTATGAGTGTAAAATGCATTTTTTGGCTATGTACCTCCGGATCAGGGGCACTGCCCCTCAAGACCCCGTTAGGGGAGGACCCCCAACCCCCCATAACATTTTTTCAGTCTTTTTATGAATGACATAAAAGCATGTCTGTAAGAGGTTAAATTTGTGTTTTGTAATTTAATTCATGAGTTATTAATTTAAAAAGAAATGTAATAAAGAAAACATGGGTATTTACTTTAATAAGACCTTATGGTGATGAGTGAACATCAAAGTTAAATGAGAGCAAGATCTAGAATGTAAAATTCCATGCTATTCAGACATGTTAATATCAGAGGCAGTCCTAGATCAAATGGTGCCCCAGGCAAGGAGCATCTTTTGGTGCCTTACTCCTGTATGCCCATCTTTTGAATACCCAAGCATGACACCTCCGGTGGTTGTCTATATCAGATTACTCTTAATACAGCCCTGCTTCTTGTTTTTTTATGAGCTTCTTGAGTACGTGATAAAACATTTATTATAATAGTGTAAGTGTTCAAATAAAATATGATAGTATAGTACAGGCAACCATGTTAATTAAAGTGGCAAAACTTGCAACGAAATTTTTTTATAAATTATCAGTGCATTGTGTACTTAAATTTCCCTTTATCCCTTAAAAGTCTCCTGTAGTTTAGGGCATGGTACTCCATTGTCCATGACCATGGGATCCTAGGTGCACACTGAATGTCTGTAGTATAATACCAGTCTATCATTCAGTAACATATTTTTTTGGTCTTCATTTAGGACAAATTGTTCTGAGTAATCAGCAAATATATACTTAGAAATGTATATATGAAAATTATTTCACACAGTATGTAGCACTGGGATATTGGCTCCATTATTGTCTAAAGCCCAAAATTATAGGCATGTCTTTTATTGTAATGTACTATGTCATAACTAAATTTACCAACAGTGATATGGCTAAGTATTCTAGTACACTGATCTAGTGACCCACTATAGACAATGGCTCAGATTACAGAGTAAATATGTGCCAATAAAATATTTGCACTCTAATTTTGTTCAAGTAGATGTGACTTTGGCAATTTTAATCATTTGACTTCCAGTTCAATTATCAAGCATAAGGAATAAAAAAAATATATATATCTTTTAGGGTTTTAGAGAATTTAATTTCTGCTTGTGTTCCAAATTTTGGTTCTGAAGCTATGCAAGTTTCCAGTCACCCTTTTGCTGAGTGGGTATTGAAGCTATGCTCGTGTGTGGTCACACTCTTGCTGTTTTGAATCTTTAAAGCGGGTATTGAAGCTATACCAGTTTCCAGTCACCCTCTTCCTGCTTTAAAATTGAGTGGGTATTGAAGCTATGCCAGTTTCTCGTTGCTCATTTGAATCTTAGCTTGTTCTGAAGATATGCAGGTTCAGCTACCCTCTTCCTGCATTGAGTTATGACATTCAAACAAGAAAAAACTGAAAATTATCTTGCAAATCCACTAGCAATATCAGCAACATAATTAGATAAGTAAATGCAGCCAATCTACATGTTCTCTCACACACACATGGTTAGTTGAGAATGCAATTTGAATATCAGTCTGGTTGATTTTTCGTTGTAACTTTGAATTTGTGGTTTCTTCTTGCCCATGAAATCCATGAAAATTTAAAATGGGTGACAATGTTAAAATAATATTACTCACAAATGATTTAAATTTGTTATTTTATTGCTAAGAGTAGATGCCCTTAACAAACAAGAATCACTTATGAATTATAATTTCACTTTATGCAAAGTGCGATCTAACTCTGCTTAAAGCTGTGTTAGGAAGCTTAACATTTTAACGCTCTTGGATGATGTAAATTATGAGCAAAAGATGTTATATATTAATTATGCCTATATCATTGAAATCAAATTTTATCAGACAATAGTAAAATAAGTAAAGTTGACATGATATAAATCCTGGGATGTACATCTGTGTTAAGAAAGATGCGTAATCAATATTATTCCCACTTTGGCCTCTTGTTTGAACTTCAGATTTTTCAGCTTCATTTTAAAGACATTTTGTGAATACAACTACAAGGTCTGGTTTTTACTCATTATTAGGGTGAGACTTGCTGTCAATAATGAAACCCAAGAAGCAGTGGCTGTAAAGATCATCAACTTAGAACGGATCCCACAGGCTGAAGAGAATGTCAGGAAGGAGGTTAGTTTTAAATTATAACAAAACCTACTTAATCACTTTTTCATTTCACAGAAAAATAAGATGCTATTATAACATTACTCAATTTTATTAAAAATTATGAAGAATAATTATATGACATCTTACATACATCATCAGTTGGCTTTTGTTAGGGAATGTCTTCAAATATGGGCTGGGTTTAATGCCACTTGTTATCTTTATCATAGAATACCAGTCTCCTGGTTTTTGTCATTGGTTACTGGGTTTAGATACCAGGCCCTGGGTTCTGACTACCAGTCTAGGAAAATGGATTGGGTCAGTACTGCCCTTTCACAATGGGGAGTGCGTTCCAAGTTTTATGATATATCTGTTGGAAGGAATTAGTTTGACACTCCTCATTTCTTTCTGTTAAAATCCTAATTGACTTACCAACTCCCATTTAGGGGCCCCAAGTGGCAGAGTGGTCTAAAGCGCTTTCTGTTACGGATCACTGCCATCTCACCTGTCTGTGTGGGTTCAAGTCTCGGAAAAGTCCAATATGGGTATGTGAGAAAGCTTGCCAGTAGCTTCTCGTGGGTCGGTGGTTCTTTCCGGGGGTTTTCCCGGGTTCTTCCTCCACCAATAATACTGGCCGCCATGTATAGCCTATCGTGTGCTGAAAAATGGCGTTAACCCTACAACAACAACCAACTCCCATCATCCTATGGTGAGTTGGCTGCATCTTCCATTCCTTCTATGCCACAGTAGATTACTTTGCTTTATTTCCATGGATTGGTGGATAAGATAGGACATCTCCACCTCCTCCTGCCTTGATTTTGATGGAAGGGGAGGAGGACTGGCCCTTGCCTCCTGTGCTGAGAGGAAACCAAAGTAACCACCCCCCTCCCCCCATGCCCATAAGAAGAGTTGGGATGATGACTCAGTGAAGACAGGATTACAAACTCTTAGTTTTGGTTGACAGATAAATTCCCAGAAGAATCATATATGTCTGGCCCCTCTTGTGCCATGTTTATCTTATTCTCACTCCTCCAGTCAAGGGATAGGAAATGTGAACCATAGATAAGTTAGTAAATGAGGTTCTTTTCATGCGTGCTTCCTCCATATTAGTGTCCAGAACCATAGGGATCTTTGGAAATTTGGAACCTCTCATGATTGGATAGGCTTTTTATGTTCATGTTGAATAGAAGCTTCTTTTGTTCTCGCACTTAGAAGTTGCAATTTGACTTGAGGTCAAGAGGCAGCCCGATAGAAGAAGAGGTGGTTTGTCTCCTCTTCTGTGCTTTGGCCCTTGTTTCTGTCTCCAGTTACAGGGTTCATTTGCACACTTGGTTCCTTATGTTCCCCACCCCCAATCCCTATCTTGGACTTGGTGCTTCTTAGGTAGTGATTTCTGCAAGTACCTGGGGCTGTTTCCTTGTTAAGTATGTCAAGGCTTTAGAACCCTAATGAGAACCAATCATATTACTTTAAAATAAAGTTGTTTACTTCTTAATTCACTAGTCCCATCTTGACCATGACAACAATCAATCATTTTTGAATAAAAATAAAACCTGTTTACACGGTTGTCACTAATCCTGAATCAAGGTCAGAATCAAGGTCAACATTACATGTTTACCAAAGAATAATTAAGGTCAGCCGATTTTCTGAAAAATCTTCATCTCTAGTGAATAAATTCACATTACAATAGCATGAGATGAAAAATATATAAAAAAAAGAATTTAAAACTGACAGACAAAACAATTAATTTAAACAAATATATATACATGTATCAAATCAGATATACATAACACTATCTTAACTTTAGTCTTTAGGGAAATAAATTTTAATTGTGTTTCAGTTAAGATTTGAGATGATTTATTTATTTTATTCTTTGGAAGTACAAAGTGTTTATCACTATTTTAAAATTATTGAGAATTCATTCAAGGATATTTTAGATTATATCATTTTGATGCATCAAGACTGTTAGTACATCAACACTTTTCTAGGCTATTTGTACATCAGCACATACAGGATCGGCATTCATTCAGAATACCCAATACTTTTGGACCTTTGATATAACTTTTATTTGGGATTTATATCACAATACAGTAAGTTGTTTTAAATTTTCACTTTGTGTTATAGGGAAGATCATAGAGTTGTAATACTTTCTTTACATAAAAATCTTACCAGCCCACAGGAAATTTCTGTTGTTTTTTTTTTTTGCGTGGGACTGAAAATGTTATAATTCAGACTTCATTTTCAGTGTAGCTTCTGTTTCAGTAGCTGTCACAAGGGTGATGGGTGTAATAGCATGCATTTAAGGTCCTTAGGAGTCAGAATCGAGTACTCAGAACTCCCAACAGAATTGATAATATCCTTTTGGTCCTGGTGATCATAGTTCTGTATTCTCAGCCAGTTGGTCCATGAACCCAGGTAATTAACACTATGGAGGGCTCTGCTGTCAAAGTTCAAAGGGTCCCTCCTCCACAACACTCCACAAATTCTTCACTTTCACACCTGGCTCATGTCAACTGATCTGTTCAACATTTTTCATGCAAGGTTGACAAATGTATTGCTTAGGCTGGGCAACAATTGACTTTAAAGATTAACAATGTCAAGTGAGAATTTATTGTAATTAGTGCAGTATGATCCTATGTCGTCCTTTAACTGCAGTAACTTGCAGATTTTCTTTTCAAGGATAAAGACTGCTCATTGTCCATGAAATGCTGTAGAGCAGCTCTTACCATTAGTCCTAAGTTCTGTGCCGGCTCCAATGTAGGGTCAAACTCAAATCTTTCGAAATTGATCATGTACAATACAGAGACCATTCTGTTGCTCTTTAAAGCCATTTTGGAACTTTTGTTGCATTTTTGGTTTTTATCCAAATCTTATAAATAAAGCTTCTTTCAAGGACCTTACACTTGATGTAGTCTTTCTGTTTTGTTTTCCTAGTATCATTGTGGGATTTTTACATTTCATTGCTTATTTCCACACAGAATTTCTGCCCAGGAATTAGCTACTATCATTGGTAGCTCCTGTTCATATTGAAATCCCCAGTGTCTTTTGTGTGATCAATATTGGCCACTTTACTGAGTTGGAACTTCTTTATCTGAACCAAATGAGAAAAAAAATGGCTTTTAACCACCCTTTCACCTTCTTATAGTTACCCATGATATTTTGGTAGCCACCTCTCAGGTAAATTGTTTGCAGCTTATTATTATCTCAGTGTGAGACCATTCTTTCATGATATCAAAGTCCATGAGTCAGGGCTATTGCTGTATATTGGGGGTTTCTTAATCACTCTTCTTCTCTATGATGTCATGAAATCCATATTCTTGCAGACCTCGTCGGGGTCCTGGATAGCCAAATGGCTTAAGGCACTCACCTTAACACATAACATCTAAAAACCATTTGCGATGTTCAGGTTTCAAACTTGACCAACATGGGTGTCTGAGAAAGCTTCTCACTAATGGGTTGGTTGTTTTCCTGGGTTCTTTCTCCACATATGCTGGCCACCATATATTGCATATAATGTGTTCATAAACATTTGCTGTTAAACCCACAGTAACAACAATGACATCATCATTTTACTGTGATCATTATTACACCATTTACACAACAAGACAGGTCATCCTCTGGTATGCATTACAGCACCCTACTGATGGTACTGTTGAGTTCTCTTTGACAGTTTATCTTTAGAAAATCAGCCACCCTTTGGGCTGGCAGATTCGGCAGTGCAGCAATAATGGGTAATGTATAACTGCAAGTTGAATGCTGCAACTAGTTTTAATTATGTAAAGTTTATATACAATTAATGCCAAATTACTGCCTCCCTCCCTTGCTAAAGTCATTTCAGTCTCGGTCCAAGTCTGAGAAAGATGCTATTCGGAACAATGGAAGTTGACCGAGGTATCAGATTGGGACAATTCTTTTTTTAAATTTATTGTACACCTCTAATTAATAATTAGATAGAAAAGAGATATCATTGCAGTAACAGGTAAGTATTACTTACATGTAATTAAATTAGTTTTATCCTACAGCAATTTCATTTTAAGTTTATTTCTCGAGCACTGTTATGCTAGAATCATCAGACTAGATGATTGTACTGTATTACTGCTACACCCTTAAAACAAAATGTCAATGTGACCTTCATTTCACGTTACACTTAGCACATGACCAAATTGATATTTGCATGCTACATTATTTGCATCCCATCATGAACCATGCTTGATGTGCACCATTTCCTCATTGAAGAAGTAGGTTACTATGGCCGGTAATTTATGCTTCCCTAAAATTCCATTAAATTTGGTATCATGCTCATAACTCATACACTGTTCAATTGGAATCATGAAATTGATTATATGCATTTCTGTTAATACTACATCATTCCAACAAAAATAATCATTGTGGTGTACATTTTCCATCATGTATAGGCTTCAATTTTCATTTTGCCATGCAAGTTGTTGTATCCTATCTAGAGTAATGAATCAGTGAGGGTGTACATCTTGATAAGTACTACACTTTTATTCTAAAGTATGTGTGAAATATTTTTCATGCTTGATCCATTTTGTTGAAATTATTTGAGTTCAGGTCACCTCTTGGATGCTGTTTACATTAGAATTAGACTCCTGAAGCTTGAGAAATTGAATGCATCTGTTAGTATAATACCCTTAATGTTTTTGAAGGTCACTGTGAAATGCATTTTCTTCTTTACTTACATACATTAAGTATATGTATTTAGCTCTGTACCACATGCCATATGATTTTTTGGAACCCTACACAGTGGGATTTTAATCTCAATTGCCATCTTTTTATTCTAGGTTTGTGTTCACAGAATGTTAGAACATGAGAATGTCATCAAATTCTATGGACACAGGAAAGATGGCAAGTTTCAATACATCTTCCTAGAATATGCCAGTGGAGGAGAACTTTTTGATAGAATAGGTTTGTACAAACATTTCCCATCTTTTATATATATGTGTGTGTGTGTGTGTGTGTGTGTTGATATGGATCTTGTTCTCTAGATCTTTTACATAAAAGGAATGCTTGCAATTTCTGAGTTTAATATACAGTGGGACCCCGCTATAACACGGTAGTTGGGAGCCATAGAATCTGACCGGGCTATGAACCGAACCGTGTTATAAGCAACCATGTATAATACCAACACATTTTTGGATTTATTGGGGGGGGGGGTTACATAAAGACGGGTGCGAAAATGCATGGCACAATTACCATTTTTGATCAATATATATTAAATGAGAAAAACATTTGCTGTGGTAACAGAAATTGCAGATATAATATATTACTTTATTCAGAGAACCATGCATTGGTACATACACGTGTCTAATTTATATATACATGTATAATCTATTGCATGAAAAGAGTATCAACACCGTGTACTCACCAGCGAATCTTGTAACATACATTGAATCCATAATACAAATATTTCCATCAAAAATATCCACACACGGATGTAAAATATTCAACAATTTTATCACAGATCATTATGTGACTGAATTCAATGAATAGAAAAAAACAAAAATTACGTAACGGGTGTACATAATGAATGATGAAATAGTACATGTCCATAGATTAAATAATGGAAGCTAAAGTGTATTCTTATAATAACTACATGTACATCTCAGGACCTTTCTGCCTCTGAATTCAGTCACTGTATATTTCAGCACAATTTCCCACCCAAGCTGCTAGTCAAAGTCCTTTGAACTTGCCGCCCAGTTATTGCGTCATGTTCTTTTGATGTACTCTAATAAATACTGCAGACAGAACTGGCTGTATGTATTTTAACCACTGAATTATGTCACTGTTTAGCTCGGCAGTTCACTTTGATGATAAACAATGTACTTAAATTAATTGATACATTCTGGTGAGAATCTTTTATCAACCGCCGCATTGGCTGTTGCTTAGTTGTGAATGAAATTAAGAGAACATATATCGGAGATTATTTGAGCAACGATTGTATTCGGAATGCATTCAAGACAAACACAAAGTAGACACGATGGCTTCATTACTCAGGAATCAGTAATTATAATATTGACACTTATGAGCTGTAATTTTTCAACAATAAACAAAGATCAAAGTTCTCAGTAGGCCCAGCAATTGGTTAGTATTTCCGACGTTTATTTTGGCACAAAAATAGAAGAAATTTGATAATACATGTTCTACACGTTCTTTTTTGCACTGTTTAGACGAATATGAGAATGATAATTAAACTCTTAATTTTTTTTTTCATACTTAAATTTTTTTTTTTTGGGTCTTTGAGAAAAATACTTGTAATAAATTACCCAAAATTTCGGGAGCCATGCCACGACCGGGTTATATCCGAATTCGGTTTATAGGGGGCGGGTTATAGCGGGGTCCCACTGTGTGTGTATGTATATATATATATATATTTCAGTCACAATCTTACAATTATTCTGGTGGCCTAAATAGTTCAAGCATTTGCCTCGGATGCAGAAAGCGGTGGGTTCAAATTAGTCATACAGCATTAAGAGGTTTGTTTTTAGACTCGTTGGTCTGGTATCAGGATAATGTGATTTGGTGGATATATATATATATATATATATATATATATATATATATATATATATATGTATGTGTGTGTGTGTGTGTTCTTGTTCTGTAGATCTTTTGTTTAACACTATTGGCTGCTTGATTGCCTGAGACAAGTTAAACTAAGGTCAGGGCAAGTGAAAACCATGGTTTGGGCAAAAAGTAAAAACTAAAAGAAATTGTCCAACTGATCAAGCAATATTGAGATGTCGCCATTGAAAATAGTAAGAATTCATAAAAATTGCAACTAAAATAAAGTGTTACAGTAAATTGTATTCTGCTTAGTAATTGAAAGACTTGAATAAGGCATGCGTGTGTGTGTGAGATTTGGATTCTTAACATAGATTTAACAATTTTAAGTGATGGTACTATGCTGTCTGCAGTGTAGTAGTTTATGTTCTCATTTAGCACTGGAGCATCATGCCACAGACATGTAGCATCATGTTCCACCCAATCACATTATCCTGATACCAGACCAACAAGTCTAAAAACAAACCTCTTAATGCTGCATGACTAATTTGAACCCACCGCTTTCTGCATCCGAGGCAAATGCTTGAACTATTTAGGCCACCAGAATAATTGTAAGATTGTGACTGAAATTTAGTGATTACTTCAAAATGATGACCTGCTTTAATTGTGATCTATGCTTACCATAATCTTAATTAATGATATAATACTATACCTTTATTGTTTCAGTCTTTTACATAGATATGATACAAACTTGCAGGTGTTGCTGTATATGTGTGGAAATAGCTCAATTATATTTATGTATTTGTTTCCTCATGTAACCCTATTTTACGGTATTCAGTAAAACTAATGTGTGACATGTGTTGAGCACATAGTTAAATGTTTTTGAACTGCATATTTTTTCATTGAAAGAGAAGGAAAATTGAGGTTGAGAAAAAAGAAAATGCTTGATAAATCTCAGATAGGGAATATGAAATTGATCAGCAATGAAAGAGAGTTTCTGTTAAAGTGGAATGTGGATTGCCAGTGTTTTTGTCTCAGATGGTGAAAATTATTGACAATTCTATTTAAGGATTAATTGATTGCTAATTGATCAGTCATCATTGTTTGATTTAATCTTTTGACCACATTTTTGTTTATATTTATATAATTGAACAATTTTTGTTCAGGTTTAAAATGTATGTTGATTTATTACCTGATGTATGAGTTTGGTGCATTCTATTTGTGTGAAGGTTTTATTTAAATAAAAGTTTACTATTATTAATTTAGTCATATATCGGTAAGTATATTGTGTTTCATTCATTTACATTTTTCCTAAAACAGGCAAATAAAATGTATTAGTCAGGGCAAGTATTTGTAAAAGTAACTAGGCAATTCATGTTAAAGTTAAAAGAGTTGGGCATCATTTGTTTTTTTAGTTTGATGGTATTGTCAACTCCCATATTCTTAATATTAGCAAATGAAGTATACAGTTTAATTAATAAGAACCCCTACCCATTGCACAAACACGTACACACAGTCAGTGTATGACAAATGGCTAATGTATCAGTGGTGGTTTTTATTTTCTAATGATATGTATAAAAAAGAAGATTTTCTTGTAAATAATTTGTTTTTCTATCAGAACCTGATGTTGGGATGCAAGAAATAGAAGCTCACAAATATTTTAAAGATCTCATTACTGGAGTGGTGAGTATTAGCTACATACTGTTTTCTAGTCAGACATATATCAGTGCTCCAGATTAGAACGGGTTATTATTGGTTTGCAAGAAGTGAACCTTGTGTTAAATGGGCACTAGTTTTGTGGAATGGCTACTTTTTTACAGTTATTTTTTATAATCATTAAATACTTAATGCTGGAGTTGAAATTTACAATTTCATCTTTTCATAACTAGAAATAGAAAGGGATTAATATATTTGCATTGTTTTAAACATGGAATAAATAGAAAATAATTAACTTCTAAGGAGGTGATTTAGTGAGCTTGAAAGTGGCAGAATGGCAAGGCCAAAATCCGAACAGTTGAGAGGACTATTTAGCCATAGCACTGATTTTATATATATATATATACATGTATATATACATATATATATATATATATATATATATATATATATATATATATATATATATATATATATATATATATATATATATATATATATATATGTATATATATATATATATATGTATATATATATGTATATATATACATATACATATACATATATATATATATATATACATATACATACATATATATATACATATATATATATACATATATATATATACATATATATATATATATATATATATATATATATACATATATATATATATATATATATATATATATATATATACACATACATATATATATATATATACATATATATATACATATATATATATATATATATATATATATATATATATATATATATATATATATATATATATACATATATATATACATATATATATATACATATATATATACATATATATATATACATATATATATACATATATACATATATATATATACATATATATATATATATACATATGCATATATATATATATATATATATATATATATATATATATATATATATATATATATATATATACACTCTTTGTTGTTCAAACCTTGGAACTGTAATAAGCTTGTTTGGAAACAGAAAATGTTAAATGTTGTTGCTAATTCCTTTGTGATAGTACAGTTTAAGATTGTAACTTAATCAGCAGCATGAATTATGCAGTTCTTACATGTAAAGTATGCATGTGTTATATATCATAAAAAGTTGTGTGATGATCCATACCAAAATATATGTTATGTAGGATCCAAAGAACACTTGAACAAAACTATTAGAAGCATACATGTTTGGCATTTTTAAAGAGATTGTTGTTGTTATTGTATGGCTTAACACCATTTGTCAGCACAAGATATGATATACATGGTGGCAAGTATTAATGGTGGGTTCCTAACCCAAATGAAAACCCCCAGAAAGAACCACCGACCCATAAGAAGCTACTGGCAAGCTTTCTCACATACCCACATTGGCCAAATCTTAGACTTGAACCCACACAGACAGAGGTGAGATGGCAGTGATCCGTAACGAACAGTGCTTTAGACCACTCATACACTCTGGGCCCCTTTTAAAGAGATAATTATTAAAGGTAACAACATCCTGTTCAAAGAGTTTAAGAAAGATGGAATAGGTTATTGTGTGTGTTTTGGATTTTTAATATTGATTTTAAATTGTTTTAGTCATATTGCTATGATTGTGTTGCAGTTTATAGTGATGTCTAGCACTGGGGCATCATGCCACAGACATGTAACATCATGTCCCACCCAGTCACATTGTTCTGATTCCAGGCTGACCAGTCCATACACTAGCCCGTTAATGCTTAGCACCTTTCGAGACAGCTGTTAGTACCATTTATATAAGTATTTGGTATGATTTTGGTTGGAGTTCGTACCTGCGACCTCCCGCATCCGAGGCAGAAAATGGTACTAACAGCTGCCTCACTTGGCGCTCAGCATTAAGAAGTTAGTGTTAGGACTGGTCGGCCTGGTGTCAGGATAATGTGACTGGGTGGGACATCATATTATAGATGACTAAAATAATTGATAAATGTCAGCATAGATTACATGTACTTGAGAAAAGATTACTTGTGAGGACTCAGGAACTTTTTTCACAATACTTGTCAAAGTGAGTTGCAATAGGTACTTGACCCTGTCAACCTTTTACTGGTGCCATGAGTGGCCAAGTGGACTAAAGTGCTCTCTGTTATGGATCACTGCCATCTCACCTCTGTCTGTGTAGGTTCAGGTCTCAGATTCAGCCAATGTGGGTATGTGAGAAAGCTTGCCAGTGCTTCTTCTGGGTTGGTGGTTCTTTCCAGGGGTTCCTGAGTTCTTCCTCCACTATTATTACTGGCTGCCATGTATAGCCTATCATGTGCTGAAAAATGGCTATAAACTCTACAACAACAACAACAACAACAACCTTTTACTCAACACTTCACATACCAACTACACTACTTGCACTCTTACTAAAAAAATCAGCTGGCATCCAATGAATACTTGACACTACAGTTGGTTCAAACTATGAAAATATATTTGGGGTGAAGAAAGCAAGCTTAAAACCTCTTAAACTCATTAAGCTCTTAAACTAATTAAGCTCTTAAACTAATTAACCTCTTAAACTAATTAACCTCTTAAACTAATTAAGCTCTGGTGCCATATTTATGGATTATGTAGTTGTACCCTACTTCCAAGCACTGTATCATCAAGGTCATATAAGATACACCAAAGTGATATTATAGAAAAGTAGACAGATGTATCTCTACAATGATATATGTACTTTCCACTTGCTTTACAAAATATAGTGAAAAATGTACTTATTTTTACACCAAAAATTAACCTGTTATCAGACTGTGTCTGGATTTTCAACTTTTTTGCAAAAGTAAACCCGAAATGTTTTCTACTCCCAGGCAAAAATGACAAAAATCTCCAAGGGGTTATGTAGTCCATTAAATGAATCTAAAAAATATAAGATTTGCAGTTTCAAGCATAACCTTCAATTTTTCTCATTCTCATGTACAGTGACACTTGCTTGTCTTCTCTCTTATCATTTTAATGTGGAGAAAATTTAAAAAAACCTATGACACGTCTTTGTGAGGTAGAGATGTAGAAAGTTCAGAAAATATCCAAAATTGTGTTAATTTTCTTCTGGTTGAACAATGATATGCGTAGGTCAGGTCATCTATATTTGCAGAAGAATTTAAGTTTTTCCAGAATTTAACTTTCATACTAAATAAATCCATTTCAATCCAACTGCCATTTCTACAGCACTACTCATCAAAGGTAACATTGCCAACTGACCAAAGAATTGGAGTTTTAAGTTTTTGTGACCCAAATTTAATGAGAACCGATGACATTTCTTGACAGTATGTACTTTATAAATTGATTACAGTGGCTTGCATTGTGTGAAAATTGGCAAAGATTCTGATTGTAAATATTTTTATGAAAAGTAATTGCTGGTACTCACTTATAGATGATGTCTTCGATTTGTCAAAGTGTCTGTAAAACTGTATATTCAAAATGTTTTGAACATACCTGTGACCTAGGGAGATCGTAACATTATCTTTCCAGCTGAAAACACACAAGATATTTACATTCATTGGATATTAGCTTGTCACAGGACTAAATTAAAGATGTGTCATAAACTTTGAAAAACAAAATTACTCCACATTTGAAAACTGACTAGATTATTGTAACTGTTAACATGAATACGATTAAGAAATTAATGGCTATGTGTGAAATTGTTACATTAAAATAAAATCCTTGTCTGTTTTTGCATTTATAAACGTTTTTTAAACAGTTGTCCACATGCTGAACATAACATCTTCACGATATGGACCCCTGTTTGTATCAGATACCTTGGTACAAATCAGAGTTAACAGCAATGTATGCAAGATATATATACAAGGTATTAGCGCATCCCTAGTGGAAACACTGAGTATTTGATCATTGATTCACTCCGGATGTTAAGCAATTTTGAACTTAACAGATTTTTGATGGTGGAAAATACAATGATTTATTCTTAAGGTGCAGTTATGCATCTTCTTAAACCAGGGACGAGTACGTTGCAATCGTTTCCTGAGCCTTACTTGTTTTCTCTGAAAAAATTATGTATACTTACACGTTCATTATGACATTTACAGTGTAGTTAATGATTTACTGCTGATATATTTATAGAAATATTTACATACCAAGGGAGTGACACACAGAGATTTGAAACCAGAAAATCTTCTCCTCAGTGTTAATGGTAAGTGATATTGTTAGAAACTCATTAAATGTTATTCTTTAAAGCACACATACAACCTGGGAATGGCAGTTTTCAGGGATCATTTGCCAGGGTAAATTGGGTCCAAAATTATTTCTGTGCCAGGTTGTTTATGATACAGAATCTCAACTTTTTGGTGGTGAAATAACCAATTGGGGAAGGTCTGTCTGAACATACAATATCTCTAATCTCCTAATATCAATGCTGTATTGAAGTGCAGTGAACAGTCTGTTCCCAGACAAGGGTATCTCTGTCTTCTGCTTTGGTTGGATAAATACAAAAAATTCATTCTCTTTGGTTTGTAATAAATAGGTTGGAAAAAACTCAGAACATTATTGATGCTGAATCATAAACAAAGTAAACTTTTATGCTAAAAATTTCTTTGGATAACAAAAAGGAAAATTGTATCAGAATTTGTCAGAAACTAACTGTTGATTTCAGTCTTGAGTTGAGTTGCATCATTGGAATTTGTCTGCTAGATGTGCAAGTGCTAAAATAAATAAGTACAATTTTAAACATTTTACACACACACACACACAGAGGTGACCTTTGTCACACAGGTGACCTCTATGCAGGTTCACCCTTCAAAAAAAACCTTTAAAAAAACATGCACCTAATACTTATATCATTGGTATTGTTTTCTTACCAGATTTAAAATTACTGCATGAATTAACAAAACATCTGACCATAAGCATTACTCGTATTGCAGAAAGAGAATGCAAATGAATTTTTTCTAGAATCACCAAAATACTCAGATCTTTGAGCTCACATCTGATAAAGACTAGTATTTGAAATTTTATTATTTGTTTTCCCTTTAACATAAAAACTATACAAATATTTTTCACTGCCAAATATCATTGGGATGACTAAATGATTTAAGTAATTTATTTAACTTACACCCTTTGAATCCTCTTTTTTTTGTGTATTGGATGGGTATTTGTACCAGCATTCAGATTTATGATGTTATATTTTTTGCTACAGTTGTGGAGACAGTGCTTTAATTAGCTCATGTATTCTACTAAATCTCCTAAATTTTTTTGTAATTGCATTTGAATAAGTATCAGAAAATAATGTAGTTTAATCTAACTCAGCAAAATAAGAAAATACACATACATGTTCTCTCTTCAAGTAATCCATCCTATTCAATAATCACTGGTACTAAAAAAAAACTTTTTAAAAATCTCTGATCTTTGGATTGTGTACAATCACAAAACACTAATTTGGCCACTAATTGACAGGTTGTATATAATTGGGAAAATGGGTACGGACTCTTTTGTCAACCAGCTTGCAAAATTAAACTTACTAACAGGTCTTAAAATCAATATCTGGATTAATCAGCTATGTAGATGACAAATAGAGTAATGTCTGTTTGGTTCTAAATGAAAAATGGCGTTACAGTAGTCCCCCTCCTGCCTGGCCAGTGGCCACCTGCTTCTTACGGCCAGAATTCCTTGGCATCAAAAGTACCCCTCAAGAACAGCCACCCCTGTAACACAACCAGTGGCCAGCATTTTAGTACAAAAAATGTAAAATGTCCCCCTCATGAACGGCCACTTTTATTTCTTCAAATGTATCCAAAACCAATAATTAATTCAAATCTTGACGTAAGGTAAGCAATTTTGTGTAAGTGTCAAAGATTTGGCTTTTGACTCACCTGGCATGTGAATGGCTGTCAGCATTTGCTTCTTACGACTTTGGAAGCCATGTTTGTTTTTTATTTGGATATTCATTACAAATTAGGAATATAGGTTGTATATCTTTATCATCACTATATTGTGCAAGTTCAAATATAAGGGAGATGTGTACAGATAATGAGGGTGATTCTACATCAGATAGCTTGAGCTGTACATCTGATCTTGGATGACTTAATTTAAAAACAAGAGACTATGCATATTAATTATGTCTTTCTTGTAAATAATGCTAATCAGATTCCAGTAAAAGTTGACATGGTATAAAGTTTGTGAGATAGCTGACATAGGTTGTATTTCTAAATTACTTGATAAACCTGCTTTGTGAAATGGTAAAGAAGTTTGTTATGTATATTGGATGTGTGATATTAGACCCACTTGGGCCTCTGTTTAATGCAGATTTGTACAGCGAGTTTAGAATTTTGATCCAGGAGTTTGAGTTCGGGCTTTGGGTGATAACAATAATTCATTTAGGGGTAGATGACCAGGTGGGGGGAGGATAAAATAGATGAGAACAAGAAACTTTTTGTGGCTCTAAAAAACAAATATCCACTTCTTTTGCAAGTTCTTGTTTTTATTTCATTGTGATTTTTTTCTATCCAGATTTGTGTTTACATTTTCATGAGCCAATCATAGCTTATTTGATATTTGCAGAAAAAAAATTGTCCACCTTGTTCAATAAATGCATTACTATCAATTTGTTGTCAGTCCAACAATAACCCTAATTCAGACCATTAATGAGAACAATTTATTGAAAACAATAAAACAATTTATCCAAGATTTATTAATGGCAGTGGCCATAGTTGTCAGTGAATTAATTAGATTAGACTTTGATTACATGTCTTGTGTATTTCAGATATTTTGAAGATCTCAGACTTTGGGCTTGCCACAGTATTTCGATACCAGGGCCATGAGCGATTGCTAGAGAAGTGCTGTGGGACAGTGCCATATGTAGCACCCGAAGTCATGTTACGTAAACCGTACCATGCAGAGCCTTCTGATATTTGGTCTTGTGCCATAATTCTTGTAGCTCTTCTAGCTGGAGGTGAGAAATCTGGAAAGGAGCTGAATAGAATTTGTTAAATCAGTTCAGAAAATAGGAATACTGTATATACTCGCGTATAAGCCAAGAAATTTAGGAAAAAAATAAGGCCTGGAAGAAGGGGGGGGGGGGGTCAGCTTATCTGCGTGTCAAGTTCCAAATCTGAAATTTATAATGCTTTTTCCCTTCGATTTCCAGTATTTCTTGTTTCCATCGATCGCCAAATATGAGATCACATGCCTAATGATGCCACATGGCTGATAAGATTTGTCCTGTCATGAAGTAAAACAAATATTTTTTTCTAACATAATTGGTAGGATAATGAATTAAAAACGTTTTAATGTACTTGACGTCTATTTGACAGATGTCCATCCACCAGAAAATACAGCCATATGTGTTATTTGAACCACAGAAATACGTTTATTTTCCAAAAGAACCACCATATTAGTAATCTCTATTCAAGTATTTAACCCTCAGATAATCAGTAATCATTAAACTCTACGGTTTCATAGAAATGCACGCTAGCCTATTTCAGTATAAATATGAAAAGAATCTACGTAAAAAAATAAAAGAATTACGATACTGAAGGTATACTGCCATACGTGTTATTTGAACTACAGAAATACGTGTATTTTCCAAAAGAACCGCCATATTAATAATCTATAGGCAAGTATTTAACCCTCAGCTAATCAGTAATAATTAAACTCTACGGTTTCGTAGAAATGCACGCTAGCCTATTTCAGTATAAATATGAAAAGAATCTACGTAAAAAGAAATAAAAGAATTACGATACTGAAGGTATATACGACAAACATTTTGATCGAGAGTAGAAAAATACATGTATGATAGTCTTAAAGAAACAATAGCAAGAGGCTCCATCGGGGTTCGTTGCGCATGCTTAGGAAGGGTAAATAACATTGCAATATACGAGTCAGCGTGAATAATTGTAAAACAATATAATTTGTTGGATTTCTTTGATAGGTGTTTTAGACGTAATAGGCAGCCACAGTTTATATACTACTTTTGATTGGTTGTTTGTAAAGCAAAGTGGTTTCTCAACGGTAGAGTGTTGCACAATCTGTGGTAAATGCCTCGGGGATAATAGGTCTTTTTTTTGTTGCACAATGCCAATGACTTTACTAAAATATGCCGACTCTCAGATGTAATGTTTACTGAGATATGGTAGTGTACATGGTTTCTACTCAAAGTTATCAACTGTCACAATACTTGAATCGTGTCCACGCTGAAACCAGTCATATTTTGATCAATTGAATCACACTACCGGTAGTTTAAAAAACAGAAATAAACAACAATGATAAATAATTATCAAATACAAATTGATAATCAACTGTGGAAATAATTACAGGATAAGGTATATAAGGTATATAAATATTTCACTACCACTATAAGAAATTATTTCAGTTTAATCTCTTTAGAAGTTTATATTCAATTCAATTGGATAACATGAGTAGTATAGAAAGTAAAAGAAAGCATTTTGCGTATGATGAAGAATTCAAACTTAACTTTATTGAATAGCAGAAGCAAATAACTGTGCTGCAGCACGCACATTTTTTTGTGAGCGAGAAGCAAGTACGGGAATGGCGGCAATTTGTCTGTGTGCTATGCAGATGGCACAAAATAATAAATATAAGTTGGCAGATTCAAAATTTGTTGCATCTGCCGGCTGGTGCTCTCGTTTTAAGAACCGGACTATTGGATGACCATGATGACAATGACGACGTATAGGATGAAAGCACACCCGTAACAGAAGCCAAGTTTCGTGAACTGTTTGGCGAGTCTGATACAGAGCCTGATTTTAAAGGATTCTAAAAGTGATTGAACTTTTATAATTCATGATTTTAGAATGAGGATTAATTAAAGTTCCATTAAGACTTAACACTTTAGAATTGTTTTTATTTCAACATATAAATTAGCTTTCTTACTTTCATTTTATTTAATAATATGATTTGCCTAAATAAACGTATTCAGAACTCACTTTGTGCATCTTGTGATGTACAGTTAGTCTAGAAATTATGGGTCGGCTTATACGCGGGTCATGCACTTTATAACAGTTTTACCGATTCAGTAGGGGGGTCGGCTTATACGCGAACGGGCTTATACGCGAGTATATACAGTATGTCATTTTAAAGTTCATGTAAAAAAATGTATAGAATTTTTGTCTTCTCCAGACGTTTTTCACAATTTGTAAATGTTTGATTTTGTAAATTAATTCTATCTTATTTCATGACCACTAACTTTTAAACCTTTTTTACTCAGGGTGTGTGCACGTGTGAGATTTGGATTTGTATTGTTGCTTTAAAACATTTCCAGTCATATCTCTATTCTGCAGTGTGGCAGTGTGGATGTATGCTGCAGACATGTAGTATCATGTCCCACCCCATCACATTATCCTGACACCAGGCTTACCAGTCCTAACACTAATCTCTCTTAATGCTGTAACTCAAGCGAGGCAGCTGCTAGTACCAAGATGTTGGTATGTCTTGTATAGCCTATCTTGTGCTGGAATATGGCGT
The DNA here is from genome assembly GCA_030141615.1 of Unio pictorum. Lineage (NCBI taxonomy): Eukaryota > Metazoa > Mollusca > Bivalvia > Unionida > Unionidae > Unio > Unio pictorum. The sequence goes on along the minus strand of JARLTB010000020.1, from coordinate 16,879,775 downwards.
TAAACCCTACCACAACAACAACATAGTTATGAAGTTTAATTAGGAGAATTTTATCTTAATAACTTTAAGACCATTATCTCAAAACAAGTCCATGGATATGATTCTATGACTTTGATAAGACTGCATCACTTTTCATTGGCAGTAAAGAAATTTAGGTTTGCTTCATTGTACATTATCCTTAGTTTATTACTAGGTCACTGTTACCTAGTTTTTATGCTTCATTAGCTAAAGATGACTTTTTGATGCTCCAGTTTGAATTTCCATATGTTCAATTGGTTAAGTTTTCTGTTTTGGTCAGTTTTCAGGCACTGTGATCAAGGGGAATCATGAATACATTTTTAGTTTTGAGTTCAGACCATCTGTAAAGATGAGCAGAACAAGTTTTCTACAATGCCATTTCAGAACATGGTCATAGTGATCAGCTCCATAACTTGTACTAAATTCCATCTAGAACTTACTAATCAGCTCCAATTATGCATAACTTGCACTAAATTCCATCTAGAACTTACACCTGGGAACATATGTGCCCATTGGTTACATTTCTGGCTTGCATTGTCTTTAAAATTAGGTTGTACGTAACCTTTAGGTAAATAAATTTAATTTTGTTAGTACCTATTTTCACTACTAATTGTTCAACACCTGCCATTAGGTGGAGTGGATTATTCATCCATACATCTGTTTATTACCTTTTGTTTGATTTCCACTTGGTAACTTGTGTTGTCCACCATCTACAATTATGAACCTTGTGGATAACCTGCACTTAGCTTAGGACAAACCCTATTAATTTCAGTCAAAAGTTCAAAGATCAGACACTGAGACTGAAAGAGGAAAAATAGTTTCAGCACAATATCTTGAGTTCTCCAACATCAACAGGTACCAGATTTTGTTGAAGACTTGTACTTTGGGTAAAGAAACCTATTGATTCCAGGGTCAAGAGGTTAGGTTTCAGAATGAAGAAAAATGGTTTCTGCACAATAACTTTAGTTTTGTGTCAAGATCTGGACCTAAAGTTGTGGGGTAAGGTAAATGTCTCTTGATTTTCAGTGAAAAGGTCAAAGGTTAAGGTATTTGAGTGAAGAGAAACAGATTATGGAAACAGATATCCACACAGGGAGCTATTAAAATTGTGGTGGACATTTACATGTCATTGTTATTTATTTTTGGTTGTCTTTTTTGAAAAAAAATAGAAACATGTAAACATTTACATTTGTTAGCATATATCTTATGAAGTTTGAAACTTTACAAATTTTATGATCAGATTAACTGAAGTTTAAAATGAATCTGCTGCATGTTTTATGGTTTTATGATCTGTTTATGTTTTATTTTGCATGTTACATCAGACCTATTTTTTTTGTATTGATGCTTGCCTTGAACAAAAATGACCAAAACAAATAGAATTTGAGAAATTGAAGTCGACGCATCATTCCACAAACATATTTTTCTTTTGTGTTTTTCATACCATGATGTCTTATTTGTAGAACTTCCATGGGATGAACCGACATACATTTGTCAAGAATACTGTGACTGGAAGGACTGCAAGATTACTAGGAGTCCATGGAATAAAATTGATAATCTAGCTTTATGTAAGTTCCTTCACTGCATACCTTTCATTTTTGTATGTCATACAGTAATGGGGTAGTGAGCAGGGTAAAAGTTAGCTTGTACATCTCATCAGTAACCTCTTTTTTAGTAAATTTTAGATCATAATATATCCACGATGTTTTAGTCAAAGTTAAACGTCAATATATTATAGAGAACATTGTAAAATAATTATTAACTCTGTGACATGTTTTCAGACTTACGGTATAGGAGGAATATATATTTATTAAGAAAGAATCATTAAATTGTATTTTAAAAAACCTCTATGCTTAATAAGATTAGCCCATTATACACAGAATTTTGATCACAAAAGATTGTCCAGTTAAAGGAATACAAACTTTTTTCAGCGTTGTTAAGGAAGTTGCTGGTTGAGAACCCATCAAAACGATATACTCTTGAACTGATACAAAAGCACCAGTGGTTCAATAAGAACTTTAGCAAACAGAAAGGTAAGTGCCAATAATGTTGCCTTTCTTAAAGTGAATTAAAACAAACATAAGAATTATAATGGACAACAATGAGAATCAGTCTTCTCATTATCACCTAGTTACTGGCTAAATTATCAGCAACTTTTCCAGCTGTCTACATTTACTCCACTGGAACATTTCTTTAGATATATTGTTATTTATATCTATGTTGTGTCTTTTACTTCTGGTGCATGCCTGTAGCTTTCATAAAGCTATATATTGGTGTTTACAATCCATAATATTAACCATAATGATGAACCTGTTTACAGGTTTGGGGTGATTTCCCGGTGGATGAGTCATCCAGGTAGATTCTTTTGTGATTTGGTTTCTGTGACATAAGTCACATATCAAGATGAAAAAATATTGCAATTTAGAGTTATGTGGGTTTGTATAAGGACACAAGGGCAGACAATTAACGCAGTCTTTTTTAATAAGAGTGAAGATGTGTTTAATGCTGTGTTCAGATTTAATTTGAGAGGAAACATTTCTTTGGAAGATTTATTGGAATTGCAAAGTTCTCATTTATTCTGGAATAAATACTATTTTGGAATTATTGTGAATTTATCAAAGTTGTTCTGGAAATGCCATTATGTTATATGAAGACTTGGCATATCAGCATAGTCAGGGACCTAGAATTCATTCACTCAGTTCTTTTGCATGCTTGTAGAACTTTCCAGGATTATTTTGGTTTTAATTCACAATACTGTAAGTTCCCCTTGAATTTTCTTTTTATAATGTATGAATTAAATTATTTGTTAAATTTTTAAAAAAATAACTTGTTGGTTTTGATTCTTTCTATTACTTAGTTTATGACCACTGAGTCATAACAGTTGCTGGATCTTAATACCTTGGTAGTACTACAACAGCCTTGCAAATCCAGATGCCTGAATAGTCTCCCTTTGATATTGGGATTGGCATCATATCTCATGTTCACTTCAGTTAATACTTCTCATGCTGAGTAACATGCTGTTCTTGTGAGTGGTCATCTTCAAGGTTTTGGAAAGTTATTCAGCATTAGAGCGAGCTGGAGGAGTTTGTTTTTTTACACAGGGAAGTATACTTCATCTATATTTCCAACTTTTCTTCCTCGTTCCACAGACTTTCTATTTATTTGAGAATTTTTGGGGTAAACATAGATGCCCTTCTAGTATCTACTTGCTGTTGGCTTGAGACATTGATAATATGATAAATAGCTTTATTTTGTTGTGCAGATATTGTTTGTGCAATAAAAACTATGAATATTTTACTTGATGTTGCATGCATATCACTGTAGTATTTCTGCATTGGCCAGATACATACAGGTAAGTTTTCTATAATTGACAGATTGTCCATTCATGATTTTTAAATGATTTTACCTATGTATGCAATCTCTTGGGCATTTTTGTAACAGACAAAATTTATGTAATTAGCATCCACATCATTATTAATGAAAGTGATGCTTCACTGTCATTACCTGTATAGGCTACCAAGTGGGCCCATCTTACAGGTAACTTTCTGCAACACAGTGCAGTAGCTCTGTAATATACTCTCTTTGGTGCATTTTTTGATATACTAGCCTCATATGAGCAATAAGAAGATCAAATCAAGCCAACTCATTTACTTACAGGGTAATGTGGATCAAATATCCCATAACCCATCCCAACTTAATGAACTGGTCAGTGTACTGGAAGATCAAACGGTAATATTTTGTGACATTTTGACTCTGCCACCACAGGGAATGTCTTCGTCTATTGGGCAGAAACATCAGCCATCTCTTGGATCAGTATAACCAATATAGTGCCAGAAGACACTCAGGGCACCCTGTGACCTATTCAGTGTCTTAGTAACTACATGATATGAATCAACTTGTACATATGTCACTCTAGGGGAAGACTTGTTCAGTGATCATTTGGAATCCTGCTTGTATGGTTAGTCACCTTGTTAGAAATCTTCACCAGTTACAGCTCAGGCTATGAAAGATGTATTAGCACATTCTTCTAGAGGTAATGAAGAATAGTCAGACTGTACATGAGGCGTTGACATCAGCACATTCTTCAAGAGTTAATAAAGAATAATCACAAGCTCCATTATCTTTAATAGACCTAAAGATGGCAAGTAAAGACTGCCTTCTAGACATCAGCTGAAGAAGTCTATTTCTAGTTACCACCTGAGTTTTGTCCTTCTTCTTAATCAAGTGTCCAGAGTTCCAGCATCAGCTGTCTTGCTAATCAAGAAAGATGAACTGTCATTCAAACTGTTACCACAGTCTGGTTGAGAGGCTGACCTGATGGGTTTACACAAACAAGAGTACCCTAGTGTCAGTGCGTGTATTGAAGGCTGCAGTTCTCATTAATAAATGCGGGCAAGAAAAGTGGAGAGAAGAAATATTTCCACCCAATTACTGTCCATGACAGCCTCCTTACAGCTAAAAATGACTAAATTCTCATGCCATACTTGCCAGATATTGAATTGGGGATGACACACGCATATTCTTCATTGTTGATGGGGAAAGAATTTGAAACAACAGTCATTGGGCCTGGCTAGTTATTTTTGAGGGATTTAGATTCAAATTCATTGCCTCTCCTCCTTTGTCTGGGGTTCTTTCAGCTACAGATGTCTCCAAAGTCCTGTTCAAGGCATATGTCCTGCTCTAAGGAATCAACAGTCTTCTTTGGAAAAGGGGAGTTGAAATTGCTCATGTCTTAAAGTCACTCTTTTTTTGTGCAAGGCTGTTTATGGTCTCAAATGCCTATGACTCTATTTGTCCCATCATACACCTGAACACACTCAACTGTTTCATATGTGCACTGTATTTCAAAATGAAAGCATCAGTGCATGTTTAAATGACATTCATGAGGGAGATATCATTATTTGTTGATCTGCAAAATGTCCCACTTCACAAATCTTCCAGGAAGTTCTGCAGTTTACCTTCATGGAGATGGATTGCCAGTTCAGGGGACTTCCTTTGGGACTCAGCATCAGTCCATGGGTCTTTACACACATTATTGCACATCCTTAACATACAGTTACCTGGACTGCATTTTCAAAAACACCAGCCAAGTTATTATTTTGATTCAACAAATTAAATCTCTTGTTACATTTTTTTCAGTCTAGGATTCCTTGTCAACCAGGAAAAATCCAAAGTCATACCAGTTCAGAATTTGGGTATGGAGTTCAAAATCCTCAGTAATGCCCATTTATAAATCCATTAAATGGTGGCTTCAATTCTGAAACAGAACAGTCTCTGTGAGAGAAATTCCTTTTCCTAATGAATTTACTCAATGTGGCAGTGGACCTCATTGTCCTAGGTCATTGTGTATGGGGTCATTGCAGATTTTGACCCTTGGAAGAAGCAATACCAGTCTCCATGCTTGTGTGTCCCCATCTCAGAACATGGGAGAGCATCATCTGACTTGCATTAGGTGTTCCCTTGATATTACAACCTCCAAAATTGTTTAGATATGAACACAACTGCCTCGGTGTACAACTCCTTCCATCATGTCAAGAGAGGATCATCTATTGCTTATCTATATACCAGAGATGAAAGACATTTCTTTAAACATTTCATAGTTGGCAGGAGAAGCTAAATGCTAAAAGCTACTCTCATCTTATATAAAACATCCTGGAAAACTAAATCCCCAGAAAGATCTGCATACAAGTTCATAATATTCCAGGTATACTAAATATATTAGTCAATTTGCTTCCACAATAGACTAGACTAATAAAAACAGGATGGTAACTTCATCCCTTGGTCTTCGGTCGCATATGTATCCACTGGTATTGACTACTGGTGCATCTATCTGTGAATTGGAGTGTTGAATCATCCAAAAAAACATTGATCATTTATCTAAATCATAAGATTTAGTGACAAAGAACCATTAGATTCCAAGGTTGAGAAATGTCAGCTACAATTGGTCACACAGCTTTACAAGCTTGATGGTGAATGAGTTTTAACAAGATATTAAATTTAGCATGTAAAACGTCTTACTTGGAAAAAAAATGAAACTTCTATAAACATCAGATTTTGCTCTTAAACCTGTCTATTGATAATAATATTTATTCATATAGGCAATATATGTTATTCATAGCACACTGCACTGTGTGATTTTGATACATGTATATAAACTGCTTACAGAACAGCAGAGTCTGATGTAAAGGACATAGCAAACTTCCGACTTTGGGTCTTTCAAGACCATTAGCAACAGTCACAATAAAAAGGATATCATTTTAAAATCTCTGACAATCTGCATCATGACAAAAGAGTGGATATAGGATAGAATGATTTCTTCTCCATTTTTCTATTAAGTTTTGATTTCTGACACACAGATAAGAAGCCCAAAGTGGAATCTGTCATGAGTGCTAACCTGGATGAATTAAACCCTATAGGAACTACTCTCAAGAGCTTCATTGGTTCACCTCTCATATATCTCATGTAAGACATGCTTTGTTGGTTGACCCTAACTACTTATAGATTGGGCACGATGGGTTCGTGTCACTCATGATTAACCCTGAAGTCATTTCCATGAACCAATATCTGTTCATGGGCAATACAATTTTTTGGTGAGGGGTGGTGATATCTCATTCTAGCAGAGACTCTTAAAACTCGAGAGTTGTCTGCAGGACCTGGTGGGAGCTTTGTATTGGTACCTGAAAAGAAAAGAGTATGTGTGAAGAGGGATATCCCATCTATTCTTACCTTTTACCTTTGAAAGTGGGAGAAACAATATTTTCAGTGCAGACTCTTTCATCCTGGATAAGATGAGTTATTCAGTCTGAATATGGAAAATTAACTGATCAAACGAGCTTGTTACACTTTACACATTTCAGCTCATGAAATTAGAGCAGTTGTAACAAATATTGCATTGGAGCTAAATTGTTCCCTAGCTGGTGTGAGTTTTCAGTCTATAAGCTGCTTCGTGTATGATGGGGACTGGAGATTGCCTCTCCTGGGTAAGGGTATGTAACTCCCTCCACCTTTTGTGTGTTTTAAGGTATCTTCATTGGTAATGTATTTGAAGAAGAAACCAGTTTTTAAAAATTAAATTATTATTCTTTGATAATACTTGCCCAATCATAATTCAGATATACCTTCCAGCCTCCCTGTTGTTGCTTCCTACTAGGAGAGAGTGTGTTCTATTTCAGCAGTAACTGAAATACACACAGGATTTGGCGACAATCTCGATATCAAGGGGAGATCAATCTGATTGCCAGTTATATGGGCAGACAACGTTTAGTTCCATGGGTAAACATTTCAGCCTGGGAGGGCTTAATTTGTGGGATAGTTATAGTACTTGTACAGCATAATGATAAAGTAAGTATTATCAAAGAAACATTTTTCTCAAAATATTTGTTTTTTTTTTATATTATTGTACTAATTTGGCCATGCACTGGTAATTTTGAGTCAGTTAATTCAATAAGTAATGAAAATTCTGAGTATTTTATGCCAATTGATGAATTGCTATTATTTAATCATCATCTAGGACATGCTATACATCAGTCTAAATCTGTGGAGAAAAGTCATGGTAAGGCTGGTAATGCAGCAAAATTAGACCCGTCTGTTAACTTGATCAGTTGCTATTTCTGTACCATGCATGTTTGTGATGTAGTTTGCAGAACACAAAACCAGTCTAAATTGTTTTCTTTTTGAAAGCCAATCAGAGTACACCTAGTACATGTCAGGCTTTTTATGTGCTTAACAATGAAGTGAAGTAATAACCTGATAAAGTACACCTAGTACATGTCAGGCTTTTTATGTGCTTAACAATGAAGTAAAGTAATAACCTGATAAAGTACACCTAGTACATGTCAGGCTTTTCATGTGCTTAACAATGAAGTAAAGTAATAACCTGACAAAGTACACCAAGTACAAGTCATGCTTTTCATGTGCTTAACAATGAAGTAAAGTAATAACTTGACCAAGTACACCTAGTACATGTCAGGCTCAATGAAGTGGTGCACATGATATTACTATCATTGGATGTATGATCAGAATTTACCAGGAATTTGCAATTTGATCCAAACCTCATTGATTAATTGAGAAATTTCAAAAAGCATGCAGAATATTTAATTTATACTGTTGATGATATCTATTTAATTTGTATGGTCCAACATTTTATATCTTGGCATTTATACATTATGATATTTTATGGTCTTGTAATTTGTACAGTATTATTTATTATGATCATGTGTGTGATGCATTAGGATAATGCTGTGATGACCTCCATATTTTCCAAAACATAAACTTCACTAATTTAAAAATAATAATGTGTGACCTGAACAAAACTGCAGCAATTGAACTTTTAGCCTGTCATCATCTATATTTTATGGAATTTAATCTGCTTGTTAAATGTGTCATTCTTAACCACCCCAGTAACATTGTTGTTTATTGACTGCTTTTCTCACACTAATAAACTATACCTGAAAAGATAGACTATATTTGACCTGCCTTTTTCACACTATTCAACCATCCCTGAAAAAGTAGGCTACAATTGACTTGGTTTTCTCACACTAATTACTTTAGCAAATTCCTTTGGCAAAATTATAGTTTTCTGGCATTATTTCAGTTGTACGATTGTATCTGCACATAAATTTGTCAGGTTATTGCTTCATTGTTAAGCACATGAAAAGAAAAAGTTGTGATGAGCGAGTCACCTTTGGAACTGTTTAAAAGTGGTTGTAATATAGAAATGACATGGAGGTACATTTTATAAGAATTATATTTCAGCTGGGCTGTCCCGGACCCTATCTAGTTCCCCTAGTGATTCACCCAGTGGTACAGGACCTTTCAAGCGAATCTGCTCAAGTCTTTACCCATCTTCGCCAGCGCATGACTCAGACAGGTAGGGATACATAAGTCTTTGTTTAGCTTTGTAGTGTTATCTTTATTCATGAACAGTGTTCTTTTATTAAGCATATACAGTCCTACCTGTTTTAGTCGACATCCTTGGGCCCGAGGAAATATTGTTGACATAGGCGGATGTCAAGATAAGTGTTGGGGGAGGGGCCTGAAAAAAGATAAATGTTAAAATTTGTGAGCAAAGGGTGACCCGACGTCAGTGAATAGCATTTACACTCTGAAAAAACAATAGAAATTTTGAGTACATGAAGACAGAATCAGTGTGAAATACATTTGCATATTGACAAATTACATTTTGGTTACCTTTGTGTAGTAAAATCCAAATTAAAATATTGCATCGATCACATCCTGATATGAAAAACAAAAATTTACGATATTCAACGTCGGCATTAGCACATGGTTGGATAGTTGTTATTTACATGCTTCATGTATGTACTTAAATTGGCCTAGATGTTGGTCAGTCTGTTCCCATCTTATTGAGGCTACCAAGGGGATGGGGCTGTTCACAGGGAAGTGAAAAACTGTCAATAGTACATGCATTCTCTACAAATACTTTTGTATCTGATGTTATGACGACTATTAAAGCGACTGAACCAACCACTTGTTGCAGCTATATTCTCCACACTAAGTTTTTTCGCAAATGCTTCATTGAACCATTTTGATGCTTCCTCCACGTCTTCAAATGTAGCATTCTTTTGCTTCTTCCTTTGGGGAGCGCAGTTACCTTCAACGTAGTCTTTCTTTAAAAACTCAGCAGCTTTCACCCTTCCTGAACGGGTGTTATGAACAAATTTCACAGATCTCTTTGTGAGATGTTCATCCCTCAACTTCCTTAACAGCCAAATATTTAGCTTCCAGAGACTGTAAATTTATTTTGCGTTTTACACTGCTGTTGGTAGCCATCGTAAATGTAAATAAAGTTAAAAACAAAACTTTCACAGCAAAAAAAGACTTGTTTTAATCATCGATCAATTTTAAAGGTCTTGGAAATGCGTAATCTGTATTTTCACGCAAATTTTATATCTGGGATTCAAAAATTCGCGTATACAGGAGTTCTCTGTATGCATCAATTTCCTGGATGGCAAATTTAAGGGCTTGCTAGTCCTGCTTCGACCACCTGTTGATTGGGAAATTGTGTTGATCAATTAGATGTGCTGATATTAACAATCAGAAAATTCAGTGGCTGAAAGACCCACAGATGTACATGTTGTCATTGTAAGAGTACATCTGAAGAACATGACCCACAAGCTATGCGGCAAGATCAAAGACTTAACTAGCTGCAGAGTGGTAAGAAAATGTGCTGCTATGTTGGTTTTTATATTATCCGACCGCGACATTAAAGCCTGATGGCAAGATCAACTAATTGTTGAACAAAGTATGGGTCAGAACTGGCAGCTTGTCGACATAAATGATTTCAAAACAAAGTGTTTGTTAAAGCTGGGACCAAGGGCATCTGTTGACATGTACATTGATCTTTTATCTTGACGTCAACATACGCATGACAATTTGATAGTAATAGTAGACCAAGGGACTGGGACTTTGCTTTTTTATCGATATAGGTGGCTTGTCAATATAAGCGATGTCGATATAAACAGGTAGGACTGTATAAATGTTATTTCCTAATGTATATGTGGTAGGACCATATAATGTTACCGTTGTTTGTCCATCAGGTTTAATTTTGCAATTAGGTAAGTTTTCAGGCATTGTACTCTTTATGTTTTGTTTTATTTGACTTTAATGGCACTTTTTAGATATTAATTGCTATATCATGCAGAGGAAATATGAGCTAAGTGCTTTCCATGGTACTGAGGCAGCCAACCAGGACTTCCTTGGGCAGATGTTGAACCAGTGACCCTTGGATTACAGTTCCCTCCCTCTTCTAAATGAGCTACCATGGCTGCATACTGTAATAGGGAGTTCATTTCCAGGAACACATTTTTAGCTTCTCATTTTGGATTTCTTTAATCTATACTCAGTGTTCTCCCAAGGTCTTTTTTACTGTAGCAGTGCCATCATATTACTACTATTAACATCAGTAATACAATACATGTCGGTACTGCATTGTTTGTATTCAGGATGGAATTCATTATAATAAGAATTCATCCTCCACTGGATGAACCTCCATAGAAAGTTCTGGAGATTCCAGAACACAATACAGACCTCTACTGCCCGAGTTCCTGATACATGTGCCATAGACCTAATCTCAAGTTGCTCTGAGAATTGTATCTTTGGCATGCATTTAATTGCACATTTGGTCAACTAATATGTGTTTCTGTATTGCTCAGAGATTATTCTTTTTGTCCTTATTTCTTGTTATATGTTGTCAGCAATCGCGTCTGTGCATAGTTAATGTCCCCTACCATATCATGGCATATGGGTGATCTGTAATTTCATTTCTACTATTTACGTATGTTTTATTTGGTCATTGGGGTAGATATTTTTTCCCTGAATCCGGAGACCTTATTGGAATTTCATTTTAGTTTAACATCTCTTTATGGTTCCCATTTAGGTGCAATGTTTAGTTAAATTCATGTAACATGGTTGCCTACCAGCTTTCTAATTAATTATATAATTCTTGCTGGTTTTATATTAAGTATTACTGTGTCATTATTACTTCCCAGTAGAAATATCCATCCTCTGTCCATATTTAAGTCAACTCAGAGTAGAAGACGAGGCCAGGTCAATAACATGGCTTCGTATTTTACACTAGTAACTTCTGTATGATTATCCATATTACTGGCAATCATGAAATTGCATCACCGATGCTTACATGTGATTTTACACCTGTACAAGGCACTGCTATATTCTGTTACCAAATTGACACAGCTGAATAAACAGTCCATGCTTGGTTTAATTATTATGTATATTGAACAAGAGCCACATAGCTGTGCATACTATATAAATGTTAATTAAAAGTCTAAAGTTTTAACCTGATTATTCCAGTTGAAACCAGTCTTGAGTGCAAGATTCAACAGATGAGATAAACTCAGTGAGGCTCAATAGGGAAATGAGGCTATCCATAGAGAAATCAGAAATGTGATGAAAATTAAGAGAAAACAGAAAAGTTACAAGTGAAAAATAAATTTAAAAAATACTTTTTAGTATACTTTAACATATCTGTGAAATGCAATATCAAATTTACACAAATGAACAGTTTTATAATAATTTATTTTAGCATGTCAGTTATAATTAATGCACATTGATGTTGTAGTATATTTTATTACATTTTAGTAGAACTCTTCCACAGTCTAATTAAAAAATTAATGATTAAGATTTCAGTTAATCGTCTCCAATATCTAGAAATCCCTCGAAGTCTTCTCTTCCATATCAGAATGAAAAATGGGGGCTATTTCAGGGCTCATATCATCGGAAATGTTCTCATTCCATGACAAGTGGTACATTTTGTGTCAAGATATATTCTTCTAATTTATCCTCAATATTAATACATCTTGCTTTGCAGCCACAATTTTTTTATAAAAAAATTCCATAGCGCATAATGCAACCTTAGCTTTACACAAATCCATTACACATTTTTCACTGACACCATATTTCCTTTGAGCAGCCATTCCACCTTTCTCTTCCGTGAACTTGACAACTTCCAGTTTAAAGGTCCCTGTGTAAGGCTTGCCTTATGTGATGGGAGAGATTGCAAGATAAGTTTTATCATTTATAAATGGATTTCAATATGAGTGATTATGACTGAAAAGATTGATAAAAAAAACATTCCTAATTAAATGTGCCAGCACTATAGCAATGAAAACGATGCCAGCAGCTAAATTCATTTTTTTTACATCCAGAGTAGGGAGTTGGCATCTATTCTTGTGGAGTTAAATCCACTTGATATTAAAAACAGGTAGCATAATTGATGCGGATTAATGATAAAAATCAATGGAGTACCGGCAATATGGTAACTAGTATCGGTAGCCAATGCCAATATCAAGGTTTAAACAATCACGGCAACTGGCAAGAGATTGTTGTTGGAAGCCATAGACCAATTTATCAACTACCAGTATAATCAAAGAGAGACACCAAAATTACACCTGGTTAAGAATGAATATAGGTGATGTTTTGACATTACAATTTGCATTAAACTGAAATGTGAAACTATAAATGGATCATTGTTGACCTATGAGTAGTAATTTGATACAGTAGAACCTGTCTTGAAAGACCACCTCTTTTGCCAAAAAGTTATGGTCTCTCAAGACAGGTGGTCTTTAATAATAGGTCACATTGCTATATAATCAATAAATTTGTGCACTGAGAATGTGGTCTCTCAAGACAAGTGGTCTCACATAGCAGTGGTCCTTCAAGACAGGTTTTAATGTATATCTGATTTTCATCTAGTTTAAACCATATTTATTTGAGAAACTTTGTCAGATACAATTTTAAACATATGATTTGGGGGATTCAGTAGAAAGCATAATCAAAGGTATTTTAATAATAATCATGATTTAATAATAATAATAATAATAATAGAACAGTCGAGTTAATCTGGATTACATTCCTTTGTAAGATCAATTAGATTTATGAAAAAGCTATGCCGGTAATTGTTTGTGTGTGTCCAACAGTATACTGGAAAATCAAATATCAATGGACCATTTGATAAAATGTGATCAGGAAGAATGAGGTATGGTTATAAATGATGAATAAACAAAATTATTTCATATCTTATTTTTAGGAACAAACAAATTAGTACAGTACACTATAGAGTGTAGATCGTACGTGTGCTATGTGGCGCTGTGAATTTTTTACCAGCAATTGTTTTCTATTATTTCATGCATGAGAAATAAAAATTATACGCAGAATTAAACTAAAAATATCACAAAGCCTATAAATGCAGTCATATTAGTTTATAGCAATTTACTGACAGTAATTTAACAAGAATTTTTATTTCTATGAGATCTGTTTTCGATTATGCCAATTATAGAGCAATTTTAATAGCATACTGTAATCCATATATAAGTTGATGAAATTTCAATGACATAATCCATATATATGTAGATTCGGAATATGAGACGAAGACCTGACTTTCACGTAAAAAAGTATCGACTTATAGGCTGGAGAATACGGTACTCAATTACTATTTAGAAATATGAAACATCTTGAACAGTTCAATAGCAGCTTAAAAATACCAAATAAATCAAAGTACTTACTGAAGTGTTTCTCCTGAAATTTTATTTTGATTGGTCATGACAGATTTTTAATCAAGAACTCAAGCCATTATATACCACATTTTATTCCATTTTTGCATGCAAGACCTCTAACATGCGAGATTACAACAGTAAGGTAATCTGTTAACTTGTTGTGTACACGTTAGTCTTAATCCCATTACTCGACCACTTTGGTGGCCTAGTGGCTAGAGCATCAGCTTTGGATGCAAGAGGTCACAGGTTCAAACTCCAGCAAACTCGTATCAAAGACTTTGAAAAAATGGTACTAATAGCTTCCTCACTTGGCACTCAGCATAAGGAGGTTAGTGTTAGGACTGGTCAGCCTGGTGTCAGAATAATGTCACTGGGTGGGACATGATGGCACTAAATTGTCGCACTGCAGACATTGTATTGATATGATTGAAATTATTTAAAGCTATGTTAAAATTCACAAATGGATTAGGAAAAGACGAGAAACCAATTCAAAGATGAATACATGCATTACACAATACAGCGTTCCATTCTAGGGCAGCTTCACGCCCCTTTGCAGGCTGTGTGAAAAGGATTTTAAAATTGGTCATGGTGGTAAAACAAAGAAACTTTGAATTAGCTCATTTTACTAACTCCAGTATTGAGGTAACTTCATTTTTACAGCAGAACTAAATTGTGGACACAAATTTTATAAATGCAGAGGCGTTATGCACCAAATTCTTAAAAGAACATTGAATACCCCTAGTGGCAGAAAACTACATTGATCCTTTGTTCAAACGAGTGTTTCCTGATTCCAAAATTGCAGAACGTATGCATGTGCAAAACAAAATCATCTAATATTATTAGGTATTTAGCATAAGATACTAAGATACTTCACTTAAAATTGCATAAGCCATGAAAATTGGGTCGTTTAGTATTGCAACAGACAGGAGTAGTGATTATGATGACAAAAAGTTGTACCCAGTCTGTGTAAGAGACTTTGGCAATGAAAAGGGCCAAGTCAGATTGCTCTTCGGTCATTACCAGAACTAACAGTTGCTTTTAATGGAGAAAACATTTTTTTATTTGCATGATACTGCATTGAATCAACATAAGTTGGCATAACTGTATGGGGTTTTTAGCTGATACTGCATCAGTGATGACTGGAATTCATAAAGGAGTTGCATTCTATATTTTGAAAAATGTCTCCATCATTGTATATAGCAGGTTGCGTCTGTCATATGATGCACCATGCTGCAGGAAAATCTGCTGATAAATTAGGAGAACTCTTAGCACTCTACCTGACAATGTACTTCATGGGGACAGAGTTTATTTTGTCCCCCAGCTATAAGACAAAATAGATGTAAGATACAAATTTCCTCTTCATTGCCAGGTTATGAAAAGAATCTTGGTTTTTTACCATTCTAATGCTGACTGAGAGATTGTTCAGTATTATTAACAAAAATAAAACTGAATTCAGATCCAGGCTAAGTAACCCAATACTAAGTGCTCTACTGCTGTGCAAAACATTCATGGCCTCAGCTGGTACAAAATGTTTTGAAATGCACTATGAGAGTCTTTTGCTTTTTAAAGCTCCAAGTGTTTTACATGAAACATGAATCAGTAATTGATGCTAAAAGACCAGAGGGATAATTAAATCATTTTATACATATGCGCATTGAATTTTTATCATGTTATATGTGGATTACTCTTTTTCTGCTTAAATTACTCTTTTTGTCCACTTGGATTACGCTTTTACCTTGCCAGGGGTTGGCATGTATGCCTTTTTTCCATTGTGGTTCATTGTCTATCTGTCCATTAGCACTGGTTACTTCACCTAAACTACTTGAGGGATTACTAAAAAATCTTTATACATAATTTATCTAAAAGTTTAGTTGCTCATCTGCCTAACTTTGTTTTCCTTTACTAAGAAAATTACAATATTGGCATAAAATGTTTGAACAATGGGTACATATACATAGATACATATACTATACTCAAGGTGTTGTTATTTAAGTTTTATTTCGATTGGTAAAAAAATTATATAGTAACATTAGAATTTTTGCATTTGTTTATTAATTGCCCATTAGTTTAGACCTGAGTAGAGTGCTCCGTTTCATGGCAAGTCTTGAAAGCAGTAACGGCGTCTTTAATTCAACATTTTTATTTTGTTCGAAAGAAAAATCTTTCTTATTGTTTCAAACAAATTAATTTTATTAATTGTGTTTATAATATAAAACATAATGTTCATGAATTCACCAACATATTGATGCATGATGTTCTCAAATTACAGGATTGCATGTTCTCAGCCAGAGTTGAACCAGCAGCAAAGGGGTTGCCAGGGGGATTCTTTTACGACAACAGGCATTGACCTGGGTCCAGTATTCAGCTTCTCACAGCCTGTCCACCCTGATCATATGCTTCTTTCTAGTCAATTCCAGGGGACACCAGGTGCATCTCAGGTATACAGATTTTTGTACATCATGAATTTGAAAATTATTTAGCATTGATGTTGTTTATCTATCCATCCATTACACCTCAATTAAGCTTTGTGTCAAGGATTGACAACCTGCAGCCAAGTGGATGTAGAATAGGCCTAATGCACACTCTTGCAAGTGTTAAGAAGATACTGAAAGAGGTAGAAGCTGCAGTGAACTCAGGGCCAAAAGAGTGTGGGTTCAAATTTTACTAGTGGATTAGCCAGAGTTGGTGGCTGTGGTTTGTCAGTTAGTAGGGCACTTAGCTGCTAGTGGTTCAACACTAAATCAATTACATGTGATGCTTTTTGAATATGGAACCAACAAAATCAAACTGTTTTCTACATGAATTACATGTGTTGCTTTTTGAATATGGAACCCAATAAAATCAAACTGTTTTCTAAATGATTTACATGTGTTGCTTGGCCTTTTTAATATGGAACCCAACAAAATCAAACTGTTTTCTAAATGAATTACCGTATTTTCGTGCATATATCCCGCGGGTTATACCAGATTTTACAAACCCCGCAGGGGGGGGGGTGCGGGTTATATAAGGGTGCGGGCTATATCACAATTTTTTTACACATAATGATATTTCAACATATTGTTTGAAAAACGTAACTACATAACATATATTGTTCTAGTTTTGTTTTGCTAGGGTTGTATATTATGGCTACTACGGTGACTTTACAACAACTTACGGTATCGGGACCAAATCAACATTTCGGGATAAAAACTTAAAATTTCGTATCCGTCACGTTTTCATAATCAATATTTTCTGTTTTCAATCGAAATAACTATGGTACCTAATTTTACCGCAGGGCCACGATCCACTGCTTCAGGTCAGCTTCAAGGTGAGGCCACTTTGCTTTAGGTCCGCGACGAGCACGCTTTCGTGGATTCATCTTCTCCAACGTTCCTTTTTCTTTTCTCCAACCTCGGATTACACTCTCATCAATATCAAATTTTGTGCCTGTGGCTCTATTGCCATGCACTTCAGCATACGCAATGGCAGTTAGCTTGAAGTCGGCTGTGTAAGACTTTCGTTTCGGCATTTTTTAAATTAAACAGAAAGAAATTATTTAAACTCGAATCTACACTTCACAAGAATACAAGATTATTTAAAAATGTCCGTGTTTATGTAGCCTGTAGTTGAGGCACAGCTCCTATGCACACAAGCACTGTGTACCGTGTTTTTCCTGACTTTTATTGAGCAAAGGTCGTCGGCTTACTTTGATGATGGCGCCGCTAAAGGCTCCAGTTGAAGGGTGAAACAAATACCTGTTTGTTATTGCTGCGGCAACTTCAGATAATTGTAGAACATTGAAACAGATTTGTTTTATTTGTTTAGTATATATCAGTGCTTCAAAGGTAATCAGTTCTCTTTGAAGTGTCAGCAAACGTATTTTTTCTTCTTCCATCTGGTATTTGTTTTTAAATTAGTGTCATCTGCTTGACTGTACTCATTTTACATTTCCGCCTTCTGCGGATTCGGATTTTGACTAGTCAGTTGCATAAAGTAATAAGGCCAGATATCATCATTAGCGGATTATGATATAACAGTGCACTGTTAGTGTGGTTTGCCAGTATGAGACAAGGACTTGTTATTTTAACAATATATTCCAGTACATTGTTTCCTGTCATGGTGCCTTTGATTTTCTCTACTCCAAACGCAAGACTGTATATACGGTTTTTATCAGCCAAAATTGGTGTTGCCACAAATATCACCAGATGGTATATTTTGTCACCAAAACGGAAAACAGAATCGCAGTTTGCTACATCAGCGAAGCCCCGTGATCCTGTAATTGATTTCATTTCCGATTGTAGCTGTATAAATATATCTATGGTTGCGGGTTATACAAAGGTGCGGGTTATGCCAACGATTTTTTACACAAAACCCCAAAACCCGCGGGCTATATGAGGGTGCGGATTATCTGCGTGTGCGGGATATATGCGCGAAAATACGGTACATGTGTTGCTTTTTGAATGTGGAACCAACAAAATCAAACTGTTTTCTAAATGAATTACATGTGTTGCTTGGCCTTTTTAATATGGAACCCAACAAAATCAAACTGTTTTCTAAATGAATTACATGTGTTGCTTTTTGAATATGGAACTAACAAAATCAAACTGTTTTCTAAAGGAATTACATGTGTTGCTTTTTGAATATGGAACCAACAAAATCAAGCTGTTTTATAAAGGAATTACATGTGTTGCTTTTTGAATATGGAACCAACAAAATCAAACTCTTTTCTAAATGAATTGCATGTGTTGCTTTTTGAATATGGAACCAACAAAATCAAACTGTTTTCTAAATGATTTACATGTGTTGCTTGGCCTTCTTAATATGGAACCCAACAAAATCAAACTTTTCTAAATGAATTACATGTGTTGCTTTTTGAATATGGAACCAAGAAAATCAAACTGTTTTCTAAATGAATTACATGTGTTGCTTTTTGAATATGGAACCAACAAAATCAAACTGTTTTCTAAATGAATTACATGTGTTGCTTTTTGAATATGGAACCCAACAAAATCAAACTTTTCTAAATGAATTACATGTGTTGCTTGGCCTTTTTAATATGGAACCCAACAAAATCAAACTGTTTTCTAATACACTTGTATTCTCAGTCTTATGCACAATTATGTGCATATGCCTCTTTTGAGTGGAACACTTATGGATTAAAATTAGAAAATTAGGTCTGTGTGACCTATATTTCATCTTTCGCTAACTTTGGTAAATCTTATGTTCATGTTTTTCTATTGGCTGTATAATGATGCAGCTTTGTGCTAGAATATATTTTGGTAAGTACAGCACTCTTTCACATCACATTAACCTTGTGCTTCGTTGACATGGATTAGTTTGGATACATTGAGTTAGTTTGGATACATTGGATTAGTTTTGATACATTGGGTTAGTTTGGATACATTGGTTTAGTTTGGATACATTGGTTTAGTTTGGATACATTGGATTAGTTTGGATACATTGGATTAGTTTGGATACATTGGATTAGTTTGGATACATTGGTTTAGTTTAATACATTGCATAGTAAAAACTTTATGTGTGGCTGCATTTCAGTAAGCACAGCTCTCATCTTTTGAAAGAGAAAGGAGGATGACAGGACAGTCTTTTTCAGTGAGCACATTCTCATTGTTGTAAAATTGTCTTGTTTTAACCATGAATAACTGGTCCAGGTAGGATAACAGTAATATGCTTGCTTTATACTTCTGCAGGTTTTGTTTTTTTATCCTTAATTTTAGCCTGTGCCAGGGTAATTGACTGCCTAGCCATCTCATTACATGCTTGCAGAAAGCTGGAAAACTGCATACTTTTACAGATCTACTTTCATTACAATGTGTAAACAAAATGTTGCAATGTTGGCCCTGTACTTTTAATTTTGAGCAAGGTGTTTCAAAAGATAATGGTACGGATTGTGACCCATCCCATTTGTTATTTTTTTCTCTCTAGGTTATCATGTTTCGCATAGCACACCTTACAGACTAATCATCCAAACATCTGGATGTAACTTTGAGGTAAATTGCATGATTGCCTTCCAGAAACTTTTCATCATTATTAAAGGAAATGATTGGTCCTTCTGAAGTCAGTGAAACATATATTAGATTTTCATAACATCATGTGTTCAATCCAACTACCTAATAATGCCTCAGACTCAGACTCTGGCTTACAGGACTGATTCGGTAGAGTTTAAGCCCAACTTAAACTTGCCCGAACAAATGTCTCAAGGCTGGACAAAAACTTTAACACAGGTTGGTGAAAGTGGTGCCAAATTATTCATCTGTGAAAAAATATTACGCAGCTTTTTGGGCTGTTAAACATTTTAAAAATATGAGTTGATAATAAGTGTTATGTTAAACATCTCAACATGATTTGATTGTAGACACCTATGCAGCAGCTAGTTCGTAGAATGACCAGGTTCTTTGTAAAGACGGACAAGAGTGAGACCCTGAAATTATTGGATGAAGCCCTTTGTGGATATGGATATTCTTGTAAACACAATTCTCCTGGAGTTGTAAGTCTTATATATATATATATATATATATATATATATATATATATATATATATATATATATATATATATATATAGTTCCTACTGCATTCTCATAAAAATATGTAAATATTTTCTTGTAGCTTTTTCTTAACAACTTATTTAACTGAAAATCCAGTGCTGTTGTAAAATTTGAATCATGTCTTGGAAAAAGGATGCAACATGTCAGTTTCTGTTAAACTACAATAGTATCTTAGGCATAGTTATCACTTTTATTAGAATATCATCATTAGAGATACTTCTCTCAGATCAGATCCTTTATCCCTGGCCCTTTTTAAACTCGAGCTAACCCTGAAAAGTTTAGTTTTAGTATAGTTAGTTAGTATTAACCTGTTGTTTCGAATTCACAAGTTTTTTTGAAGTCATTATAATAAATATCCCTTAAATTTTTTTAGCTCCAAACTATTTGAGGCATAAAAGCCTTTATCACTTCAGTAGTAATGCAGTAATTATGGTTCTCAACAGTAAGCCATGTGTAATACTGATCACAGTATGGTGAGTGTAGCATTTTAACCAAACCACAGTATAGTGGGTAAAGTGTATGTAATTGACCAGGGGTCAGCAACCTATTTTGCATATGTGTCACTTTTTTCCAGATTATTACAAAATGAACAGTTGCATGCTACCAGTAAGATAGTAACACTGTTAAAATCTAGATGTTTGGCTGCCCTTCACGTGCCATACAAAACCTCTTGATGTGCCATTGTGACACACATACCGTAGGTTGCTGACCCATGCAATAGATGCTGATATATTAAAAATAATCAAATTTTGTCAAATGCATTTTAAAGGTAATAAAATTATTATACTAAGTTTCATGTTATCTTTCACCCCTAATTGTCTGTCATACATTTTATCAACCAATTCAAGACATTAGTTTCATTTTGGTCATGGGGTTCATAGCGTTGCTGTGTTATATCCAAAATGATGCTATAATAAAATGCATTATAACAATATTGACTCATACAGTGATGTTTGTAAGAAATATTTTTGTGTGCAATATGATAACATTTTTATAGTGTGGGATGAAAATGTTGAGTAATAAAATTAAAAAGTCATTGCTTAGTTCAATCACAGTTTATTGTCTAAAATAGCAAAATGCTTTAGACCAAGAGTTGTTTTATCTGGGTATTATTCTTTCCCTTGCATATACAAAACACTAAATATAAAGCATACTATAATTTTCATTGGATTAGAAAGATATATGATTGAAATGTTCAATATAATAAGATATTTTGATTTGCTTGTGGGTTTTGTTGTTTGCTTTTGTTTGTCAGTTGTAACGTTTGAAATCCTTGATAAAGTTTTCTAACTATCTTAAACTTGCTAAAATTTTGATTGAGTAATATATTTACAATGCTGGACGATAGAGAATTTCATGATAACAGCATCTGAAACTTTTTTTGTAACAAAATATTGATCAAATTTTGTCACCTTCTAGAATGGACTTTTATTCATTATTTAAAAGTTATGAATTCTCATCTTTGTTGGCATAGTGCATCAGACTTATGTTTTCATCATCTCTTCTGTCCATTTCAGATCACAGTGACCACACAGGATAAGAGAAAGATGCCTCTGGTTTTCAAGGCCTTCCTTTTAGAGATGGGCGAAAATCTTCTACTCGACTTCAGGCTATCTAAGGTATACCTTGTGTTGCATGAGTCAGATTAGCTTTTACTGATAAAGTTTAGATTATGCTTAATGCATTTTTGACTTGTAGAAGTTTTGTTAATTTTTTTGGGCATAAAGTGACTGAAGAGGACAGGACTTCATTTGGATGGTATGCCTTCTGTCTTGTCTTAATGGCGTTCTGTCTTGTCTTGCATGTTGTGTTGTATTCAGCATAGTTTGGCAAGAATTTGAGATCTTTTGATATTTTTTTTAAGAATATACGAGTCCATATTTCTATGGCAAATATATTATATGATCACTGATCACATTACATTAGGATATCTTTCTTGGCTATCTCCAAATCCATCACTTCTGGCAAAACCGAAAAAACTCTCTTTATACAGTGGGACCCTGCTATAACACGGTAGTTGGGAGCCATAGAATCTGACCGTGTTATGAACCGAACCGTGTTATAAGCAACCATGTACACAATACCAACACATTTATGGATTTAATTGGGGGGGGGGGTTTACATAAAGACGGGTGCGAAAATGCGTGGCACAATTACCATTTTTGATCAATATATATTAAATGAGAAAAACATTTGTTGTGGTAACAGAAATTGCAGATATAATTATTACTTTATTCAGAGAACCATGCATTGGTACATACACGTGTCTAATTTATATATACATGTATAATCTATTGCATGAAAAGAGTATCAACACTGTGTACTCACCAGCGAATCTTGTAACATACATTGAATCCATAATACAAATATTTCCATCGAAAATATCCACACACTGAAGTAAAATATTCAATTTTGTCACAGATCATTATGTGACTGAATTCAATGAAAAGAAAATAACAAAAATTACATAACAGGTGTACGTAATGAATGAAGAAATAGTACATGTCCGTAGATTAAATAATGGAAGCTAAAGTGTATTCTTATAATAACTACATGTACATCTCAGGATCTTTCTGTCTCTGAATTCAGTCATTGTAAATTTCAGCACATTTTCCCACCCAAGCTGCTAGTCAAAGTCCTTTGAACATGGCCCAGCTATTGCGTCATGTTCTTTTGATGTACTCTAATAAATACAGCAGGCAGAACTGGCAGTATTTTAACCACTGAATTATATCACTGTAAATATCAGCACAGCTAAAATGATAAAGTAATCAACACTAACTTGTCTCCCAGCTATTTGCATGCATACGGAGGACTCCTGCATGGAGTGATTTATGTGTCCCAGATCAAATATTTGCATTCAGATATGCGTAATTAAGCATTTCCGAGACCTCTGTGTCGTATACATTTTATACCATTACATTTCTCATCTGTCAATAGTTATTATTTTTTTAAAAGCTCTGATTTTTAGCTGCTTTCTGCTAATGTCATGTTTTCTCTTGGCAAAGTCAATTATAGTTCTCAGTTGCAGAATTCGAATTTACTAGTCAACAGATTGCATAAAACAACACCGCCAAGCCACGTACGCATGTTAGCGGCTTTTGTTGCTTTGATGCTGTATAAATCGTTTCCCCCTGATTTGAACAAGTTTAGCTCGGCAGTTCACTTTGATGATAAACAATGTACTTAAATTAATTGATTTATACATTCTGGTGAGAATCTTTTATCAACCCCCGCATTGGCTGTTGCTTAGTTGTGTATGAAATTAAGAAAACATATATTGGAGATTATTAGAGCAACGATTGTATTCGGAATGCATTCAAGATAAACACAAAGTAGACACAATGGCTTCATTGCTCAGGGATCAGTAATAATAATATTGACACTTATGAGCTGTCATTTTTCAACAATAAACAAAGATCAAAGTTCTCAGTAGGCCCAGCAATTGGTTCATATTTCCGATGTTTATTCTGGCACAAAACTAGAAGAAATTTGTTAATTTTTGAAATTTTAGGAGCCATACAATGATTATTTTATCTTCGATTTTGTGATTGATTTCCTCCCCAAAACGATAATACATTTTCTACACGTTTTTTTTCCCGCACTTTTTAGACGAGTATGAGAATGATAATTAAACTCTGGACGTATTTTATTTTTCATACTTAAAAGATTTTTTTTTTTTGGTCTTTGAGAAAAATACCTGTAATAAATTACCTGAAATTTCGGGAGCCATGCCAGGACCGTGTTATATCCGAATTCGTGTTTTAATGGGGCATGTTATAGCGGGGGTCCACCTGTATATTGTATAGACAAAGGGAAGCAACTCTTAAAGTTTTTACTCTCCATCTGCCCACTATGTGGCTACCATTATACCCATCTTAAACCAGATTTTATTTTTGCTTCCATATTCAAAGATGTCTCCCAGACTATCAAGTTAAAATCAATAACTTTGTTAACAAATTAAATCGTTCACATTTCTTTTTCATTGATACAGTTAGTTAGATTGTTGTTTTATTTGATGCAGTTTGGTGAATTTAAAAAAAAAAGGTATTGTTCATTCTTGTCACATTTCACTTCAAATAGTGATTTCCTGGATGCAGTCTTTGGGTATTTACTCGTAATTACAACTTGAAACCCTCAGTATCATCTAAGTACAATATTAGAATCAAGAATATGTGAAACATCAATATAATGTTTGAGAGACCCCTGCCTGTTTCTTTGTGTCTATATAATGGGTCTAATGGTATATCAGCATAATACTGGCTATATGGTACCAATTAAAGGTAAGTTCTAAATATGCAAATATAAGGAATCGATTGAATAATTTAATGTAGATAAACCCTGTTAAATAAATGCAAATATACAAGACACTCCAATAAACTTAAAAACCACTTCATGCAAGACTACTGAGTCATTTCAGTTTTTTATTATTAGCATATATAATGTCTAATTGAAAAGCAAAGGCATCATTGACTCTTAATGCTTTTCAGTTTTCATTGAGTCATTTTTTTTATCTTGAGCTAGGTCATGAAAATAAAGTCATGCTATCAAATTTGTTTGTTCAAATGACTTGTGTACAAGAATCGTAATGCCTATAGAATTCCTGTCTTGTAAATTTTGTTTCAAAATGTCAGCCAGATGAGGAGGCCGTGAATCAGTTATGGTTACTCTGCTTTTATTTAATTAACTTTAAAAATTAGAATTGCAGAACAGATTTAAATTCTTTAAAGTATTTAAATTACTGTAAACTTGCTACTTCTCATTCCAGTTTACTCCTGCAGTTTTAGGCTTTATATAATGAGGTCATATTTTTGTGTGAAAAAACATGTTAATACTTGGTATAATATTAGGACTGTCGTAGTGTATAAATTCATCATTTCATTTAATAGTAAATCAGATGAAAGTTCATTCCCAGTGAGGAAGTTTTACGGCATTAAAAGTTAAGCCCCATATATAGGTTTCTAGCCCATTTCTTGACCCCACACACCTCATACCAGGTATCAATGAACTTCCTAGGTGTCAGACTTCTCAGAGTCTGTTTTATGATTCATGATTTCATGGTTCTGCTGATTTGTAAAATAAAAATCACAGTAAACTGAATGCATGAACATCATGTCCATATTTACAACCCCAACTTGTGTTCTTTTGCTTAATCTCTGTTTTTTTTTTTTTTTTAATTCACTGACATTGTTAACATATGGAGCAAGCAATTCAATTTTCACTTCTAGTTTAGATGTTGGTTTTAAAAATTTTATATGTGTGCATTACTGGATACCAATCTACATTTACTGTGTCTTTAACAGGGAGATGGTTTGGAGTTTAAGCGTCACTTCATAAAAATCAAAGGTAAGATGAAACCTTTGATCACCAAGGTTGCACCAGCATTGCCACTCGTTCCTTCACAAGCAGTCAGAGTGTAGACTTTGATCAGCAAGAGCCAACAAGCATTGCCACTCATTCCTTCACAAGCAGTCAGTGTAGCCTTGATCAGCAAGGGCCTACAAGCATTGCCACTCATTCCTTCACAAGCAGTCAGAGTGATCAGCAAGGTTTCACCAGTATTGCCACACATTCCTTCACAAGCATTTGATCAGCTAGATCCTGCCAGCATTGCCACTCATCCTTTCACAAGTTCTCTGAGTATGTCCTTTGATCATCAAGGTTCCACCAACATTGCCCTTGCCACTCGTTCCTTCACAAGCTGTCAGAATATAGCATTTGATCATCAAGATCCCACCAGCATTGCCACTCATTCCTTCACAAGCTGTCCTAGTACAGAATAATCAAGTATTGATCTACAACCAGATGACAGCTAATATCTTCGTGTGCTAACTAATTTTGCCAGCAATTCAGCAGTTATAGTATTAGTTCTTGATCTTTCAAAGATTTGTGAGTTATTACCTGGTCTTTAACAGACATGCAATTAATATTTCAGCTTTCACAGATGTGCATATAAATATTGTATCTTTAACATATGTAAATTTATTCTGATTTTTCACAGAAATTACAGGTAATACTTTATCTTTCACTGACATTTAAGTTAATACTTGATCTTTTAGACATGTAATACTTGATCTTTCACAGTGTAAGTTAATTCTTGACCTTTCACAGACATGTAAGTTAATTCTTGATCATTTCACAGAAATGTCAGGTAATACTTGATCTTTCACTGACAAGTAAGTTTATTTAATACTTGATATTTCACTGACATCTAAGTTAATGCTTAATCTTTCACAATGTAATTTAATACTTGATCTTTCACTGACATTTAAGTTCATACTTGATCTTTCACAATGAAGTTAATGCTTTGTCTTTCACAGACATAATACTTGAAATTTTGCATACAATGCATACAATGAGCAATTATGTATGATATCACGGCTCTGTATTGTATTGTCAGTTGATTGTAAACACTTGATTTGGTACTTGATCAATGAATCAAGCACTTACATGAGATTGGGCTATTTAATATTAACGAAGGATACAGGTTTCATTAGCCTTGAGGCAGATTGTCTGTTCATTTTTTATGTGCGCAAAGCAATTAAAAAATGGAAGGAAAAAAGTTTTAACTTTGAAATGAATTGTGGCATTATCAAATTTTGAAAAATACAATCTTTAATGGAAATTCCTAAAACATGCAGTTTATGTACTTGTGTGCAACAATGTTGAAGCCAAAAGGTCAGCAAAAATAACATCTAAACTAAATGTGGTCCCCGAGTGTAGAATCAATTGTGCACCTGATGGATTTCAAACATCTGATCACTTGATATAACATTGTTTAGGGGAGTAAGTATTACTTCTTGAAAAGACTTGTCAGCATTAAAATAAGGAGGTAAGAAGTTGCACATTAAAATTTCCACCTTTTAAATGTATACAGCCTTGTTTCTTATATAATTTTTATTTCCTGTTGATTTTCTTTCATGTTTTTAGTGCAAAGATTGAGAATGGTTTCTTATAGTGGCAGAATTCGGGATTCTTTTGGGAAAATTATTAACGATTCAGATCAAAGCATCTTTGAACTTTGATATGAACATTTACTAGGTGCCATATCTGATTTCAGTAGTTAAAGAGGACTTTTATGATTAATAGTATATACCCTTATCTGATGTAACGGGATTAACTTTGAGTGTCGTACTTGTTTAGTTCATTAAGTTAATATTTAGTAAGCAAAGGCAATCTTGATGAGTATTGAAATACACCCTATCTTATGTGAGAAGATTATCTCTGAATATCATACTTGTTTGAAAATTGTATATAACGTAATATTCAGCTCATTCAGGCGTTATTTATGAATATGAAAATATATCCTTATCAGATGCGGAAGGATTATCTCCATGTACCATACTTGTAAGTTAAGTTAGTATTCGGTAGTTACAGATGATGTTAATAAATGTTACAATATACCCTTATCTGATGTGGGAAGGTTATCTCGAATATCACATTTATTTGAGAATAGTACATATAAAGCATACCTTAGGTTATAGCTTACTTTCTGTTGACACACACGAAAAAAAAAAAAGAGTTGGAAATATTTTATGCTCCTTTGATATTATTGTCCTTCAGTTTTTACGACAATTTTGCTTACTGCCAATAAATTGTTTTTGTCCCAGTTGATTTATAAACATTGTCAACTAATTTTTTGCTTCCTTTGATTTTCAAGCAGTTTCTGCATGTTCAAAAGTGGTTAATACTCCAAAGAGCATTGCACGATTGTAATGAAATGTTTGGTTAACACAGTATTCATCAACAAAACTTTCTTTAACTATGAAACCAGTGGAATATTCAAGTGAATTTTAACCAATGCAAATAATCTACCTCCAGATTTTTCTGAGTACTTTCAGAAAATCCATGATTCTGCCATGTCTGTTACATTATTCCAAGTAGCAATTTGGATTTGTTATTCACTCCTTTTTTTTGTATGTACTGGCCGACTTTTGCTTATCTTGGAAGTTTAAGTGTAAATCAAATTCACCTGTCACGTCATAGTTTTGAACTAATTTTGGTCCAGATGAATATTAGAAATTACCGTATGTATGCAAACCAGGTATTTCTTTCATTACTGTATTTATTTTTGTAACTAAAAACTTACAATTTCCAGACATGACAAGACTGGAGATATGTTTCAATTATGTAATTTGATAATGTGTATGTAAGTAATTGCACATGTGTTGTCTTATGTCAAGAAGTGGTATATTCAATTTGCAGACCATGTGTTGGCAATTTTTGTGCACTTGTTATCATTTCACATGGTAGACATCATAGATAATTGAATTGTTTGAATTTGATTGGAGTAAATCATTATCCAATTATGTTTAATTGACTTACAGATAACGTAAGATGTGTTATAGAGAATAATTTTGTATTAAAGGACATATTAAAAAATCAGAAATAAATGAATGTTGTATAATGAACATGTTTTAATTTTGATTCCTCTTCCATCTGAGTTTTCACCTTTTTTGTAGATAAGAACTAAATTCTGTGATATTCTATTTCTAAGCTGTATCCTTTACACAAGTCAGACATCTTTAAAATATGACATAACGTATATACTCTCATATAAGCCCGTTCGCATTTAAGCTGACCCCAAAACTGAACAGGTATAAACACTAAAAGGTGCACGACGCACATATAAGCTGACCCACAACTCTGAAACATCTCAAGATGCACGAGGCAAGTTCTAAATGCATTTACTTAGGCATATGTATATTTTAAAAAATTACATGTAAATTATCTAGAAGTTAGCATGCATGATTTTTAAAAAGAAATGGTATAAATTGTTTGAAAAGTAATTTAATTTTCTGCCTAATTTAGGTTTGTGTATAATTTGATTGTACAATGAATGTTGTTGTGGAGTCTAATGTCATTTTTCAGCACAAGATAGGCTATACATGGTAGCCAGTATAAATGTTGGAAGAAGAACCCAGGAAAATCCCAGAAAGAACCACTGACTCATGCGAGTTCTACTGGCAAGCTTTCTCACATACCTGTTTGGCTGAAACAGACTCGTATTCACGCAGAGGTGAGATGGCAATGATCCGTAATGGCGAGTGCTTTAGATCACTTGGGGCCCTGATCGAACAATGGCAAGAATTTAGCCATCTCGAGTTGCTGTAACACTGCCTCTCCCTATTGACGCAATTATTTTTTTTAATGTAGTACTGCAGTGGACATTTTATATTAGTGTACTGGTAATTAAGTTTTTACTTTGCTTTGAAAATTGTAAATACCTAACTCCATGGTTCTCACACTTTTTTAAAGAAAAATTTCCAGGTTTTTTCCAGGATAAAATTCAGTTTTTCAAGGTTCATTTATGACCAATACAAAATGAGATTAAAGAACATTTTAGCTTAGAATTTTTTTAAAATTCAAATTAAATGCTGTTTCTATTCCAAGTCTCTTCTATATCATTTAAATGAGGCAAATAACCATGTACCAAACCACAAAATGTTTCACAAGAAACAGATATTACTTCTGAAAATCACAAGTCTAATGTAACTGTTTACAATGTACAGACTGAAACTGCACTGCATTATGTTGGTATGGGAAATCTAACAGAATGAACAACAGCAACTAGTTTTGTTTTCCTTTCAAACTTTTAATTCTAAAGAAATTAGTAAACACTTTAAGTCTATGTGCATGATATTACAACAAATGGAAAATTAAATATCAGTAGTTATATACTGGCTGATTGAGATTGACTGTAAAATGTTGACAGACAAGATGTTTTATAACATGCATGCATCTTTTATATGAGAAAGTAATTCCCTCAAGTTCATGTTCAAGCTAGAACTCTGCTGGGGATTATAGCCAAACAGTCTTAAATGTTATTAAGCAGATGCACTTTTTCACTGAATTCTTTCTTTGCAACTTCCAGTTCCTCCTCTTTGTCCATTGCTCTTCTACGCAGAGTATTGGCTTTTGTTATGTGAGCAAAGCTACGTAATTCTTCAGCTTTATCTGAAGCTTTGTTTGCATCTGTAAACAAGAACTTAATGTCCGATTCCAGCATTTTTATCTTTTTTCCTAATGTTCCAACTTCTTCTTCCATGAGTTTTCTCTTCATACATTTCTTTTCCCTTTCCTTCTCTGTCTTTTGAGCTTCTAAATGAGTGTGGTACTTTTGCCTGGCACTCTGTGCTGACTGTAGGAGTTCCTTTGACACCACTAATCCCTTCAATCCTCCAACACTCTTTATATGGTCCTTTATTACTCTGCGTGCAATCAATCTATTTTCTGAAAGATTTTGTGTACTAACTTCTTTGTTCACAGAAAATCCACGTTCTACACTAGCCTGGCCATGTGACAAAAGTAGAAGCACACGGACTACATTCCAAACCCTACTATACATCTCCTTGCCTGCCATACTGTTATAAAACAGCTCGTCTACCCTGTCTTCAGTTTTTCTAAATTTCTTGAACTCTGGCAGATGCTGTGCCTCTTGTACAAATTTTTTATACTCCTCTTTTATTTGATCACACTCATTTATATCAACTCTTTGACATGAGTGAAGAATGTTCAGTACTCTTCTGAATTTGTCAATACAATGGTCCTGGCCTTTGCATATAAGATTAGGATCTATACATGACAAACTTCTAACCAAGGTGTAGGCTAGGGGGACTTTTCTTTCAGTTTATGTACAAAGCATTTCTTTACACTGTGTCCTAAAAGAAAGAATGGCCTTCTCACTTGCTTCTTTTTCTGCTAGTAACTTCCTAACTTCCATATCTGCAACAAATCCTATATCAATATGCTGATACCCTTTGTGGTTGTTTTTGTCTGTAACATCAACATTACAGAGTTTGTTTGGTGAGGAAGCTGTCTCCATTACACTCTGTTTGACAAATCTCTCCAATGTTGTTCTCATTAAACCCTCCAAGTCTTTTGCAAGAAAAGGTATCATAGGTTTGTCAGTTTGATACACTTTCAAAAAGTTTTCTACAGGTTTTGCTACAGACACAATGAATGCTAGTTTTGCTCTTGCAAACTTATCTTTGCTCCATTCCTTTACTGTACTAAAAGATTTATTTCCAGGATCTTTGATTTCTTTCTTCTCAACACTCTCTACATACTGCTTAACATATGGGTAGATTTCCATTGCACGCTCACAAACTTTCACATTCTCTACCCAACGGTGTACACAAAAAGGCAATGGGTATAAATTCTGCTTGGTGACAGATTCATAGTCATCTCTCCTAGCAGGCACATCATCCCAGAGCATGTACAGTGCTGACAGCTTATGGGATATATCCCATCCAGTCTTAGAGATTCCAGCTCTGAATGCATTGTGTATTGTATGAAGGCCACATGAGCCTATGTTAAGCAGTTTACTGCAGTATTCCAACTCCAATTTCTTTTGCAATTTATTGAATGCAGCCCAGTTAACATTAGGTCCATCCATTGACAATTGGATTAGATTCTTAAATCCAATTTTATTCTCCACACTTTTCTCAAAACTCTGCACAAGATCAACTGCTGCTGCATGACCTAGAAAATCTGATGTGTAGAACCTGCTTTGCACATGATCCCTCTCCCAGAATCTAAGTAAAATATCCAATTGCTTTTTCTGTAATTCTCTGTTCAAGGACTCATCGAAAAGCATCACAAATGGTTCATCTTTTACTTTCGTTTCCAACAGAGTACTTAAGTATGGTGCAATTCCAAAACATGTGACATACATAGATTTTGTCTCTCCACAACTCATACTCTTGGCAATGACAGAGTCTGGAAACATCTGTTGAAATGTGTATGATGTTTCTTCATTTGATGAAAATGAATAATTAGAAGCTACAGTTTTTAAACACCACCACACTTCTGCATTAAGAGTCTCAGATTTAGTGATATATGATGAAAGTGATACTGCAGACTGTGATGATGACATTGTAGTATCTGAAGGCATGGTTGTCACTGCAGATGTGGTGGCTGGCGTAGTGGAGTGAATCTTGTGTGAATGCATGAAGACTTGGATGCTTCCTGAATGTAACCCAACTTCCTTCTCCTTATGTTTCTTTCCTTTTGAATGAGAAGTTATAGCAGTCTTGCCCATTGATGTTAAATCAATGGACTTGGTACACAGTTTGCACAATGCTGTGTGTAAGTTACTTTCATCCTTTCTAATCCAGGACTTGAAACCATCCTCAGTCAGCCACTGGTCCTGAAATTTACATCCAGGCATTATCTGAAAACAAATGAATTCCTTCACATGTACCATTTGCAGCAGAGATATTTAGATACATCTGATTCCCCCAAAACAGAAAGAAACTACCAAATTATATTTTTTAATAATTTTATCTTCTTTAGAAAATTTATCTTTATACAAAATCAAGATTAATCCTGCATTAATCTGTGCCAATAAAAAAAAACCTCTGTAAAAAAGAATATTTTTCAAACATTCTAAGCACCTTTAGTGGATTAGTTTAAAATCCATCTCTTGAAAAAGAAAATAAGTTAATGATAATAGAGTTGATTAAAACTGACAAAAAGCCCTTCAAAAAGTATATATCATGACCATCCTACTAGATTGAATTGCCTGAAAATCCACTCGTGTCTGCTTATAATCTGATAAAGCAGTCACCAAACCTCTTCTGATTACTAACATTGACTGCAAACTATAATTAAAGAATTAATGCTGATATTTCAAGCTACACCTCAAACGGAATAACAATTTAGCGCCAATGTTTAGCTCGGACATTCAACATTGGATACTTACGTCAAGAATTTGATGAACTACATTCCCGCCAAACTACTCTACAAATGCATCCACTTAATATGCAACTTTAATACACTGAATGGAATGCTGCTCTCTAATTGGTCCACCAAAATGAGGCTATCGGTTGATACAGTTGACAGGGCCAAGTAAAATTCACCGCAAAGGTGTCCAAGGTTACTACTGACAATAATGGCTAATTTCGCATGCAAAAGCACCAAATTAAAAGCTTTAACAGGACATTTTCAGTAACTTTATAAATCAGAACAAACACTGCAGAGCTGTTTCTTTTATTTAAAAAACTTACAGAGATCACGTATCGCAGTCATGATGCTGGCTTGTTGAGATGATAGACTGGTCTTCAAGTCTTCTACGTAATATAAAAATATACCAATCTGTAGTGGTACATCGAAAAACCAGTCTAATAGATCAATCTAATCGACCGAGTGCTTGGATTGACTGAACAAATGTGTCAGACAAGCAACTAATTGATCCATACTGCAACCTTCGAAATTTCCGGTACCGTAATAACTCGAAAAAATATAATTTCACCAGCTGTTCAATTACAATTTCCACTTCGCTTCTTCACTCAATAGAGTGCCAAGTTTAAACATTCATGTAAAAAAAATAACCTTTACAACAATAACAAATATAAATCAGAAAAAAAAACAAATAAACCACAACAATAAAATTGTCCACAATTAATTTTAGTCCCAAGAATGATCACTACGATTGCAGTAATTCCATATGCTATAGCGCCATGCCCACAAAAGAAACTTGCGCAAGTGAACACCCGACATTTTCAAACTGTATATTTACACATATTAATTACCATTGTTAAATTGAAGATGGAATGAAAATACATTCCATGCAGCAAATGTGTCCTAAAAGACTAATTAAGAATATGTTTTATAGTAAACAATACTAAATGATGTAGGAGTTGACAATATGGGAATAATGTCCGATATACAAGGGGAAAAATAGCTGCCACATTTACGTTACCATGAGACTGCCTATTTAGATCAATAAAATTGGTAATCCTTTTATTGCTAATCAATTGCTGGTGCTTGCATAACACAAGAGTGTAGAACAATGTTTCTTTGAATTATGACAGAGGGCCAGTTGTTTTCACAAAATAGTTGCATCGATAAGGATTAACTTTTAATTAGTCATGCTGGCTTTCTTGCTTGTTTATTTAAGACTCATCTTTAGCCATTGTGCAATTTTGCCACAGCTGACCAGAATATGAAAATAGGACATGTCCTTAGGAAGAAAGTACAAGCAAATTTCATGCCAGGAAGATCGATAAATATTTAGTGAAAACAAGGCTTTAAAAATACCACAAAAACTGCCCGATTTTAGGTCCCAATCTATACTTGTTTTTATTCTGTCTTCCTGTTTAGCTTTTGGAAAGTTATAGGTATGCCTTACACCCCATTTTACAAAACTATGGTAATCATGCTAATATAATTAAAAGGCAATTACACATCAATGTATTGGTATAGATGCCTGTCAAAATTTTCAGCCAAAACATAAAACTAAGATTAATCGATGTTGATCTTAGTTGATCTATGAGAATTTTAGCATTTTTTATTATCACTCTGTGCACATTTAAATTATGCTGGTTATGTACCTTGTACAATTAAATGTGCATACCTTTTTTTTAAAATATTGCCTCAAGTTGAAGGATTGCGTTTATCATTGGAAATGAGTAATTCGTGAGTGCGTGATTCAACATCAATGAAACAGCTATTAAGGACTAGCTGAAATGTTATCTGGAAGAATGCAATTTGTCAAAACAATGAATAAAGCAAAATCTGTATATAATAAGCCTGGGAATAAATAAGTATTTAAGTGGCGCTATGCATGTTTTGCACTCTGAAAATCACACAACCAGCATGCAAATTATGAAGACTATTTACCTTTTTTTAATGTTGAAGCAATCAGAAAATATGCACATGCAAAATAAGAACAAAATCAGTCATAGCACTGTATAAGTTTAATTATTAATGGGTCATAGAAAGAGTTTTTTTTTACATGCCTATATTTTAGGACACGGAATTTAAAATAAAAAATATTGTGTTCCAAGATCTACAGCCAAAACAGTAGTCAACAAAAAGACCTAAAAACTTTCAAGTTAATACAATGGCCAACAGATAAGCCGATCCACCTTCTTCAATGCTTTCATTTTTTCCTATATTATTCGGCTTATACGCGAGTATATATGGTAAATGTCATTAGATTACACAAGAATTTTCAGTTGATGTAAGTAAAATGTTTTTGAAACAAAAATTTTATGATGAATATAGCTTAAAATAAGTTTTTTTTAAAACCCATTAAAGGCATTAAAAAAAAAGCAAAGTAACTTTATTCATGAAAAGTTTTCAAGACAAATGCTAAGAAAATTTTGAATTCTTAAAATATTTATGCTCCGAGTATGGTAAATTACTAATGATCATAATTTAGCCAGAGCAATTTCCTTAACGCCTGATTGCGATGGATGATAGATCACTATTTTCTTAGTGATGTGTGCATGCATGCACGAGAGAAGTGTACATGTTGGACACGTTTGTAAAAGTCTATTACTGGATACTATAACAAATGTCTATAAAATAGTAACTCGTACTAAATAGTATGGATATACAACCTTATTTTATATTGCTGGAAAATTAAAAAACATAGCCCATTCACAATTTTTTTTGAAATGCCAACACAGCACCCTGGGCAGACCTTTAAATCTCAGTCAATGTTAGTCTTTGAATTCTGTGTTCTAAAACATCTTTACAGCCTCAATAGCTGGCTCTGGGCTGTTATATTTTTTTAGGGATGGTGGTTTGAAAGCTAAATCCTGCTAATACAGGTTTTTCCACACAAGCTATAAATTGAAGTGTTTTCTTTCCTTGAACTTTAATAAAGAGTCATGGAATTTCCTGGAATTCACAACATCCTTTCTTTCTTTTAACTGCCGATTATTTAAGCAATCTAATTCCTCACCATTAAGATTTTTTGTTAGTTTGATTAGGATTTTTAACATAGCTTTAATAATGTTTCAGTCATATTGCTAGATGTCTGCAGTGTGACAGTTTATAGTGATGTCTCGCACTGGGGCATCATGCCTCATGATGTCCCACCCAGTCACATTATCCGGACACCAGTCCTAACACTAACCCCTTAATGCTGAGCACCAAGTGAGGCAGCTGTTAGTACCATTTTTGTTAATTGTTTGGTACGACTCAGCTGAGAATCGAACCCAAGTCCTCCTGCGGCAGATGCTCTAACCACTAGAGCACCGGAGTGATTTCACCAAAAAGATATCAAATTACCCACTGTGGTGGCGAGTCTGGATTTCGGATTGTCAGAAATGAATTAAATTTGAATTTTTTGTTATAGATGTAATCAAGGTTTACACTTTTTTAAAGGTTCAAGATGTTAAGTTAGGTGTAAGATTTTCTCCATGGTGAGCACATTTATGAAAAAATTGTGCATGATGTAACATTGGGTCTCTTTGATAGTAGTTGCAATATATGGTATATATAAGGAGAAAGTTTAGCAATCAGATTCATTCAGATTTTTGGAGTCTTTCACAACGAGGTATTCTATTTTGTACTTATATATTATTTTATAGGAAAAACACGTTTGGACTGTTCGATGGAAGTAAAAAATGCTCATTGTGTTGGACTACAATATTAGTCTGGAAGAGTTATAAATTATTTGAAAGAATTCTGGAAAACGCCATCTAGAAAACGTCTTGTATTTTGGAGGACCAGTACAATGCTGGTATTTAAAATTTTGAGACTTCATTCCTTTATGTTTTTCATAACCTTTATAAAGTCTAATTTGGATTAATTTCATTACTGATAAGTTTCTCTCACATTTATCGTTTAATACTTGAATAATTAAACTTGTGTTCTTAAAGTGCAATAAAAAAAATTATAAAATATTTAACAAGGCTAGCTTGTGCAATTTAGGGTACATTCAAGTCCAGGAAGTGAAAATGACTGGAGCTAGCTCTCTTGCCAGTTTTGAAAAAAGCATATACAGAAAGTCTATATTTAATCTCTAAGCTATCAGTAATGACCATAAATAAATAATTGTCAAGCAAAGATTGTAAACATTTATTAAGCAATTATTTTCTAAAATCATAACAACACTATCATTGTCTAACGAATTCAATGTCATGTTCAACAGTTGACTTTTGTAATGTACAGTGTAAATTGAACATCATTACGAAAACATTCTAGACATACAATTACAAGTAGAACATGCATTGCAAGGATCCCATCCAACGATTCCTCTAAGCTGCTCGCACAGCTGATCAGACTTCCCTACACAGCTAAATTGTCAATCCAACATTGAAGTTTGCACATCTCCGTAATGCTTGCACAATGTAGCGAGCATTGCGTGCACATCTACCATTCACTTAGAGGGAACGTTGATCCCATCCCTCCCTTACAAATGCTGGCCTTAAAAAACGGCAAACAAATATACCATTCTAGTGGTGAGCAATAGGGTCTCTAGCATCACAAGAAGTTCACTAATAATTCTACTTCCTGACAAGCAGATATCGTGTTCCTCTGCATAAAACAATAGTACATACTGTGTTGTCACATGTTTTAAAAATTAGGGGCTCATGCATGTGTAAAAAATACTGATTATCTGAACCTTTAGTACAAAAATAGTTGCAAGTCATTTACAAGAATGAAAGTTGTAAGCCATTAAAAAAATAGAGAACAAACAGCACATTATAAAAAGAATGAAAAATTATAACGATGAACAATTAAATGTCATCTTGAAACAATCATACATTTGAAACCTTGTATATCATGCCATTTAAAAACTTCACATTTCTATGAACTTGATTTCATCAGCATGTCCCCCTAGTTAAATGATTCCATATTCTCACAATTCTAGATATTGGCCACATGTAACTGCAGTATTGATAATTTTGACAGTGTTACAACATACTTCCAGGGATAATATTTAGTTTACTCTGGTCTCGTCTTAGAAGTGTTTATTCTCCATAGAATTTCTCAACGAATTTTCAGAACATGTTAATAAATCATTCAGTTTTAAAACAAAAATATCAAGCTAGAAAGATTTTATTTTGCCATCAAATAAAAGGTCTAAAAGGATAAATAAAGTCAATCACCAATTAAGATAGCAATGTTTGATTAGCTAGTCAGGGATGTGTCAAAGTTGTCAATACTATGGTACACATTGCATATCCAGAAATACTCTAGTATAAAGCTTCAACAGATTGTCAGTGATCAATACCTTGTGCATGGCTACCATGGTCAAATGGAATTTTTCCCCTTAATTTTGGTGTGAAAATGGCATTTATCTCGCTAGTTATTGCACCTCACATCAGCATCTGTTCAATATCATTTTAAACATATAGAATTCATACTCGTATAATTGCTTAGGCAGTGTCTATATACATTTTTGACTTGCATGGCGTCTCAGATTTCCAAAGTTTAATGAAAATAACTCCATTATTATCAATATTTGATTTTACTGTAGCATAAGAGACCTTGTGCAGTCACATAAGTGGTCTAGTGTAATGACCTCAATATGGACATGCTTGAACAATTTCAAATTTGTTATAGGGTTTAACGCCATTTTTCAGCACACAACAGGCTATACATGGCATTCAATATTATTGGTTAAGGAAGAACCCATGGAAAATACCACAGACCCACAAGAAGCAACTGGCAAGCTTTCTCACATGACTACATTAGGCAAATCTCAAAACTCAAACCCACACAGGCAAGATGGCAGTGATCCACAACGGATAGTGCTTCAGAGCACTCAAGAGTCTCTCTTAAACAAAATTATGACCATATTGTATCACATAACATTGCAGGTGAATGCCTACTTTACAAAATATGCTTGCAGCACAGTTCAAACCTATGTTCTAGTTGGCTCCCTATGTATACATTTTTATAATACAACAAAATAAGGCCAGTCTTCTGTATACCATTTTGAAATGCAAAGCAAAAATAAACTAAAGACAAATGTAATTACAAGTATGACAAGATGTTTACAAAATATTACATTAAAAAATTTGAATGTGGACAACCAAATTTAAAAATGGAAATTAACCTGGTAATGAAATTTATATCAGCAACACCAAACCTTCAACTAAAAATCCCCAAAAAGAAGTTTCCTTCAGCAGCAAACTTAAATCTAATTGGACATGCAGTTGTCTTTGTCAACTGTTCCAAAATTTCACAGGTCCAACCCCATCTGAAGCAAATTCCACCAGTCTCTCAATGCATATTTTGTGCATGAAATGTTATCAGTATTTGCCAAAATCATTGTCAAAACTGGCATTACAGTATAAACGTTTCAAAACTGACATCTGCTGCCACTTTTTCAAGTCCCAAGGTTCAACAGACCAAGAGAAATGTTTATACAAATAGGTTCAATAGTAGTCTCATACCAATGAAAACTAATAAAGTAGTTCAAGCCATTGTCAGAGTTTTGTACAATTTCATGCACATGACAATGTTAAGTTTACACCCCCACCCCCTAAAAAAATCCCAATTGTGGACACACCCTTAAAAGTTGCTGACAATTGAACCTCGAGGAACATGAAAATGCGGCAAAACTGGACATGCACATAGCATCCAATCAAATTCTTGAACCAAAACCTTTTAAAATTGAACGCACCCCACTTCCAACTAGGATTAGCAAAACAAAATTCAATGGCATAAATGTTACATGAAATAAGGCGATAAAATGCTTTCCAGTACTATACAGGTCTCCAATAACTTTTCCTCTACTCTAGAGTAATCTAACGGAAAGTAAATCGATCAGCAAACTAGCATTATAACCTCAACAGTTCTATTCAACGCTTTTGTTAGTAAATGTGACATAAGAATTGAAATTGGCATAAAATGATCTGAAAATGGTACAAAATGAATGTATTACGTAATGGCATATGAATATCACATCTTTTCTGGCGATTTGGTGGCCCTGAAAAGGGCCGTTGGGGTGCTAAATCTGCACGTCAGGTCCGGTCGTCAACTTAGTATTCTTGAGATTGGGAAGGTTTCTTTGTCGCAGCCTGGCCAGTTTTCTTTGGTAGCAGGACGGCTTGGATGTTGGGCAGCACACCACCCTGAGCGATGGTTACACCAGACAGAAGTTTGTTCAGCTCTTCATCATTTCTGACAGCCAGCTGCAAATGCCTGGGTACAATTCTAGTCTTTTTGTTGTCTCGAGCAGCATTTCCAGCCAATTCCAAAACTTCCGCCGCCAAATATTCCAGGACGGCAGCGAGATAGACGGGCGCGCCAGCTCCAACTCTCTCTGCATAGTTTCCCTTTCTTAAGAGACGGTGAATTCTGCCAACTGGAAATTGCAAACCAGCCCTGGATGATCGGCTCTTAGCCTTAGCTTTAGCTTTCCCTCCTTTTCCACGTCCAGACATTTTGTAGTTTTTATCGGCAACGGATAATCACAACCAATACTTTCACTGTACGACTGACGGTTGTTTGCTAGTGCGACAGATTTTATACCCCTCTTGCTGGCTAAGAGGATTGAAATCGTTAACCAATCAGAAAATTGCGCCAAAATTATAACAGCCAGTAGGATTGTGCCAGTGTGATAAACTAATTCCCGTAGAATCTCTGTATCGTCACATCCGACGAGATCCATTATGGTTGCCAAAGTTGCATATAATTTCAGTTTACACGTATAATTCTGAA
The DNA here is from genome assembly GCA_030141615.1 of Unio pictorum. Lineage (NCBI taxonomy): Eukaryota > Metazoa > Mollusca > Bivalvia > Unionida > Unionidae > Unio > Unio pictorum. The sequence goes on along the minus strand of JARLTB010000020.1, from coordinate 16,838,771 downwards.
GTCTTGTCAGTATGGAGTTAAACGATACAAAATTTCATATTTTGATCAATTTCGTGATGTCTCTCATAGGTTTTTACCTGTGTTTTAACATCATTCCTAAGTTCAAGGATGTATTTATGCGTGCCGATCTGTTTGGTGCTGACTTAAGCAAGCGGGTACAAAACAAAATGTGAGTCCGTTGAAGAATCATGTGGTGACATTATCAGACCTTTAGTTACATTATCAGTTTCTTCTGCTCAAGGTTTATATTGTCTTGAGAAGTGTATAGTGTTGTATAGTATTTTTGGATTTCATCCATAATTTCGGCTTTTGTTGTAATTACAACCCCATTAATGTTTAGTGTATCTAGTACCCTTTCTCCCCCTTTCCTTTTTTCTTCCCTTTTATATAGTTCCCTGCCCTGTTTGTATATATGGTGGAGTTTTCCCGCCCTGATTTCCATTCCCCTTGTCTTATATTCTCTCAGCATTTCTAGTTGTATGGAGTAGCTCTCCTTATCCCATAATGGTGTTGCGTCGTTATTTATTAATCTTTTTAATGCTAACTTCTGTATTTTTTTAATCCGTTTACGTTTAGTTGAGTGATATATGGATATTTGTTTAACTTTTGCTTTAAACTTATCCCGATCTGTAGCAATCTGATATATTTTGTCCCTCTTCGTTTGTGAGTATTTTAGGGATTTCTATTTTTATTTCATTTATTAATTGCTCATCATCAAATATTGAGTTATTTAACCTCCATTCTCCAGAACCCCATCTGCTATTTTTTATCACTATTTCCAAAGTTATTTGTTTGTGATCCGAAATTTTGTAATCTAATATTTCTGCTTTTTTGTATGTTTTATGGTCAAAATCAGTTACATAAAATTTTAATATTCTACTTGATTTTTTTATTCCTAATTTTACATAATCATGTGTATATTCCGGTCTTAATAAGTTCAGTTTTCTATACACATCTGTTAATTTATTTTGATTTATGAATCTGTCCATAATGTCAGATGATGATAGATCATTGGTTGTAAGTTTATCGGTGCGATCTATATTATCTCCCACCCAATTAAAGTCTCCCCCCCCCCCATAATCAGGTGTTCTGCTGTGAAGCTTTTTAAGTATTTATTTAGATTTCTTATTAAGTCATAGTGGCTTTCTCTTTGCGCAGGTGCATATATGTTTAAAATGTGCAATTTATTTAGTTTTATGTGGTTTACCCTTCCCTTTAGACTAGTATCTTCTGTTATTATTTCCCAATTTTGTCTATTTCTGTTTCTAATTATCATTGCCACTCCCGCTCTAATATCATTTTGTTGTGCTTCGCTGGTTACAACTATTGCCTTCATTTTGGATTCAATTTCTGATATCATTGTATTTGTGAGCTTGTTGTGTGTTTCTTGAATTAGTATAATGTCCTGCTTTAATTTTATGAGTTGTGTAATTTTATCCTTATCTAATCCATTAGTGTTTATTGATGCAATATGGAAGTTTAGTTCTTCCATTTATGGTTATCCAGATGGCTTTGTTAGTATAAAATAAATATTTCTAGTGATATATTATTAGTAGTAGTTGCTATTTTATTTCTAGGAAGTTAAATTGTTGCATTGTTGGGCATTGGCCCCTCGTCAGTCACTATAATGTCGTAGGTGTCTTTTAGGTTTGTTTCCTTTAGTTCGTTTGTTGTGTCTATCGTTTCCATTGTGGAGTTTGTCATTATTGATTTTGGATATAGTGGGGTGAGGTCGAAATCTGGATCATGTTCTTCGGAGGTTGTTGTTGATAGGGATTTTTCCTCCACCATTTTCCTTCTTCTTTCTCTCCGCTTTGCTTTGGAGGATAGTTTCAGTTTGGGAAGTGGTCTCTCTGTGACGGCTATTGGCTCATCGCTGGTCGATGAGCTGGTTAGGGTATGGTTCTTCCTTTTTCTTTGTGTCATTTTAGCTGGTTCTCCCTAATATAGTTAATCAGATATTGAAATTTCAACAATCCTGGCTACCTTTCATCTATGTATACACCTGTCCATTGTAAGGAAGATAGCATGATAGTAATTGTCAAGTAAAGATTTATGCCAAGATATCATACAAGTAACCAGGTTGGGTTTATTCAGTTGGTTATGTAATGAAACCACTACCATGGACCAGTGTTAATTGGTAGCAATTTCCTGTATGTTGTGCAATATCCTGTTCTTGAACTGCATAATACCAAGGTAGGGGATATTAATTCAATTAAGTATTAGGCATTTATCACAGTTTATTGCTATTAATTACTTTTGGTATGTCATATAAAGGAGAACCCCCTTTTTTTAAAGTTGTCTTGCAAAATAGGAAAAAATATCTTTATAATATAGTTTTCCTTCTTTACTCATCTGAATAGTGCAAATTACCTAAAGTTGTTCAATATCTAGTGGTGGAAGATTTTGTACTAACCTAATTTGTAAAGGCCGAGTTTGTGTGATAAAATAAAATATCTTTCAAACATGATAATTGTGTTTTTTATTTTTAAAAATACAGGCTGCAATATTGTGATTGGTGGAGACATAAGAAATTAAAGACACCATTGCATACAGACAAATGTAGTGTCTCCACTTTAAAAAAAATTTCATGAGTCATGCAGAATGTATTATATCTCATAGTGATAATTGATAATGCAGGGTTACAAATCTATTTGCCTGACTCCTGGGACAAGCTTAGATTTGGTTTGAGCAAGCTCATATTTGCAAGGCATTAGCCTGCATGTAAGTCAAAAAAATTGAAAGAGGGATACAAGATACAATTAATACTAGGGCATAACCGACTTTTGATCCGGAAATCAGATTCCACCGGATAGTATGAACTTCCGATTAATTGGAGTCGGACAAGGCAGGAACGACCGATTCGGATAATTAAAATAATAAAGTTGAATTTCTATAGCACCGTTTCTAACACTGCGTGTCATTTGATAGTTCGTTAATAAAGTTAAATAAGAAGTCAGAAAAGTCCAATATGGTCAACAGAACCACGCTGTGAGACAATCTATTTGAATTGGCGGGTGAAAACCAGAAATGAAGCCGGATATGGTAAAGTATTAAGTAACATGCTAGACACGGCAAAACCAGATACCAGAAACCCGGAAACGGAAGATGAAATTTTTTAGAAAAAAATATGGATTTAGCATTTCTGATTAATTGAATCATATCCGGAATTGGAAAAATTTCATGCCCAAAATCCGGAATCGGAAATCAGTAGAAAAATGCTAATGGGTTATGCCTTAATTAATACACTGTAACTATGTGTGACCTAATTCACAGACAATTCTTAATGCATTATGTTCTACAAGTTGTATACCCTGCAATGTCACTTCTCTCTGTTTCCCCCCCTCTGTTTTTCTTTCTCTCTCTCTCTCTCTCTCTCTCTCTCTCTCTCTCTCTCTCTCTCTCTCTATATATATATATATATATATATATATATATATATATATATATATATATATATATATAGGCATTTAAAGTGCTGCTATATTATAGGGTCTAAAGCACATGATAGGCTAAACTGGCGACCAGGATTATTGGTGGAGGAAATATCATGGAAAAAAACACCGACCTGTGAGAAGCTACTGGCAAACTATCTAACATTTCCATATTGGCTTGATTGGTATATCAAATTGTGATCCACCAATGATGCAATAATACACATAAACATTCCTCATGACCATCTGCAGTTGATTCTATATCAAAGATCAATTTCCACATATTAATCATTAGTGGTGTGAAACTAATTATAAAAAGTATTAACAATATCCATTTTCTAAATGATTTAATATAGTACACATTTTTGCCACATTGCTTTCTTTTCTCCCCTCCCCTCATATGCATAGCGGACAAACTGTGCAGAAATGTGGAGTGAGAGAAAATGAATTTTGGGCTGGATTTAGTCTTGAAAGAAATTACACTACGTAAGCTGCAAGACTATGATGGTTTATCATAATGATAATTGTGAACTTTCCTTGAAATATACAGTGTTTATCAATGATAAAGTTGCAAGCCATGTTGACACTTTACTGTAAATTGTTTCGTTATTTGGTACACATAATGTGATGTATGAAACGTTTTGTTGTAGTTTCTTTACTATCATATAATGTTCTAAGAATTGGTTCATCATTTTGCATAGATCCTATTCCACATTATTTTCCATCTGCTAGTACATGAATGTCATAGCCAACCAAGTGTTTGTGGTGCTGTTTTTATCATTAAAACCATCTTTCATGTTTAAATCAAAAGTGTATATTGATTTAGTCAGTGTGTAGTAAAATAGAAATTCAAAAAAGATGAAAGTCAGCTTATCAATATGTAAAGGTGATAGTAAAATGCCACAAAAAGCATAGAATTAAATTCTGTAGCAGATACTCAGAGATGTAAGGATTTCATTCACTTGATCAATACATGTCTGCCTTTTGTAAATCTTTAACTCTATTCAAAGGGCAAATATATGTACTTGTATCTGTATGTAATATAAATAAAATAAAAGTACATTTTGTACCGTGTGTCAATTATATACCACTTTTGTAAGTTTTTCGTAGGGGCCCCGAGTGGCCAAGTTGTCTAAAGCGCTGTCTCTTACGGATCACTGCCATCTCACCACTGTCTGTGTGGGTTTGAGTCTTAGATTCGGACAATGTGGGTATGTGAGAAAGCTTGCCAGTAGCTTCTTGTGGGTCAGGGGTTTTCTGGGTTCTTCTTCCACCATTAATACTTGCTGCCATGTATAGCCTATATTGTGCTGAAAAATAGAGTTAAACCATAAAAAAACAAAAACAAAAACAAAACAAATTTTTCGTTAAAAGGTAACTGCAAGCCTCAATTCCATTTAATGAGAAATATATACATCTCATGGCATATGATTGATACTTCATACATACTATACATATGTTATATATATATATATATATATATATATATATATATATATATATATATATACTTTAGCATTTTTATTTGCATTCTTACTGTTCTACATTTGCAACAATTGTCTGTGTCAATTCCATATTGCTGTAAATGTCAAGGTTAGTCTTGCATTTTCTTATGCAGCAGCGGTGTATTCCGATGGGGTAAAAGACTTACAGTTAAAAATCCCCTTGGTGTCAGAATTGGGGGTCAAGCTGAGTAAAAGGCAAACTTTGGTATCAAAATTGGGGGTCATATTAAAATTGTGGGAGTCTCAGAAGCACAGCTGAGGGTAAAGGGAAACACTGAAAAGACAGGATAATAAGACTATTTACTATTTAAACTTATAAGCTACATTGAAATCATAATATTTACTCATTGACTTGTGACTATAAGTACATTATTACAAATATCCTTGCTTTAAGTTTCTCTCATAAATGTAGCATGTTTTGCCTTCAAATATACCATTTTTGTCTTATCATTTTACTCCTGTCAGGGTATTATGTTTTGGGCAAGCCCAGATTTTCCAAAGGCAAGTTCAATTTTCTGGTCAGCTTTTTTATTTAAAGTTACGAAAAGTTCTTGAAAATTTAAACAAAAATCAACTAATAGAACCATAAAGTGCATGCTGTAATGCATTGTTCCTGACATTTACCATATTTTTTTTCTGTTTCAGCCCAGAAGCCCAGGGTGTCATATGTGGGGCTGTGTTCCTGATTATCATGTTTCTTTTTATTCCGGTTCCATTCTACAAACATCTATCTGACACAGTATCAGACACATTCCCTTACAATGAGGTTCGACTGTTATAATGATCCTTTGTCTTTTGTTGTGTACATTGGGGTGAGGGAAGATGGGTGGGTCATAACATCCATTGTTTGTAGAAACATTGAAAATCCACAGATACTGCATCATCATAGATTTATCAGATTTATTTAGGAACTGGTATCTAACCCCTTTCTGAACCAATGTCTGATATGTTGCTGCATTAGCATATAAGATCAAATGAGCAATAGGGTACATGTTCCTTGGTTTAATTTACCTGGCTCTTTATTACCTGTGAAAGAGGTTTCTTGAAGGTGAATTTTAGTGCTATGATATAAGTGGTTTTTTTTGGTTGTTATTTTTATTTTGAAAAACAATTTTAAAAGTCACTTTAAATTGCATTAAGTCAAGATACCTTCTATATATCTTGTTTTGTTGTTTAACAATTTGTGTTTGAAAATAAATCTTGAAATCAGATTGTATCAAAACTATCCGAAAGTTAATACTGCTTTTTTAAAATTGGGGAGAAAATAAATTAGGTGAAAAAGTATTAAATGATATTAACATTGCATTTATAATACTTGATGAATATAGCAATAGAAAGTGTAATTTAATTATTTACTTGAAGATGTTAGTTTTTGTGTGTGACAGTACAAGTTTTCTATTTGCAGTATATTGAGTACATAGCCGCACTGCTTTCCATCTGCTGTATGATTTTTCTGGGATTTGCAGATGACGTTTTGGATTTAAAATGGCGACATAAACTGCTGCTTCCTACAATGGCTTCTTTACCACTGCTGATGGTGTACTTTGCAAACTTCAACTCGACAACCATCATAGTACCAAAGCCATTTAGAAGTCTTTTTGGTTTTGATTTAAATTTAGGTTTGTATTTTTATCATTACATATAGTATTTTTCCCAGATCGCTAGTCAAGGCAGATTGCTGGGTGCCAATCAGGTCATTTTATACATAAAATCTTTTTTAATGTGTGCCCTTTTATTTGATGGCATTTTAATGCACTGCCAGACCTGCCAACCCTTATGATTTTTCCGTAAGTCTTACGATAATGACCCTTAAAAATATGGACTTGTGGCATAAAAGGTAAAAAACAATGGAAAAATGATTGTTGCTATAAAAAAATCAGGATAATTTGTTCATCCATGTTTGATAGAATTAGTGAAATTGGTCAGTGAACCTGACTAACTTTACATCAGTACCTCAAATGCTTTTAAACTGCACATTTTATCATGCAAAGCATTTGCATGATCAAACTGTTGATTATGTCATTATTTTAAAATGATGTCCGGCAAGTGATGCATGTTGAAGTTGAAAGGGTAAAAAAGCTTCTTTACAAGTGTTAATAATCAACGCAGAAGAATAAAAGGAATATTCAGAGTCTTGTGAATAAAAGCAGTATACAGTCGACTCCGGTTAACTGCACATCCTCGGGCCCATCATGAGACTGTGCAGTTAACCGGAGTGTGCAGTTAACCGAAGTACGGTACAGTACAGCTTTAAATCAGCACGGCATGAATATATGTGATGAATAAATGTAAACAATGATTAGAATCCACTCTTTTTAAGTTTTACTTAAATGTTTAGCTTGTTTTCCTTCCTCCGAACACAACTTTACTGATTCAACCAATGGATCAAGGAATTATAGCGAATTTCAAGAAATTCTTTAGATCGCTAGTTATTCAAAAACTGATGTCAGACATTGATGGGTCATCTCCCACAGAAAAAGTGTTCAGCTCCAAAGTCGTCTGCATCCTGTTTTTTTGCTGTGTTGTCGTTTAAATTGAATTCTGTTGCGCATTTTCCATCTTTCCAACCATCCATTTGTTGGTTTGAAATGATTCAAACCCGAACGGTTTAGAGCAATGTTTCCCATGCTGTACATGTACTATGATTTTTCCCATGCTATTGCTTTCTAGTGGGCACGGATATACATGTATGTACCACCTAAGGCGTCCTTTACATGTCAATCATTTACAAAGTCGCATATACCGACTTATTTGTCGGCTTCTTTGAAGCGCTACAAGAGTGGACTGGCGATAACTGATCATGACTATACATTGTGCAGTTAACCAGAGTAAAATTGTAATGAATAATGTGCCACGGACAGAAATTTATCATGCTATTATCCGGAATGTGCATTTAAGCGAAGTGCAGTTATCCGAAGTTTGTTCCTATTGAAACGCATTGGGAAAAAACGGGACCAACGCAACTACGTGCAGTTATCCGGAGTGTGCAGTTAAATGATGTGCAGTTAAGTGGAGTTGACTGTATATCATTAGGGTGTCCCTTGAGAGATAGGTACTGGTATTGCCTTGATTCATGAACTTCCTCCTGACAACAGTATGTTTTTGATCATGGGCTTAAAATGAGTTCTCAGAGGAATCATTGGCCCCAGTTTCTCCCCTGCCATTGAGGTTGTCCACTCCTTCCCATCTGTCTGGTCAGGTGTTGAGGAGGAAGTGCAAACATTCTATATGGTGGTGAGCATAATTTGTTTTAATGCTTCCTTTCATAAGTGTCTGTGTCCTAAAAGGATTATCTAGCCTAAAAAGGACTTTTGGGGCCTCATCACACAGATCTTTTGTTGCGTTCATACTCGGTAATGCTCAAAGAGCTTATACTGATGTTTTAAGATTTTGCGCAGCATCAGAAAGTGGTGATTTGTCCCCTTTGCTACTCATCAGCCTCTGTTTTTTGCATCCAGCTTTCAATTTCATTCTCGGGGTTTGGCCCCTTTGCCATGCACGTGCACACACATACACATTCCATAGGTGGGGATGTTGACAGGCCTCTGCTCACTTCCTGAATAAAACCCTGGAGGTCTTGAAAACTTAAGTGGCAATCACCTCAGTTGCTAATCTAAATTTGACTGCCTCTTTCAGACTCTTGAAGGAGGAATGATTGTCATTGATGGCACTTAGGATTGTGCTGGAGGCAGGATTTGAAGCGCTACAAGAGTGGACTGGCGATAACTGATCATGACTATACATTGTGCAGTTAACCAGAGTAAAATTGTAATGAATAATGTGCCACGGACAGAAATTTATCATGCTATTATCCGGAATGTGCATTTAAGCGAAGTGCAGTTATCCGAAGTTTGTTCCTATTGAAACGCATTGGGAAAAAACGGGACCAACGCAACTACGTGCAGTTATCCGGAGTGTGCAGTTAAATGATGTGCAGTTAAGTGGAGTTGACTGTATATCATTAGGGTGTCCCTTGAGAGATAGGTACTGGTATTGCCTTGATTCATGAACTTCCTCCTGACAACAGTATGTTTTTGATCATGGGCTTAAAATGAGTTCTCAGAGGAATCATTGGCCCCAGTTTCTCCCCTGCCATTGAGGTTGTCCACTCCTTCCCATCTGTCTGGTCAGGTGTTGAGGAGGAAGTGCAAACATTCTATATGGTGGTGAGCATAATTTGTTTTAATGCTTCCTTTCATAAGTGTCTGTGTCCTAAAAGGATTATCTAGCCTAAAAAGGACTTTTGGGGCCTCATCACACAGATCTTTTGTTGCGTTCATACTCGGTAATGCTCAAAGAGCTTATACTGATGTTTTAAGATTTTGCGCAGCATCAGAAAGTGGTGATTTGTCCCCTTTGCTACTCATCAGCCTCTGTTTTTTGCATCCAGCTTTCAATTTCATTCTCGGGGTTTGGCCCCTTTGCCATGCACGTGCACACACATACACATTCCATAGGTGGGGATGTTGACAGGCCTCTGCTCACTTCCTGAATAAAACCCTGGAGGTCTTGAAAACTTAAGTGGCAATCACCTCAGTTGCTAATCTAAATTTGACTGCCTCTTTCAGACTCTTGAAGGAGGAATGATTGTCATTGATGGCACTTAGGATTGTGCTGGAGGCAGGATTTGATTCTTTACCTCTCTCCTGTGAACTTTTAATTCTAATGCAAACTTATCTCTCAGGAGACATTACTTGCACCCTCTCCCATACCTGCTTATCACAAACTGGAAACTACAAACAGACCCTAGATTACAACTTCAAAATGCAGATAGTGTTCCCAGCTTTGTAATGGTATGTCATAAGCCATCATTGCATTATACTTGCCCCAAACAGCACATCAGTAATAGGATACATCAGGTGCCAGGGAAGGTACATACAAATGCTTTACAGGAAAGTATGGAACATCTTCATATGGGCAGTCTTATGGGAGGTCACTGTCTTAGTCCACCATATTCCTGGCCCCTCTCCACTTTCATGCGGCTTCAGTATCAGACCAGATGACCTGGGTGGTGAATGCTTTAAGTCTAATGTGGGAATGTCTGAATGCACACACCTTTCAAATTAATTCTGCATGTTCTCCACCAAGTCAGGATCAACACTGTTGCAGCTCATATATTTTCTCCACAACAACTCACATATTCCCACATTTAAACTCTGCTCATCTCAAGCTATCTTTCCAAAGGGATCAGATTTTGAGCAAAATTGTCCAGGCCTGGAGACAGTCTATCTTCATGAGTTTATAATGCAAAGTGTAGAATCTTCTGTAATTGGTACAGTAGGAAACATTGAACATAGTTATCTCCCATTGAATGCATGTAAAGATTTTCTTTTCTTCTTTTTTAAGGAAAGAAAATGTTTTGTCTCCATCTTTAAACTCTTTCTACCACTTATTAATTATTTCAGCAGGCACCATTTCCTAGTGGATTGTCTCTAAGTCAAGAGAACTTGTCTGTTCCTCACAGAGTGACCTTTCATTTATGAAAATTAAATCCCATGAAGCTAAGACTATTGTTAACATCTTGGTCCTGTTTAAATAACTCTTTGGATGAAGTTATGACAGCCAATCTTCAATGGTCTGCCATGGCAAGGTGGTCAAAAGTGCTTGCCTTTTCCAATCACTACCACAGTTGAATCACTCGAAATTTTGACCTTGGCATTTTGCAGAAAGAAAGACAGGCTTTTAGCTCATTAATATCGATTACATCGGCTTGTATCACAGCTTACATTTTTATCTATCAGACTTCATACATGCCAAACATTATGCTTTTGCTGTAATCATTATACTTTTTCACCTGGTTATATCTTTTGCTCACCTTTAAATGGATTATGCTTCTCTGGTTCATTAAAAATAACTATAAATAAAGCAATACAAAGTTGTATTTGTCATTTTCTGTAGGATATTGCCATAGATGTTAAGTGAAATGGGCTTATTGGTTTGACATGTGGGTGAATATTCTCAGAGCAGTTGGGTATTTTTTATACTTCAAAACATGTCTGATCAGAAGACAAATCAACACTGCTTTACAAATTTAAAAAGAAGAATATGAGATTGAGGACATTGTCATGCTCATTGCAGAATTTATGGACTTCATTTAGCTCAAGTTAGACATTAGACTAGTTAAAATGAGTACTGAATATAAATAATTTATCAGTATGTGTTGTGTTTGTATTTTGGTAACTTTACACATGAAGTTTGCCAAGTATTTAGACCTGCTGCAAATCCTGGTTCTTAGCACAAAAAAAAGTACATTTTTCATTGAATCTAATGTAATAATGGTATGTTATATATTGATTACACTGTTTATACTCAGATTTAGCTTTTGTATCACTTGTATTAGAAAAATGATGCTTATATCTTTCAGTGTTAGCATGTATGCATATATGTACTATAAAAAAATACAAGGGAGGACACTTTTCACATGAACTATTTAAGAATCAATGCTAATATTTCAAGATACATCTTATGGAACATAAATTGGTGACCAGATGTTCGCAAATGCAGACTTTACTTTTTAAAGTTGGAAGCTATTCTGCGATCAATACATTAGACTCACTTTGAGCCCTGCGGCTATTTCACCTCTATCTACATAAGTTTACATTCCTGGCTTGACCAGTGGCTGCATCTGAGACAGCTTGCCAGTAACTTCCCATGAGTGTGTGTAGTTCTTGCTGGGATTTTCCTGAATTTATCCACTATGTGCTGAAAAATTACATTAAACCCGCAAGAACAACATCCCCAAATAATGGTATTGTGTTGGGTTCCTGGGAGTTAATTTTTTAGTGGTGGTCTTTTCAATTGAACTGGTGTGCCGTTTATATTTAGTCATATACTGTCTTATGTAGGTATGAAAAAAGTGGCGTTAGTACCTATAGGAATAATTTTGTTTTATTCATTCTGAAATTCATATAAAATACGATTTTGCTGTGAGTCTTATGAAAACTTATCCGTAAAACATGGACTTATGTAAAAGGAAAAACTATGAACAAATGATTATTACCAAATCACTGGATAATTGATTCATCTGTGTTATACTTGGATCCAGGTTTCATAATAGAATTAGTGAAATTAGTTTGGGAACCAGACTAACTTTAGAGCAACACCCCAGATGCTTTAAACTGCACCTATTTGTTGATGCAAAATGTCTGCATGATCACACTGTTGATTATAGAATTACAAAAAAAAATGGCATCCCAAAAGTGATGCATGTTTCAAGATGAGATGGAAAAAAGCCTCTAGACTAAAAGGTGTTAATAATTAACACAGAAAAATAAAAAGGAATAGTCAGATTTTTGTGAATAAAAAGATGAACAGGACACAATATTGTTTATTTGATATCACATGCCAATTAGAGTTTGTCTCGCCGCAGGCAATATGGTTGCCTCCATCATATGAAATGGAAAAAGAATTCCAAGAATTACATCAAGTTGAGAGATAGCAACAAGCCATTGAGTTGCATAGGGTTTGGAACTAAAGATTGTGCAACTGTATGGTAAATAAGGCCTACACATACTTTACAAACTTTTCAATTGAATATAATGCTATCATCTCTGTGTCAAACTTTTAATTATGTTTTCAAGCTTTATAATAGCAGTTATTGATAATTTGTTACACCACACAGAAAACTGGTCAATCTTGTAGGGAAAAAAATCAGCTGCCTTACTGTGACAGACTCGTCAGTGATGGAAGGTCTGAAATATATACCTGATACCACTTTTGAATAGCTTTTGAAATTTGACTGCATTTCCAGCAGACTAAAGGCAAAATATCGGTATTACTTTCCTGTTGCAAATTTGTTGCCATCTGCAATATGGCATTGCCAGTGTCAGGATCTTGTGTTTGAAAATTGTGGTAGTTAAGCACCATCAAATTAAATTATAACCATGTTCATAGATATAAACTGAGTGCATCTCCCATGCCATTTTTTAAATTTATTCCAGGAATTTTGTATTATATCTACATGGGAATGTTGGCAGTGTTCTGTACCAATGCAATCAATATTTATTCTGGCATCAATGGGCTGGAGTCTGGACAGAGTCTGATCATAGCGATATCTGTGCTGGTTTTTAATTTTTTAGAACTCACAGGTAAGACTATTTGCTCAGCTAAGAACATATTCTGAATTTACTTTCAATGCCACTTATCAATACCTATATCATAGGGTTAAAAATTAATGGATTAGTCTTTACTGTACTGTTACAGCTTTTTCCACTTTGATGGGGTTCCAGAAGGTGCAAAGGGTTCACTGAAATTATAAGCTTTAACGAGACTTACCAAATTGAAGTTTGATGTTACTTTCATTGAACCTTTATTACCTTCCATTACATATCACACCCACCTACCCTCCCTGTGTCTTCATATTAGAGTTAAAAATGTGTTAGCACTGTTCTGTTTGTTTTTATAATGTGATTTAGAAAATAGTCTGAGGTATCAAACAGGTTATTCCATAAACTTTAGAAGTAAACCCCAGTGTTGCTTAATATAGTGGAGTTATTTGCCCTTACCTAGTGACTTTACAACATCTGTTGCTTGACAAATGGCCCGAATTTCTTAACCATGCTTCTCATTAGCATGTTATTTTCTATACAAGTAGTTTATTGAGTGTTGAGGTAATTGGAATAAAGTGCCATGCCAAAGTAGCAGATAAAACCTAGGCCCCTTTGGTGTGAGTTTCTCATGCAAACCACTCCATCACTAGAGTTCAATTAATTACCTCTTGTGACATGTACAGGCACATTAGGTCTATTCTACATCCATGATGTGGATGGATTATGGGAATTTGTCATTTACACTAAAATATTTCACTATTGTACATCCAAACAGCAATTAAGAGTGGTCAGGTCTTGATAGGAATGCTTTATCATATATTAAGGAACCGTGGAAGTCTGCAGTCACTTAGTTGTCGATCATGTATGGGACACACATACCTAACCAGAAATACCTCCTGAATGGAAAACCTAACCCAGAATGTGTATCATGCCATGGTCCACTTACAGTGGAATATATTCGTGTAGAAAAGCTATGATGTCAACTTGATTACACAGCTGTATGATGATGTTATCCCTAAATAAATTGAATTTCTAAAAGAATGTTTATTATATGATCCCATATTTTGTTGACTTTATGCTTTCAATCCTTTTGTTTTATTCTTTTTTATTTTAAAGAATTTTAACATCTTTCACTTTTTACTTTGATTTAGGCAGGTTTTCTTCATGGAGGTTTTGCCAGTTTTCAACCTTTATAATTTGACAACCTTCTTAAAATTTTGTATTTGTACAAACTTTTAATAATAATAATTTTTAAAAATCCTTGGAATTTTCAGTTTAGAATGGGTATTTGGTTCCATTTTGATAGAAATATATCATATGTATACTATATAATTGGTTCATTTGAAATCAAGGCTACCATGCCTGTTTTTATCCGCCATTATGAATTTCCCAAAAAGTTACCACTGACACTGTATCTCGTTTTGATAATATTCAACTTCTAATCATGTTGAAAAGGAAGCTGAATATTCAGAATTTTCTCTAGGAAAAAGAGAAGAAAACAACTGGAAGCACACTTGTGCCATCTTGTGTAGTTTTCTGAAATGATCTAGTAATGGAGAAAACTTGACATTTTGTAACTTGTGTAATGTGATTTTGCTATTGGGCATAGAGTCGCCCATGAAATACAAGAGCACGAAAAAAGCTAATAAACATTAGCTTGCTGCTTCATCACAAACAACTCAGCCTAAACCTTTGACATATATAAATACCAGAGAGAACCTTGATGTAATTTGATCGAAATTCAGTTTATTAAATTTCTTTTAGAAATGAACATTCCTCTTTTAGTTACTAGTGTTGCTAGCGATTTATTTTGCAAATGTTTTCCAGGCAGTAAAATCGCAAGGGATTACTTGTATGCTTGAACAATAACGGTTCAGTAAGAAAATCACAGAACTGAGATTATCATTGAAAGCTGGTACATTGGAATCGATCAAGAAAATATAAACAATGTGTAGAAATGGCTCCTATAAACTCTTGCACCTTTTGAATGGGCACCCAAATGGAACACGGTGCCCATCCATAAGGTACCAGTGTATACCACATGCATCTTTGACATTAAATAATTATGTAAGACACTCTCCTACTGTACTGATGATGTTATATGTTGTTAATAGTTTCATATGCATTAACGTTTTAAAATCAGTATTTGTTCCCGAAAATCAGTATTATTCCCGAAAATCAGTATTATTCCCCCAATTATTCAGTTTTTTTTTTTGTACTTGGGGGTGGCAGCTGTGTAATATATATGCAAAGAATTTTATTTTAAAAATAATGCTGCATTATCTAAATTATGAACATTTTCTGTGGGAATAAAATGTTGTAACTGATAATTATTTTGAAGTTTTTTTGGTACAAATGAAAATCATTTTTGTTCCATTGTTTTTTTTCTCTCAGGGGATCAAAGAGAAGCCCACGTGTTCAGTATTTACTTCATGTTGCCGTACATCGCAGTGTGTTCAGCTTTACTGTACTATAACTGGTATGACTGATACATTTGAATATTTGTAAAATCATTTATTGAAATTTCATGGTTCCTGTAGTTCATGGTATTAATTCAACATAACAACTTTAAAAGAGTGTTGAGTACATATTATGTTGTCTCTAGCCACAAATTGAGTTTCAAAAAAATGCAGATCTGTTGTCAGTAATGAGGAAAAATGTAAGTAGGGATCACAAATGATTGATTAGAGAATATAATTTCCAAATACCTGATACAATTACATAATTATTCAAGGTAATTCCCTCTGACAAGACATATAAGAGATGTTGACAGAGTGCGTGAATGCACAAGTAATGGAACATTTGTACAAGTAATGGAACATTTGTCTGACTTCATGCTCGTAGTGAGCAGTGATACTTGAGAACTCCAGCAAATTAGTTTAAGGTCATGATTATAAAAAATTACTTTGTGCAGTATACACAATTGTTTATTTAATTAAAGTCTCAACATAAGTCATGCTAACGGTAGTGGTCTGTAGAGATGCATGTCTTTGTTCAGGTTAACAACTGTTGACACAACTTGTAGTTTGGCCTGACATAGATGCTTTTTAAGATAAATTTTCATTTGTATATTGGGCTCTGGGACATGTGTTATGTTATTGTTTTAATCTTGCATTCATTGAGCAGGTTTACAAATGCCTGTTTAACCAATCCGGTGGTCTGGTGGTTACAGTGTACATCATGGGTTCAATCCCTGGCCGAGTCATACCAAAGACTTTTAAAAAATGGTACTCATAGCTATCTCGCTTGGCGCTCAGCAATAAGAGGTTAGTGTTAGAACTGGTCGGCCTGGTGTCGGGATAATGTGACTGGGAGGGACATCATGTGGCATGATGTCCCAGTGCTAGACATCACTATAAACTGCCTTACTGCAGACATCATAGCAATATGACTGAAAAATTGTTAAAAAATCCTAATCAATTAATCAAACGCCTGTTTAAAATACAGGTTACCTAGATAACCCCAAATTGTTGACTCTTCACATGATTCATCTTCATAAATTCATTTGGCAAAAACTGTCTGTTAGCAAGGATGATATTATTATTAAAGTTTTGAGAAAGTATTACTAAAATAAGATGAGTGAACCTGAAAATATTTTTTAATACAAGTCCAATGTACATTTGGGATAGACAAAAACAGATGGCATACTGGTCAGCCCACTCTTGAGTGGTGTTTTTAAATTAAATTTAGAAAAATGGCAGAATACCATGGCTAATTAAAAATACTGGCATTTTAAAAGTACAGGTCAATGTTAATTTCTTTTAGTTTAAAGTTTAGCACTGATGAATCTTGTGCTACAAAACTAAGATTGGGTAAACAAGAATCTATAAAAAAAAATATTGAGGATATTCATTGGATTAAAATACCTCAGTCTAAACAAACAGATTATGGCATTGATGGACTTTTAAAACTCAAATATGGCATCCTAAAGAAATCTGGCATGTTATTATCAAGATGTTAGATGAGTTTAATTATTGGCAAAATCTATGCATATTTTTGAGGTTATTGTTGTTGTTGTTGTAGGGTTTAATGACATTTTTCAGCACAAGATAGGCTATACACGGTGGCCAGTATTAATGGTAGAGAAAGAATTCTGGGAAAACCCTGAAAGAACCACCAACCTTAGAGAAACTACTGGCAAACTTTCTCACTATTTTTGTGGTAATCTTTTGTCTGATTTGTTGAATCTGTTACCACACTGGAGACTGAATTTCAGTCATGTTGTGTTCCATGGTATTACATAATCCTGTATTATTATCTTAGGTTCTATAGTAAACGAGAAATGGACATATTAATGAGACTTTCTAGTTGACAGCATATTATTGTCTAGATCTTGAGACTGTTTCTCATCCAGTTTTGATAAAACTTGGAAATACATTTATAACATCAATATCTTTGAATTCACTTTTGATCAAGGGACTATGCATATTAATTATGCATTTTCTTGGGAAAAGAATTAAGGGCTATCCATAAAATTTTGAACATTTACATCTAATGCAGGAAGTAGTTTACACAGGATTGTGTTTTAAACATACTTTATAAGCCTGCTTAATGAAATGGTCAGTGGTTATGTAAGCTTGATGAGCCATATTGGTCTTACTTTGACCTCTTGTTATTAGAAATATTTGGGGGCCCAGAGTGGTCTAAAGCGCTGTCTGTTATGGATCACTGCCATATCACCTCTATCTGCATGGGTTCATGTCTTGGACCGTGGGTATGTGAGAAAGCTTGCCAGTAAATTCTCGTGTGTCGGTAGTTCTTTCTGGAGTGTTCCGGGTTCTTCCTCCACCAATAATATTGGCTACCGTGTATAGCCTATCTTGTGCTGAAAAATGTCGTTAAACCCTACAACAACAATGTCAAAAATATGCATAGATTTGGCCACCATGTATAGCCTATCTTTTGATGAAAAATGACGTTAAACCATATATAAAAAAAACAGTGAGATTTGAAATAAAACCATTTTATAACAGTTCGTAGCAGAGACTCTCGTTTGATTAATTTGTTATGCATATTATACATTGTCATCTCCTAAATCAAAAGTACAAAATATTTGATGATGGGAGAAAATTACCATGTACATGTTTCCACTAAAAGCTATTTATTTATCAGAATGATGAGGCATTTGTTAAAACAGAATTTTAGTTTTACTTTCTTACAGCCAGTTGAACAGTAACCAGCTCCCATTATCTTGGAGTAATATTAATTTAGCTGAGTAAGCTGCAGAACTACGTAGCTCAATAACTTCAACAAATACACATGGACCCTAAACAGAATTGATGTCCAGATAAACCTCTGCCATGTCTCAGCTGAATTTGACAGTAACCATTGAACAAAAACAAAATGATCTTTTTCTCTTATTTGACCTCCTCTCATCATGGTTTTCTGAAGTGTTTCTACATGATATATCCCCAAAAAGATTTTATATATACATGGATAGCATTTTTTTGTTGGTGATAAAAAAAATTTTAATTAAAGATATATTTAAAGTCTTCTTTCTTTTGACAGGTATCCATCTCAAGTATTTGTTGGTGATACTTTCTGTTATTTTTCTGGGATGACCTTTGCAGTGGTAGCCATACTGGGACACTTCAGCAAAACTATGCTTCTTTTCTTCATACCTCAGGTCATCAACTTTGTATATTCAACACCGCAACTTTTCCACTTAATTCCCTGTCCAAGGCATCGATTACCAAGGTAGAAAATCTTGAAAACATCACACATTTCAAAAACATTGTATAAATAGTTCTCTTTAAAGAGTTTTCTCCATTCCCACACTTCTGGCAATATTTTGGGCCAGTTTTACAGATATAGAAAGGCTATTTCAAACATTTTCCTTGCAAATATGACAAATAAATATTTTAATTTAAACATTCAGAAATGTGAACAGTACATTTTGCAAAAATTAAGGGATGACATGTTTGTTTAATGTCTTGTATTAAGGTGCAAATTATTTGTGCTTCATAATGATCACCGGAGTTGACTATAGTTATGGTAGACGAAAGGGAAGTCACTAATACCAAAGTTCTGTTTAGGAGTAATCCATATTTGAAACTATGTACTATATTTGATGTAATCAAAACTTATTAATAAATCACCAATGAAATTTACAGAAAGTAACATTGTTTAAAGAGAGAGCCATAGGTTAGAAAGTTACCCATTAATTAATCACATTTTGTCATGAAATTCTGTTGTGAAATCCAAATTTATACCTTTTTTGTAATTTCATCATGTCATCAATATCTTAAACTATATTTCATTCTCAGTTGTCAAAGTTATGTGGATACTTCTTGAGGAGAAAAATGAACAGAAACTAAGTAGTTATGACTTCATTTTAATGCCTGCGTTATTTTCAGCCATTTGTTGATCACATTCTATATGTATTTGTAATCTTGAATGCATCTGGTATGTCGGTTGGTTTTTATCTGCATTTTCAGAATTTTTTTATTGGCTATATCATGCCAAGGACATTGAATATAAGTGTCTTTTGCTAAGGACACTGAGTTAACCGACCCATGCTGGCTTGGATGTATATCCGACCTGCAACCCTAGGATTATGAGTCTAATGTTGTTCTAATTGAGCGACAGTGGCACCCTCTATTACATCTAGACTAATTGGATATTGGTTTAACTTGTATGATGATGCATCTTAATTTATGAAGATATTGCAGTAATATTTCCTTTTCTACAATGTAGTTTGGACATTGGTTTAACTTGTATGACACTGTGTATGACGATGCATCTTAATTTATGAGGATATTACAGTAATATTTCCTTTTCTACATGGTAGTTTGGTCATTGGATCAGACTCGTCATAAGTAGGTTCAAATCTGTCCCAGTAAGCATCGGCTTCTCATATGGCACATCATTTTACCTTTGTATCCAGTTTGTATATACTCCTATGGCACATCATTTTGCCTTTGCATTCAGTTTGTATATACTCCACTTACACATCTGGTAGATGATGTTTTCATCGTTAGATAAACATTTTGTTTTCTTGTGTGCATTTTAATTTTTTCAAATGACTAATTTCTCACTTTTTTCTTATTTCAGATATGATCCAGGTACAGACAAAATTGGAATGAGTTTCACCAAATTCAAATACAAAGACCTCCATATCTTGGCAAAGTTTTTTATTCAAGTATGTAGAAAACTTGGTTTACTTGAAGTTAAAGAAAATGTTGGAGAAGATAAAGAGTACATGGAGTGTAATAACCTGACTTTTATCAATCTATTGCTAAAATTCCTGGGACCACTCCATGAAAAGACAACAGTCATTATTCTTCTAGCAATACAGGTAAGCAGTTGAAAATGTGCATTGTTTGTAAGTCTCTTTGAATGCAAGCACTTTTTGTTGTGCTTTTCAGGCACATAAAACAATTTTTGATTATGTTTGAGTCTTTGTCCTCACTGTAATCACTGATTTAGATGTTGAAATAATGTTTTAGCTCATCTGTATCACTTTAATAGGTATTTTTATGAAATTGTAACAGAAGTATTGACTGCTGTCATTGTGACCTGCTTTTCACATTGATGATATGGTAAATAAGATCAATCATATAATATTAGAATGTTTTGTTTTTTTTTTAATCCATTCATGTGCCTGGTAAAATCTGGTTCTGGAACATAAATTTTAATTCTCTACCATGTATGGTTACCAAACCTTGTGGATGACTTGCACTGTGGTAAGAAAGAGCTGTCCTGTTATTTCAATTTAGTACTCAGAGATCTAGGTCATGGTGGCTGAATTAAACACAAAGTTTTCTCCCAATAACTTGAGTTCGTCACCATCTACAGTTTCCACTCCATGGATATTTTGCACCTGGGTAAAATAACAGGTCAAAGGTCAAGGCCACTGAAAGAAGAAAAAAGGTTTCCACACAATCACTGGAGTTCATTTTTTTGTGTTGTCAGACATAGGTGGAGTGCATTTGGTAAAGGGAAGAACCCAATTGATTTTAATGTTGAAAGGTCACTATGACTGAAATAGTAATACCCAACCAAACACTGTGGATGGCTTGTACTTTGGGTAACAAATAAAGGCTGTTCATTTTGAGGTTAAAAGGTCAAGATCACTGTCCGACAGAAGAAATGTGGTTTCTTTACAACAACAGTAGTGCTGCATAACAGACTCAACCCAGACTTATATGCTGTTCACAGTACTGTTATTAAATTTAGCTCCATTTATCTGATACCATTTACTATCCATTTTTTTAAATTAGCGGGTGCATGAATGCTAGTGGCTAATGGTGCATCATAGTTGTTTATTTACTGGTCACTTTTTAGCATACCTGGCAGTAAGGCTAATGGTATATCATAAATGTCTACTTACTGGTCACTTTTTAGCATACCTGGCAGTAAGGCTAATGGTACATCATAAATGTCTACTTACTGGTCACTTTGTAGCATACCTGGCAGTAAAGCTAATGGTACATCATAAATGTCTGCTTACTGGTCACTTTTTAGCATACCTGGCAGTAAAGCTAATGGTACATCATAAATGTCTACTTACTGGTCACTTTGTAGCATACCTGGCAGTAAAGCTAATGGTACATCATAAATGTCTACTTACTGGTCACTTTGTAGCATACCTGGCAGTAAGGCTAATGGTACATCATAAATGTCTACTTACTGGTCACTTTTTAGCATACCTGGCAGTAAGGCTAATGGTACATCATAAATGTCTACTTACTGGTCACTTTGTAGCATACCTGGCAGTAAAGCTAATGGTACATCATAAATGTCTGCTTACTGGTCACTTTTTAGCATACCTGGCAGTAAAGCTAATGGTACATCATAAATGTCTGCTTACTGGTCACTTTTTAGCATACCTGGCAGGAAAGCTAATGGTACATCATAAATGTCTACTTACTGGTCACTTTTTAGCATACCTGGCAGTAAGGCTAATGGTACATCATAAATGTCTACTTACTGGTCACTTTTTAGCATACCTGGCAGTAAGGCTAATGGTATATCATAAATGTCTACTTACTGGTCACTTTTTAGCATACCTGGCAGTAAGGCTAATGGTACATCATAAATGTCTGCTTACTGGTCACTTTGTAGCATACCTGGCAGTAAAGCTAATGGTACATCATAAATGTCTGCTTACTGGTCACTTTTTAGCATACCTGGCAGTAAAGCTAATGGTACATCATAAATGTCTACTTACTGGTCACTTTTTAGCATACCTGGCAGTAAGGCTAATGGTACATCATAAAGGTCTACTTACTGGTCACTTTGTAGCATACTTGGCAGTAAAGCTAATGGTACATCATAAATGTCTACTTACTGGTCACTTTGTAGCATACCTGGCAGTAAAGCTAATGGTACATCATAAATGTCTACTTACTGGTCACTTTGTAGCATACCTGGCAGTAAAGCTAATGGTACATCATAAATGTCTACTTACTGGTCACTTTGTAGCATACCTGGCAGTAAGGCTAATGGTACATCATAAATGTCTACTTACTGGTCACTTTTTAGCATACCTGGCAGTAAGGCTAATGGTACATCATAAAGGTCTACTTACTGGTCACTTTGTAGCATACCTGGCAGTAAGGCTAATGGTACATCATAAATGTCTACTTACTGGTCACTTTGTAGCATACCTGGCAGTAAAGCTAATGGTACATCATAAATGTCTGCTTACTGGTCACTTTGTAGCATACCTGGCAGTAAAGCTAATGGTACATCATAAATGTCTACTTACTGGTCACTTTGTAGCATACCTGGCAGTAAAGCTAATGGTACATCATAAATGTCTACTTACTGGTCACTTTTTAGCATACCTGGCAGTAAGGCTAATGGTACATCATAATGGTCTACTTACTGGTCACTTTTTAGCATACCTGGCAGTAAGGCTAATGGTACATCATAAATGTCTACTTACTGGTCACTTTTTAGCATACCTGGCAGTAAGGCTAATGGTACATCATAAATGTCTACTTACTGGTCACTTTTTAGCATACCTGGCAGTAAAGTTAATGGTACATCATAAATGTCTACTTACTGGTCACTTTGTAGCATACCTGGCAGTAAAGCTAATGGTACATCATAAATGTCTACTTACTGGTCACTTTTTAGCATACCTGGCAGTAAAGCTATTGGTACATCATAAATGTCTACTTACTGGTCACTTTTTAGCATACCTGGCAGTAAGGCTAATGGTACATCATAAATGTCTACTTACTGGTCACTTTGTAGCATACCTGGCAGTAAAGCTAATGGTACATCATAAATGTCTACTTACTGGTCACTTTGTAGCATACCTGGCAGTAAAGCTAATGGTACATCATAAATGTCTACTTACTGGTCACTTTTTAGCATACCTGGCAGTAAGGCTAATGGTACATCATAAATGTCTACTTACTGGTCACTTTGTAGCATACCTGGCAGTAAAGCTAATGGTACATCATAAATGTCTGCTTACTGGTCACTTTTTAGCATACCTGGCAGTAAAGCTAATGATACATCATAAATGTCTACTTACTGGTCACTTTGTAGCATACCTGGCAGTAAAGCTAATGGTACATCATAAATGTCTACTTACTGGTCACTTTTTAGCATACCTGGCAGTAAGGCTAATGGTACATCATAAATGTCTACTTACTGGTCACTTTTTAGCATACCTGGCAGTAAGGCTAATGGTACATCATAAAGGTCTACTTACTGGTCACTTTGTAGCATACCTGGCAGTAAAGCTAATGGTACATCATAAATGTCTACTTACTGGTCACTTTGTAGCATACCTGGCAGTAAAGCTAATGGTACATCATAAATGTCTACTTACTGGTCACTTTTTAGCATACCTGGCAGTAAGGCTAATGGTACATCATAAATGTCTACTTACTGGTCACTTTTTAGCATACCTGGCAGTAAGGCTAATGGTACATCATAAATGTCTACTTACTGGTCACTTTGTAGCATGCCTGGCAGTAAGGCTAATGGTACATCATAAATGTCTACTTACTGGTCACTTTGTAGCATACCTGGCAGTAAGGCCAAGCAAACTTATTGTATGACCATGTCTTAGCTGTTATGTGCCTATCAACAATTGCCATTTTAAATTCTTAACAAAATCAATGAACCAAAACTGTTAACTAAATTTATTAGAATTAATCTTGGCATGAAGACCTTTTAATTTTGTAGGGATGATGCTTTTGACCAGATTTGGCAGAAATTTAAATATATATACAGATGTTGCCCATATTCCAAAAAATATGGGTAGCTTTAACCACAATAAGATAAAGTATTCAGGCAACTTCTCAAAAAACAGATCGGGATTTAACTAAATATAACAGAAAGTATTATGATATAGGGCCTTTAAAATTTAAACAAATGATGCTGGTCTTTGATCAAATATGCCATTATTATACTAAATATATTTTTAAAGAAAGAGACAACTTCAAATGATATCTCAAAAACCACAAATCAAAATTGAACAGACCTTCCTGGCATAAAGACCTGTCATATGTATATAAATGAGACTGATTCATGATCAGTTATGGCTTTTGATGCAAAATATAAATTTTAAAAAAAAACAACGATGAAATGTCAGCAAGCATACACAAGGCCAGATTTTGAGGCTATTATTTGTTGCCATCATCCTTTGCTTTCAATCAGAAATTATCATCAAACATCAGGAAAGAGGAAAAGCCTAATTTATGCAGTTTTGCTGAATCCATGATAGACATATCTGCAATTAGATTGATATGTTTCATGGTAATATATCAGTAACCAAATATATTAATAAACAAAGTAATGGTGATTAGTTAATTTATGTAGTTTGCTAAGATTCAAATTAAGTTTATTAAACATGTTCTGTAAAAACTTAAAATCATAAGTAATTCTACACAACCTGACCAGATTGTTTTGTTGTTTGATTTAAAATGGTCAGAGTATGGTGCATAGTTCATCTTTGCCCCCAGTTGATGGATTGAATGTGAGATTTCATATTTCTGTGACATATTTCCACCTAATCATTAAAAAATAATCTTCTAATTCTTTACTTTTTTTCAGGGATATTGCAGTTTAGTGGCATTTTTAATCAGATATCAAGTGGCAAGATTATTCTACAATTGAAGATTAGTGAAGGAAGAGTTACAGTTCTTACATCAGACATGTAGTGTACTTCACTTTGTTAAAAATATTACTTCCCATGATGCTATTAAAGAAAAATTTGAAGTAATTAATAAGAACAAAAATATTTCTTGTACTCATAATGTCAGATGATGAGTAATTACTGATAAATACATGATCTTGAAAGTAATGCAGAGATGCCCATCATCTCAAATTCGGTGTGAATGTGAATGTCCACAGTTGCCAAGCTCGTTTACAAATCACTGCTATATTTAAAAATTGCAATTATTTGGTAAAAAAAATAAACAGAAAGAAAAAATCTGGTAAAAGTTGAAGACATATGCGAGTAGCTTCAGTCCTTTCAAATCTTTATAACATATTGTCAGTTTCCAGCATACAGCAATAGTGTTTTCAGTTCTTATGGTAGTTTGCGACATAAGACAGTTTTTGGCATATAACATGATATTATAATCAGAACAGTTTGTTTCATTCCTTCCCAGTCTTTCCAGTAATTCATATCATATAATCAGTTTTGTGCCACTATTTGGAACACTTCATTCACAATGCCTAATTATATTTTCTTCATGATGTACTGTGTTGTTTGTTTTGGATTTTTTTTTTGTTGGTTTAAAAAAAATTGATTTCTGCAACAAATGTGATTACTTGTGAACTATAATCGGTAGTGTTTCTATAAATCTTTCATGTTTGCCTTGACTTAAATATGTTGGACAGTGATTTTAAGCCCTTTCTGAAGACTATATGGAATCAATTAATTAAATTCATTATTTTATGGGGAAAAAATGGACATATTGATGATGTGGACTTCAAAATTTGGACAACATTTGTACTGATTAATTAAACTTACAATTATCTTTATTTAATTTCCAAACTATTAGGAGCATTTCATTCATCGTCATGAACATAAGATTCACTGAAGATCGTGGTAAATTTTTTAATTTGTTTCTTTCAAGTCATATTTCAAAACACAGTTATGAGCATGTACATTAAGAAATAATAACAAAACATATATCACTGTATTGCAAATTTGATTACCTTTTCATAGATACATAGTTTTATATACTTCAAAAGAGAAATAACAATCTTACAACATTTTAGTGAAGGTTATCACAATTTTTGCTGCTGTAGGATGCTTCTTTTTACCACAATGTATTTAGAATTGCTTCTCAGGAATCAGGCACCGCAGTTGAAATTGGTAAGATGGTTAAAATGGGTTAAGGATACAAAAAATCCGTCCAAACATTGAGAAAGCTGAGAATGGAGCCATCCGGTGTGATAAATGGGGATATGACTTTTGCCGTGTGGAAACAATTTTGGAAAAGGATTGTTTGGCAAAGCTGAAAAGTGCAGTAGCAGTTTGGAGGACAATTAAAAGAATATGTTGAGCTGTGTACTGTAAATAGTGTTATATAAAACTGCACATATACATGTTTATTAATGTTTTCAAATGATTTTATCAATCTATTGGCTTCCATGTGGAAATTTTATTTGTGAATTACAAATTTTTACCCTTTTCTCCCAAACTTCCCTGACTGGCAGTTGGCATCTCTGGCAATGGTAGGAAAAGGAGAACTAAGTGACTGCAAGTAAAATACAAGTAAATATTTTACTTAGGTAGTAATCATTGTTGTGCTACATTGAGAGTTCTTTGGAGATTTCTTTTCAAGGATGTACAAATGGTACAAGAAATTACACGTGTGCATTGCATGCGGGAAGAAAGAATTAATCATATGAATTTAACAAAACCAAAAGCATGCATGAAATCAAACAAAAGTTTAATGTTCCAGATTTGAACTATAAAGAATGTATCATTTAAAAATGTCTAGCTTTGCACCGCTATGAAATCCATTAACATTATATTTGTGTTATTTTGAAATGATGCAGTAGACTTGCTAATTATTAAGATGATTATATATGATTTTTTTTCTCGGCTTTGTCTGTCGTTTACAGTAGTGAATTTTTTCTCATTCTGCAAAAGTAAATTGTGCATCTGTTGTGATGTTACTGTATATACATGCTTATAAAAAGTTGAGTTGATTTTAATGAAAATTGATTCATGCAAAGTCAGGTTTATCTCATTAAAGAACTTGGATAATATTGGAAGCCTTAGATATTTGCATTATGAAACTATTCCCATTCAGCAATGCATTTATTTTATGCACTGTATTTTATGAGTTTCTGATGGTATTCGATAAACAATACTTGTATCAAGTGAAGTGTCTGTCAATGTTATCTACTGTAGGTGTTTACTAGCAAGTATATTGCTTCCATTTCATGCAAGTCCAAACAACCTGTTTTTGTATTATATTTTTTTGTGCTGTATAAACACTGCTTGTGTTTGATACAATAAAAGTTTTGATTTGATTTGTAATTTTCTTTTCCATAAGTGAGCTCTAATTTCCAAGTAATATTTCACAAGTTATCTGTCAGTGCATGTTGGCCAATAATCCCTTGGCTTATAAAGGCAGCACTGACTTTGTTTTAATTTGACTGATTCACAAATTTGATATTGAGTACCAAGTAGAGTCCTTCAACTCCCAGTGCTGTTTTTTACCTTAGCATCCAATGTGACAACTCTTTGACTGAGCCATGTATTTGATACCTGTTCAGTGCCAAGTAACACAGTTTTTTTTTTTTTAAATTTTTAATTGTGATCTTGCGGGACTATTGACTGCTATTCTGTAGCAGCCATTAATAGTTGTCACAGACTGTGTGATCAAAGTGTCACAGAATCCAAGTTGTCTCAACCCACCTGCATATGAAAATAAATATAAAGAATTGGAGTCATATGGTATTTATGATGACTAGATGACAATGGAGGATTTCATATCTTTATTTGGTTACTCAGACAGTGAAAATGAATTCTTAGGGTCATTCAACATTTATTTGATACTTGGAATCAAAGAAGCATGGACTTGCATTGCTTATTTGTAAGAAGTAAGGAAGTCACATATCATGGGATATTGAATACATGAAAACCATTGTGCTTTTGGCATAATCATTATGTTTTATGTGACCTATCATAAATTTCATATATTTATCTTATAAACGGATTGAAATTGCAAGTGTTACGGTTTTCTGTTGATATTATGACATGTACATGGACAGTATGTAAGTTGTCAATTTAAGTGTGACATACACTATGCAGTAATATAATTGTATGTTACACAGCTTTTGTCTTTATTTTTCATATCCATCCATCAATCCATCCATCCACTATGGCTTGTTTGTTTTTCCGAAGTTCAGCTCGGACTCGCTGAGTCACATCTAAAGATGTGACATATTATAAGAGGGTGTGACAGAAATTAGCTTATAGTCAAATCAACGTATACTTGGGTATATATGGTTGTTTTATTAATAAGGAACTTGTATATCATTCTATTATTGGATATTCTTCTATACAGTTCAGTGCTTCAGAGCAGGAATTAGTGAGTAATTGATATTTTGTTGTGGTGAACTAGATTATTTGTGAATTTCATGAGTAACCGCTCCGGTGGCCTAGTGGTTAGAGCATTCGCCGTGGAAGTGGGAGGTCGTGGTTTCGATCACCGGCCAATTCATACCAAAGACTTACAAAAATTGTACTAACAGCTGCCTCGCTTGACACTCAGCATTAAGAGGTTAGTGTTAGGACTGGTCGGCCTGGTGTCAGGATAATGTGACTGGGTGGGACATCATGTTACATGTCTGCGGCATGATTCCTCAGTGCTAGACATCACTATAGACTGCCTCACAGCAGACATCGTAGTGATATGACTGAAAAATTGTTAAAAGCTATGTTAAAAATCCTAATCCAACAAACAAAAAATTTCATGTGTAATATCATTAATTCAAATCAGATCAATCAGCTAATGCTAGGTTGTCTTTTCTGAGTGATATTATATATAGTCAAAATTATTTATATATTGGCAGGAGTGCATTCTTTAATTTCTAATGGGCCAAGCAAATTGTTCACAATATCAAGTATATTGTATTACGCACCATCTCAACAAATTTCTAATCTTACACACCTGTTGATTTTCAATGTCATTTTCCTAGCTACTAATAAAATAAAAAGAAACAGATCAGGGCTTTTAGTCACAAGAGTTGAGTTATTTAGAATTTTCATTCATCTAAAATTGTAGATGAAAGTTCACATGAAATTGTCCAATAGCAAGATTTTTTTCCTCCCATGATTTTACTATCTGAGTTGACTAGATTTCCCATTTTGCTAGAACTCCAGATCTGTATTCTCCTTTTGAATACAAATTTTCTATTATCAATAGTGGTAAATCCTTATCATTTTTTTCACAATTTCTGTTTTTCACATTTCATTAGACTTTGCATACAAAGGGAGATAACTAGTAGATATAGAAGAAAGGGATTTAAGCGTGTGAGAGAGGAAATGATTTTCTATGCTAATGTTACATCAATGATACCATAACTGCTAGGATCACATGGTGTGAAGAATCGATGTGAATTGCAGGATTATTTCACAGCATGATTTATTTATGAAACACTGCATTACTATTATTTGTATTTTTACCTTTTAGAAACAAATTGTTTTCCTATGAAGTGCATTTGTATTGCCAGTTTCAATGTTGGTGGATTATTTCAAATGCTATATTTGGACATTTTGTTTTGGTTTACATCATGCAGTTTTGTGCAGATAAAGGAAGTTGTTTTATTGGACTTATTTTTCCTAAGGAACTGTGCATCTCTAGTTCAACACTAGAAGCCTCTGCTCAAAGGCCATTGCTTTGACCTCTGGAATGAAAAATTAGATATCTTACAAAAAACTTTAATATTGGCCATCATTTCAACATATATTTATCAATTCATATTTTATTTTTTTGTCAGTGGCTAACCAAAACAGAACATTGATATGTCTCTCAGTTCGATTAAAGGTCTCTTTTAATTAACAATTTAACCATTCATGACTAAGCCTGAAGTTAGTTCAGTATATTAAATTGGGTATAGAGTTAATTTTTCATCTGTTGGTTTAAGTGATGATTCATATGTGTTTCTGAGTGCAAATATATATGCTAGGGTTAGGTTTTATTTGTTTATATTCTTCTTTGTCTCAGAAAACTTTACTTTTCATAATGTTCCAGGTAGAAGTATTGAACAGTTCATTGCTAGTGTTGTATAGTTTAAATGGTTTAAAAAAAACTTGTGTTACTAAATGATTTCTCACAGCAGCCTTTAAAAAAAATGGCTAGGAATTGATGGAGAGAGTTAATTCTTATACAACATTCCCTTTATATTATCAAGGAGTTTCACTTCCTATTTTAAGATTGACTATTTCCTGACTAAAATATAAAAGTACAAGTATTTTTGTACTGTCTTGTGTCATGATAGTTTATGGTCAATTCTCCAAATATTTGCATAAATAGTATTATCGGGTCAAATACTTCGACTGACTATTTTGCTGTTGTTGTTGTAGGCTTTAACACCATTTTTAAGCACACGATTGGCTATACATGGCGGCCAGTATTATTGGTATAGGAAGAACCCGTGAAAACCACCGGAAAGAACCACCTACCCACGAGAAGTTACTGGCAAGCTTTCTCACATAATTACATTAGCCGAATCTTAGACTCAAACTCACGCAGACAGGTGAGATGGCAGTGATCCGTAATGGAAAGCGCTTTAGACCACTCGGCCACTCGGGGGCCCCTCAACTGTATTTTGCAAATATGTATAAAAATTGCATCCCACATTATTTAGTCTGAAAACTGTTTATTATCTGAAAATGGACATCTTTTTCAGGAAACGAATCTTAAAATACCTGCTGGATGGTAGTCAATAACATTGTCACAAAACATTCAAAGTTAGCCAGTTATTTTACATTATAACTATATAATCGTAAATATATTTCAGTTGATGACACTAAAACACTTGTGTGTTCAATAGTACTTTCAATACTGGACTATTGTGACTCAGTTCTGTGTGGTTCGTCTCGATATCAACTCCAGCAACTTCAATACGTTCAAAACACAGCTGCTCAGAGCATCCATTGAGTACCATGATCAAGCACACCTCTCTGCTGCTTTGTACCCTACACTGGCTATCCATTCAATCCAGAATCAAACATAAAATTTGTTCTCTGTGCTACGTTTCACTGACGGACTCCAGTCCAACATACCTATTTATTTGAGTACGATTTTTAACGTAGCTTTAACAATTTTTCAGTCATATCACTACGACGTCTGCAGTGAGGCAGTTTATAGTGATGTCTAGCACCGGGGCATCATACCGCAGACATGTAGCATGATGTCCCACCCAGTTACATTATCCTGACGTCAGGCCGACCAGTCATAACACTAACCTCTTAATGCTGAGTGCCAAGCGAGGCAGCTGTTAGTACCATTTTTGTAAGTCTTTGGTATGACTCGGCCAGAGATCGAACCCACGACCTCCCGCCTATGCGGCGGACGCTCTAACCACTAGGACACCGGAGCGGTATGTGTACACATCAGCAAGATACTTACGCTCCTCTTCTGACAATCGTATACTCATTATTCCCACTATGAAAACGAAGTCATTGACAACGTTATTTTGCATACCAGGGCTCAGCAACGTGGATCGAATTGCCCATTGAATTTCGACACAAAAACAGTGATCCCATTCAAGAGTGCTCTTAAAACTCACATTTTTCGACTGCAAGAACAAACTTAAAGGCCTAATAATGTTTCCTACCTACCTTAAATATTGTCAGCATTTTTTAAAATGTTTTTTCAGTGTTTTTTTAACAAAAATTTGTTTCAGTCATAGATGTTTTAAAGCGCTTAGACTTTCTAAATATTAGGCGCTATACAAAGTCATTATTATTATAACAAAACATTTAAAGATAACAAATGTTACATTATAACAAAAAATGTAATAGCCAATGATGTTACATTGTTATAAAACATTCAGATAGTCACAACATTACATTATAACAAAAACATTCAAAGATAGCCAATTACTTTACATTATAACAATCAGTAAAAATAGTAGCACTATATTGTAGCAACACATTCCAAGATGGTCAATGATATTATACATTAAAAAGAAGTTGAAAGATTGTCAATAACATTACATTGTAAAAAAAATTTTTTAGATTTGTTTCGGTACCGAATTATGCAAATTGATACTTATTCAGAATTTATTGTACCTTTAAAACGTTTTCATTACATATTCTGTGCTGCAAAATCAGGGAAGAAGCAGCATGCCAAGTAGTGGTGCAACGATACATCCAAAACCGTATTTCAATATAACAAACCCATATTGTAACAGAGTAGCACTTGAATCACTATAACATTTACTTCTTGAAAAATGAAACATTAGTAGGGATTCATTCAACCTCGTGCTACACTGTTTGAAGGTTGGATATTCTTCATTTTGTGTAATTATGTAAAAGGATATAACCATCTGAGGCAAAGTGAAGTTTATAACTTATTTTTTAACTGTAGAAACATCCCCTAGTCTTGACTTACCCCCCCCCCCCCCGTAAACTTTTCCCGAATTATGGTACTGTGCATCGCATATTACATTCTCTTGAAATCTTGTGATAAGCGCGTATCTAGGAGAAAATGAAAATATGGCTCTCAAATTAAATCGGAAAAATTTTGAAGAACACACAGATTTGTAAGATAAATGTAAAAAGTGCAGTACAGAAAATCGTATTGCGTTATGTATTACAAAAATACTGGTATACCGTTATACCGTTGCTCCACTAGAAAATACACACTATGAAACACTTAAATGATGTTAGATAAAATTGTGTATTTATACTGGATAAAATGCATTAGGAGTTTGGCAAAACGGTAGACACATAAAACAAGAGACAAAATATTATAGACACTAATCCAATAGCGGTAAGAAAAGTGCAGTAAGTAAAATATTTCATTCTGGAAGATCAA
The DNA here is from genome assembly GCA_030141615.1 of Unio pictorum. Classification (NCBI taxonomy): domain Eukaryota; kingdom Metazoa; phylum Mollusca; class Bivalvia; order Unionida; family Unionidae; genus Unio; species Unio pictorum. The sequence continues at coordinate 16,805,799 of JARLTB010000020.1, read as the reverse complement.
TCAAAATTGTATACATAATCATTTTGCAAAAGGAAGGAAATCAAGACGATGTTCACGATTAATATAACCTATGTTGGGAGTTTGGATCGAGACAATAAAATCCCAAGGGGTAATATTATTTGACTTCTTGTGGGGAGACAAATAATGCAACCCTGAGAATGGGATTTCCTTGTCTCAGTACAAACACCAACATTATTTTTCTTACCCAATTTTTTCCCAACAAAATTAAAATAACCTGTTCCCATGCAATTTGGTTACCATATTCATAACACAGTAATCATCAGGTACTATTACTGCTTCTCACTCTATATAAAGGGTTTTGAAGTGTTTTATAACAATCTGAATAATTATCCAAGTAGAATCTAGTTATATATGCCGCTCTTAGAAAAGAAGAAAATAAACATCAATAGTTTTTTTTCAATTGTTTACTGTTGAAGTATTGCACAATGAGTGCTTTCGTTTTCCAAATACTTTGCATTTAGACATTTTGATGATGGTAATTGGGTGGCTGTCGACCCTAAGTATGCAAGTTCTACGCATGAGACAATAGAAACATAAAATCTTTGAAATTATTATTGTATTATCAATAATACAATAATAAACAGTTAAGTTATAACATAAATTTGTGCTAATTTAGAAAATGTTTTTTTTGGTAGGCAATAGTATGATACCGTGCAGTACAAAATGCCTACTAGGTACAGTTCTAACGAAGTGTGTAATGACATTAGGAAATTTCTAATTCATGACTTTCTTGGAAATTTATATTTTTTCCCCTGGAAATATGGAAGGTGTTACTGTCGCTAGTTCAGTGATACGCTACATGGAAATCTTTCTGTGGAATACCATGTGGACTGATCCTTGAACCACTCTTGTTGGTAAGTGCAGGAGTTTTCCATTACAATAGCATTATTATATTTGATTCAACTTGGTCGGATTGTGGGTGTTTCACAAAGAAGAAACCAGTTTGACTGAAAACACATTTCTGGTTTTTGGCGGCTTTGCATTAGTACTTGAAAGAGTTTAGTTTTGTGTGGTCAATATTGCCCGTGTGTCTGGAACTCTATAAAATAGATTCTGTGTGTGTGTGTGTGTGTGTGTGTGTGTGTGTGTGTGTGTGTGTGTGTGTGTGTGATTCAAAATGTGTTCTATCTTGTTATCCAAGTTGGAGAGATCTTAGGTTGCTCTATGAATCAATTTCCTTTTGTCATATACCTGTTGTTGGATTTTATAACAATCAGGCATGCACAACAGAAGACGTACATACTTTGATGCTTATTGACAGCCCTGCTCCCGGCAAATCCGCATTGAAAACATTGTAAAGTAAGTCATTTAAATCTAACTAAATGAATTTGTAATGGTCTTGGTGATTCAAATTAAAAAAATTTAAATGGATGTTCTTCCCTTGGGTTATTTTCAAACTCAAAACAACCATAATCATTTCCTTAAATGATGAAGGCCAGAAACCTGTTAAACTGCTAACTTGAATGTGGAGATGCTCTCAAGATATTTATCTGGTAAGGGACCTGATTACAATAAAAATCGCACTGTAATTGGGCCAAATGAAATCACTCAAATTTGGATGCGTTAATTTTGGGTATCCTGAATTTGTCATCCTGTTACATGTCCGACTAAACTGACTTTTGAACTGACAATAAAATGTTTTGGACATTGTGATTTCTTGTGATGACATTGAAAAAAATAATATCCAAACTTGGCAGCTAATTGTTTTAAATGAAACTAATTCACCAATACAATTGGTAGTACCTTCATTATAGCTTGTACACTGCTAGTTATGTCCCCGGGGCCCGGCACTAACAACATTTTAATTTTATAAAAGAATAACTGTGTTTGAACAAAAAGAGAGGCGCGGGTGTTTCTTAACCTAGGGCCTGTGATGATAATCGCTCTCTACGGCCCTGGGGCCAAGATCGTCGCCCATTAGTAAGGAACTATTAACATATATTGAAGCATCTGCAAGGTGATCAGTTCCTTGTTTTAAACAAGTGTGGGCGTAGAGAGAAATTTCCACGAAATAGTTAAATGCATTTTCAACAAGGAATAAAAAGTAAATAGTAAAACTGAAATGCAGAAACTGAAATGCATGCTCATAACTGTCAGTGTAATATAAATTTGTAGAGCAATGTTAAATAATGAAGCAATTGGACTAACGTACTTTTCCCAATGACACACCACGTTTGAACTTTTACGATAGTAATATTCGAAGCCGCTGGCTTTTGGTAGCGAGTCTGGGATACTAACCCCTTATCCATCTCTCAAAAAATGTGAAGGCTATCAATGGTTGTCATAATCAAACTTGAATGAAATTAACACTTCTGTATTTTCATGTTGATTTTCGTCAAGATCTGTAGATATCTTACCTGGAGAACAAAGATAATTAGCAAGTACAACATACAGCAGCTTGTATACGTCAACTCTAGATGATAGCATTGCCTCTCGCATTTTGATGTCATAATCCCCCCCCCCCTTTGCAGTGGTCCAAATTGCACCTTTGCTTCTCGAGGGAGTATCATTTGCCAAATCTGCCATACATTAAGAAAACTCGCGGCAAATTATTCTTGTTCCTCTTTTAGAAAAGCAATTCTTGACTTACTATTAAATCTTCTTGTTATCTTAATGTTTTCAGCTTCCCGCACTCATTTCAACATAACTTGTTGAGTTTTCAACTGCAATACAATACGGACATTAAAGCATCCTTAGACTAAATATTTTATGCGTTAAAAATATTTGTGTTAGTAATAAATACATGTATATTCAGAACACGTAGTGTGAAGAATCTTTTTCCCCCGTCTGTCTATCTGTCTCTCTCTGTCTGTCTTTCTGTCTGTCTGTCTGTCTCTCTCTCTCTCTCTCTCTCTCTCTCTCTCTCTATATATATATATATATATATATATATATATATATATATATATATATATATATATATATATATGTGTGTGTGTGTGTGTGTGTGTGAGTGTGTGTGTGTGTGTGTGTGTGTGTTTTAAACCAAGCTTGTATGACAAATACATTAATTACTTAGTTTCATTAAAATCGATTCAGGTGATGTAGAAATCTAAAAGTAATTAGTCTTTGTGTATGCATTCGATATTTTGTAAACACTGGCTAAAACATAGTTCTGTTATTTCTTGAAATTCGCTGCAATTTGTATCACTACTTGAAAATGTAAGAAATGAACATCATATTTTACAAGATTATAGAAATTATGAAGTTTGAAATTCGATTAGGTTCTGATCATGTTTTTATATGTTCGTGATCTTAGTTTTGGAAATAAGTGGCTGAAATGTCATTTAGGGTCTTCCAAATATATTTCTATCATTTTGAATCAGTAAAAAGAAGCAACTTTATTTTTTATTAAACATATCGTAAAATATTAGGTGAATATTCCGAGTATTTCGAACATTGAGAAACATTTGAAAATTACCTTTTGGAGTATACATATTTGAAGTATTTATCATATCAAACTTTTCACAAGTATTGGAGAAATTTAGACGAAAAAAATGTCACAACTATAGAAAGTATCATGACATTATGGCTGATTAACAGTCAGTGACATACATACATACATACATACATACATACATACATACATACATACATACATACATACATACATACATACATACATACATACATACATACATACATACGCACGCACGCACGCACGCACGCACGCACGCACGCACGCACACACATACATACATGCATGCGTACAGCTTTTGGCCATGAACTTAACACCCTTCCTGACTGCTCCGGTGGCCGAGTAGTTATAGCGTCCGCCGCGGAAGCGGGAGGTCGTGGGTTAGATCCCCGGCCGAGTTATACCAAAGACTTACACAAATGGTACTAACAGCCTCCTCGCATGGCGCTCAGCATTAAGAGGTTAGTGTTAGAACTGGTCGGCCTGGTGTCAGGGCGGGACATCATGCTATATATCTGCGGCATGATGCCCCAGTGCTAGACATTACTATAAACTGTCTCACTGCTGACATTGTAGCAATATGACTGAAAAAATTGTTAAAGCTACGTTAAAAATCTTAATCACACACACACACACACACACACACACACACACACACACACTTCCTGTCTGAAGGAAGGAAACAAATTTTATTCCATACATTGTATTAATGATCACCTTGACAAGAGAGAAATGCTACTTATTTTGTAGACGAAGATTGTTCAGCATACTTTATTTCTTCCCATTTTACAATATGACAAAATGCCAGATAATATTGCTTTTTGAATATTACCTGCAATTTAAAAATAGACATAAGCATAAAGGAGACGGAATAAAGAAGGGCGATGATTTTGGCACTAAAGAAAAAAATGGTTAGTTACGCAGCATGAGTTATTTCCCCTGCACTTATAGTGGTTTTTATGGAAAATGTTATTATCATGAACTGTGAAATCTGAATGAAGCACTGAATACTGGAAACGGCAGTAACCAGATATACGGTTAGTATAACTGCCAGTGTTTGATCGATGATACATGGCGATATAGAGTCTTTAAAAGTTTTGTAAATTTAATTATTCTCATTAAAACATATTTCAAACGTTACAATCATGTTGGCCTGCGTGCATATTTCATTCAAGACTTGTCAGAAATAACTGCATTCTCGTTGGGGAGAGCAGCATTTCATCAAAAGTACACACACACACACACACACACACACACACACACACACACACACACACACGAAACGAGGCTTGCGGAGTTTCCTTTTAAAAAAGAAAGTTTTCTCGTCGAATCCTATTTGAAAAATACAGTATACAAAGTATACATATCTTTTGTTAATGTCACATACTAGTACACATACTTTCCAATAATATATTCATGATCACAAACGAGAAGGTGTGTATTAGTGCCGAGTACGTACGGTGTTGGAAATATTTTTCCATTTTTTTAAATAATAAAATCGTGGTAATTGTTAATTTACTTCTTTTGTGAGATAGGGTCTGCATTAAAATTGATTTGAAAATAAAACATATTTTGAGATTAAAAGGTCAAATTCGTTTTTATTAAGGAATGTACAAACTATGTACGGCTAGCGACCCAAACAGTCAAAGCAAGCAACATTTTGGGACTGCCCTTTAGATCAGATGCTGACCATCATGGCATCCCAACCAGCTATCACCGGCGAGTAAGTTGAACAGTGTGTGATAAATGAAAATCGAAATATAGAAGAAAAAGGTGAATATGGATATTTTTAATTACTTTTTTTTTTATTAATGACCAATAACTGAAAATATATCACTGGTCTAGATGGTATAGATATGGTCAATTATTGAAATCATAATTACATACATATTCATCCGCCATGGGCAAATCACAAATGTTGCAATTCATAAATTTCGGAACAACTCTAGGCTATATAACAGCCAATATTACTCTGTTAAAAAAAAACACTTTGAAAGAACAACCCCAGGTAAAGAACGACGATAAGATATAATTAAAATGTCTGCGTATGTTGACTGATAATCGAAATGCCTCCTTTACTTTTAAAGACTTAAAAGTGGTAATGTTATTCTGATGGTTTTTTAATGGCTTGGATTAAACTCATAAATACATTTTTGATGATACAATTAAAATATATTTTATTCAATCTGACAAAGTATTTAATTCAATTTTTACTCGTGCTTGAACTTGTATCTCATCGTTTTGCCAACATTTCTTTGAAAAAATTTCCAACGTAGAAAATTTGCAAATAAAAAAGGAAACAAAACTAAAAAAAAGATGTCAAAACAACACAAATGAAATCTAACCAAAAAAACTCAAAATTATTCTCCATATCACCTTACTATCACACAAAGCATCCATTCTATTTTAAACATAATAATTCTACCTACAAATCTACATTATGGCCGTTTTACTTGTTTCAAGATCAAATTAACATAACTGAATTCGTGAGATTGATTAAAACACCTTAAATGTTGATCAGTGACTGTCAATTTCTGTCCGAGTAATATTCTACACAGAACGCTCCAGTCTTTAAACTCTGTATCGTGATATTTGAATCGTCGCTATACGCTTGAAATAATCTTATGTCTCTTTGTAACATCGATATTTTAAACGACACATTATTAACAAGGAAACAACATTTCCACTTGAATTCTATTTGCGTCTCCCTGTCATAGACTGAACTAATTAAATTAACTACGAGTTATCATAGTCCAATAAATCAATCCTCCAGATCTGTGTTGATACTGAAGGACGCTAGGTGGGCCGGAGGTTATTTGTTTATTAAAATTTGCAATTATTCTGCATGCAAATCTTTCCGAAATACATCTGCGTACAGTTTAGAGACTTCGCGGTATTTGATAATAGCCATATCAAGCGCGAAATTGAAAATGGCCATAGGCCAGAAGGTTGTTTTTATTCGTGGATTTACAAGTCGCCAAACATAGCATTTGATACGGAAAGTATGTACATATTGTAAAATGATCACTTCAGCCGACGGTAGTTCAACAACCGCGAGAAATACTGGTAAGTGTATAAAATATACATTGATGTGTGCATATAAGAAAGTCCGCATAATTTGCAGGTTTTAATTTTAAAAAGGCGATATCAGTCCCTAAAATGTCAGCCAATATCGTTAAAAGTTTTGGGTGGATTATCACATCTCGCGCATTAATTAATGAATCAGGAGAGAAAATGCTTTTCAATGCAATAAGCCAAATGCTTAGAATCACTAATCCGATATTAACCATGCCATTTTTGTTTTTTCTGACCTAAATATGTTCAATTTCTTTTTCCTTATCTCATTTACCTACTATATTGTATATTAATAAGTAATTTAATTGAATAATGTATGTACGTTGTGATGGCTTACAAATTAGAGAGTCAACCATTTTCTATTTTCTTTATTTAATTCGCTTCATCTCTCTTGGTCTCTTACTCTGACTCTCTTTTTCATTTTGATTTTGTAAATTTTTCAGTTGGGTCAGGTTAGGGTAAATAACATTTCTTTCCACTGACGCATAGTTTTTGTGTGGTCGGAGAAACCCGTTTCATTATTTTTGAAAATATTATTTAGGAACTAAATTAGCAAAAGAGAGAAGGTATTAAGTTTTACATGTCATCATGCATCAATGCTTGTATTATGTCTTTAGTACACATCCAGAGACCAGTAGCAGCACATTTCACTAACCTCCTCAAGTATTCCCACTCTTTATAATGCATATATCTTTAATAAACCTTTTCTACAATATCACATAATTAATATGTATATATATATATATATATATATATATATATATATATATATATATATATATATATATATATATATATATAACGTTATGCATATAATCTTAAAAACTGCTAATAAGCTTTGGAGATTTTGCTTTGAAGCATATTTATTTACGTACACGTGATTTATTTTTTCGAATCTGAAAGTCTAATTTCAAATACAGAATGTGCTAGATTTGGGATAATTTTAAAACTTCATTTTTATTGTTGACCTTTGTCATGCTTCTTCTTAAGCGTTATCATATATATATATATATATATATATATATATATATATATATATATATATATATATATATATATATATATATATATATATATATATATATATATATATGTGTGTGTGTGTGTGTATGTATGTATGTATGTATGTATGTATGTATGTATGTATGTATGTATGTATGTATGTATGTATGTATGTATGTATGTATGTATGTATGTATGTATGTATGTATTTCACCTAATGAATCACTTAAATGACACGAATGATATGTTTCATTTTGGGTGGTTTTTTTGCAAACTTTATTCTAATTATCAATATTATCTCAATCACTCATTCATGCGGTTTCCTTTTTATTAATAACTACTTCTTAACTAGTGCCTTCCAAACGTAACAGACTCATAGGGCCAGTGTTCTTTTGAAATTTATTTCGAAATTGTGCTGTAATTTCGACTATATTTCCCTTTACTGGACTAGAAAAAAACATTGTATTCCATAATGTCTTGCTGATAATTGCAATTGAAAAGACTTCATATTTTCCCCACATTATGATTTCAAACATTCATTGACAGAACAGAAACACACAGTTTGTGAAGGGTCAAATTTCTGGCGATCTATCAAGAATAGATTAGTTGCGACCAGAGAACCATTAGTTAGATTTATGGAGACAAACACGTGTCATATGGTGTTCTGCCGAGTATAGTGATGTTTCTTTATAGTGGGACTGCTGTTACTAATTATAACCTTTGTTTATTCAGCAGCCAGACTGACTGCTAGAGACACGGTAAAGATCAATTTTCATGGGAGAGTTATCAAACGTGATAAAACGCAGAAATTATGTTACTTAAAACAACCAGATCAGACTGACCCGACGATAGCGACTCTAACGAAAGGGCGGCAAAAGACATTTGATTTTGAATGGTCACATTAAATAAGGGGTGTGTTTTCACGCAAAATTTCATAGGATTTAATATCGCCTTATAGAAGTTAAAGGCAGTCTAAAACCTTTCCCTGCACGATGACAGAGAGATAAAAGTCATCAGCTAAGACTCAGAATGTAATTTGAGGGAAATTCATTCGTAAAACGTGTGGTCCAGGCAAGCCGCTAAAAACTGTTTGGGTGACGAAAACCACAAAGGTATAGTGCCACAATTCCATGTAATTTGTTGATGCGATTTATATAATGTTTGCTTTAGTTTACAGGTCTTGCGTGATTTCATTTCATACATTTGTATAATAATGTGCTTTCGAATTATAGCGATGTTGAGTTATGAATATGAAGTCTTACATTAATTCTTAGATAAGGGTGACGTGTTGTTAATTTGTGTTGTGTTAGCATAAAACACTATGTTGAGTTATGAATAGGAAGTATTACATTAATTCTTGGATAAGTTTGACGTATTGTTTTAATTTATCATCTTGTTTGCATAATAATTAGGTTCTAAGAATTTAATGCATTACTTTAGTTAATATAATTTACAAGTCAATATGTATTGACTATGAAGCTGGAATGTATTCAATTTATTTGCTGTGTAAATTAAGGCGGGGCCAGAATTTAAAGCCTCCAATATGGTGTGTTAATATGTAAGGTCAAAGCGTAACGAATTAGCAATTCGACTAACTCCGGTCATTTGAGGACATGTGTAGTTGATTAATAGCCTTATAATATGTTTACCACTGATATAAATATCTGATATTCGAAGCAGGGATAATGAAAGTTCTCAACTGTATCATAAATAACGAGAGATTTAGGGTGTTGTTTAATTTCTTTTAAAAGGGAGAAAATAGCTTTTTGGATGTATTTATGTTGCGTAAACTAAGACGTACACTGGGGAAAAGAAACTAGAGGTAATCGCAGTGAGACGCATAATCCAGTGTATGTACTGGATGAAACTGTTTATCTTTGCGGGAGCTCGTATTTGTTTGTTCAATATACCTGCTCAGTTTACTATATCTATTCCCATACTCGAACCGGGCAATTATATCGAGGGCGGTCATCTCTTAGATAACCAGTACCAAAAATGGGTGGGTTATAGTAATTATTATTATTATATTTATACAATCCCGCGACAAGTGGGGCAATAATATATAATAACTAATAAATAATTATCATCATCACCACCAGACCCGCCACAGACGTAATACAGTTATGTGCGCATTTATAATGTTGTGTTGTGTAATGATGAATATGCGTTTGTGTATTTAGTTTGTAATACAGCAGCCTTAGGTAGAATAAGAAAATGAGCATATAATAAAATTGTTACTGAATTTGTTTGGGAAAATATGAAATTGTTTTGTCAGATGATATACTGCACTACCAAGGTCGTGCAGTATTTCCTCAGAAAAACTTGTTCATATTTATAAATGCAGTAACTTATAATTTCCATGTGATCAATGATATAAACAATATGATATAAACAAGATGATGTCATAGTTTGCATTTTTAACTGAATTGTTTAATTGTTTTTTTCTTTGACGAATAATTGACATGGAAATATACATATACAACACAGCCTAATATATTAATACATACAAATACATAAAACTTGATCTTAAAGATACATATATCTATATTGATAACTATCTCAAACATTTATGATCAAATGGAGATAAACAGTTTTATTAATATTTGTATTGTGCATAATGCACATTTAAAAAATCTAAAAGTTAATGACGATAATAATACTATATTATATCTTGATATACTATTTACCAATGTTCAACATTTACTCAGAACTCATTTTACATAATAAACAATTATGTTGTACATACTAGTTATAATCAAGTATTTTATAAATAATTATTCATAACACAATGAGATTTACATTAAGAATGTCCAGTCATTTACCCCCCAAAAAATTGTCAACTTATTTTTATGATATTTTATATTTTCACTAGTTAGTTTTTTTCTGTAAAATATAACAAAATTTTTTATTGTAAACAGTGGACTTACAATATTGATTAATGAATGTTGTACAGTGTTTTGGAATTTAGACCTTTTGGATATACCGTATTAAGACTGTGAATTCAATAGATTTCCATCAGGAACGTCATTTCAATTGTTTTCAAGGGAATGGGGAGTAAAACTTGACGGGCTTGTTAATTTTTGTAAATAATAATAATAATAATAATAATAATAATAATAATAATAATAATAATAATAATAATAATAATGATGATGATGATGATGATGATGATGATGATGATTTTGTATAACGCCTACTGTTTAGAATCTCTAAGCGCTTTACAACATCTTTAATGATTTGACCACAAAAAAATTATTTAAAAAAAACAAACACCATGATATTATGAAACATAAAAACATGCTGAAAATATTTAAGGTTGTTAACAATATTAGGTTTTTATGTTTGTTTTTGCAGTCGATAAAAGGTGAGTTTTATGAGCATTCTTGAAAGGGATCTTTGTGTCTAATTTCAATGGGCAATTCGTTCCACGATGCTGTGCCCTAGTCCGTATGACTTCGTTTTCATAGTGGTAGTAACGAGTATACAATTGTCAGAGGAGGAGCGTAGGTATCTTGCTGGAGTGTACACATGGGTGAGGTCAGATATGTATGTTGGACTCAGTGAAACGTAGCACATATAACAAATTTTGTGTTTGATTCTGGATCGAATGGATAGCCAGTGTAGGGTACAAGAGCAGCGGGGAGGTGTGTTCTGATTGTGGTATTCTAAGGATGGTCCGTAAAAAGCTGTGTTTTGAACGTTTTGATGTTTCTGGAGTAGATATTGAGACAAACCTGACAGAATTGAGCAACAATATTACAGTCTTGAAAGTACTAACGAACACACTAGTGTTTTAATGGCATCAACTGAAAGATATTTGCAAATGGAGCTGATGCACCACAGCTCAAGATATGCAGCCTTGCATATGTTCATGACATGTTGTTGCAATGTGAGAATACTGTCGAGAGTAACACCTTATTGTCGTACTGACTGTGAATTTAATATTGGTGTTGCTGATATTTATTGTTTGAGGTAAAGGATGTTAATGATAAAGTCTTTGTGTTGTGATCAGAATGACCTCAGAGTATGATCATTCATCTGCAGTTTGTTACATGTCATCCATGATTTCGAATCAGAAATGCACCTCTCTACTCCTTGAATGGTAGCATCAACTTCAGTTGGGTAGGTAGATATGCATATCCCGGTGTCATCAGTGTACACTTGGCCAGACACTAAATGATTATCTATGACACTTGAGAGTGGCTGAGTGTATGGAATGAAGAAACAGGTCCAACAACAGACTCCCGTGGAACAACACAACATAGATCAACTGGGCTGGAGTGCATTCCATCTGTGGACACAATTTGTGTCCCCTTGACCAAGTATGACTTGAACCACACAAAGCCTGTATTGTGAATGTCAATTATATGCTGGAGACAATGAAGTAATATATCATGGTCAATTTTTGACAAATGCTGTAAACAAATCAAGAAAGGTGAAAACTAATCTTTCCGCTATCCAAAGCAGAGAAATGTCATTAACTACTTTCATAAGAAGAGTTTCAGTACTGTGGCAAGGGAGATATGCAGACTGTACATTACTAAAAAGACTGTTTGAATTCAGATGAGACACAAGTTGGGTTAGAACAACTTTATCTAAGATTTTTTTATATGAACGGGAAATTATAAACTGGGCGGTAGTTCTTTCAATTACTTTGTTTCTGGTATAGCCTACATAAATTTGTACAGCATATGTCCTCCCCAAATGACGTCCCTTTTTTTAAGCAGTGGTTCCATCGCATAATCAGCTACAACAATAGGCTGAAAGGAGAAATGTTGCAAATTAAGGGGCCTAACGTCACGATGTGCAGCAACATGAGATCGATATAATGTTTTATGTCTGATATGTGTTGACTAGTTTGAAAATGGATTCCACATTTATTTGCATGTGATCATATTATTAACATTTAATGTTGCACAATTAGGATCACAACGCATGTTAAAAGTTTCTTTCGTATTATTACTATTGAAAGAAGTATTTTCATTAATACAAAAATACTGTTAAAACATCTAGGTCTATTACATTTAGTTGAGAATTCCTTTTCATATGATGTTTTTTTTTATAGTTTAGAATTAATTAGGAAACCTTTAAGATTTTTTTATATAAGCAAGAGTGGGTTTGCTTTCGATTTAAGTCTTGCTTTACTTGATAATTATAATAACTCTCAATATTTATTGATAATCTTACCTATAGTAGGCAAACTTGGATAATATTCAATAACAAAAGGAATGATATCTTTAATTTTTTATTATTTATTTTACATTGTAAATATTCACGTTGTGTAAGACAAGATACTTTTTGGAAGATAGTATTAATGCTGTCAATGGGGTAATTTCTTCTTTTTTTAAACTGACCTAACTCTGTCAAAAATGATTTAAAAATAGTGTCATCCGAAATAATTCTTCCATATCTCTTTTTGCTTGACTATATGGTATCCTGTTTTTACATGATTTCGGATGACATGAAGAATCTTCAACATATTGATGAATATACATGTTTTAAACATGAGCCATGATAGTGACGTCATTATTTACATTTTCATAACCTCTACTTCCATAAATGATAATTTAGTTTCAGACACAATGAATGAAAATTTTATTGTTTGATGTAATTCGTTTAAACAGTCAAAAAATATAAAGGTCATCTAATGATGTTGTCCTCTTTCTTTCTTTCTTTCTTTCTTTCTTTCTTTCTTTCTTTCTTTCTCTCTCTCTGTATATATATATATATATATATATATATATATATATATATGTGTGTGTGTGTGTGTGTGTGTGTGTGTGTGTGTGTGTGTGTGTGTGTCCTAAGGAAATACTCGAATTTGTTTGAAAAATCATTTTTCTTCCAAAGACTCAGTTAATAGTTCTTAAGGAAGACGTTGAAACTGACTAAATGTAAGCATATTTGTAATTCAGAAGTTTGTTTTTGATTATTAATAAATAAATACAATGAGGAAACAAATGACACATACCACCGGTAGTTACCATATGAATTAAATCACTTTGTTGTAGTGGTTTCTTATTCAGATTTTCAAGTCTGATTTAGATCCAGATGGTTTTCGGAAAATTGTCGAGTTTTCTTCTTTGTAAAAAAAAAATCTTTTTTTCCACACACAAAAAAATGAATATCATATTAATTATAATCTAGTAAGGCTAAATGATGGAGGTACCATTAATTGCAACATTGACATTTGGGTTCATATAAACAACATGAATACACAGTGGATGCACTAGAATGAGAAGAGTTGAAAGTGTGAAGTGTCATGTAACAACACATCATACAAAATCGATTATATCCTTTTTACAGCGAACGGTTATTTACTCTGAACACTTAATGCCACACCCATTATTATTATAATAACACCCACAAGACAGACATTCATTCCCAAGATTTATGCAACGTATTATGCCATTACCTCGTCAATGAGTAACAGGTGACTGTCTAAGCTCTCATATTATTGAGTAATGACACTATTTCTACTTTTGGTATAGTTTATAAAAACAAATCTCCAGAGAAACAAAATCCGTTTTGACTCCGCTCAAGGAATGCTAGATTCAGGTTATCCTTCATATTTATTATGCCGTTATCAACTTTATGTTATCTGTAACATTTCTAAAACAGATTAGCTATAGTGCAGCGATCCCATTAATTTTGAAGCAGACTCTTTATGAAAGATAAGATTGAGAATGATAAGCCAGGATATGGCAATGTAAATACCGAGCAAGGTGCATTTTGTTATCGAACATTGTAGCCTCTAGAGTTTATCCATTTTTTAGTTAGTAAGGCAATATCGAATACCACTACACAACGCTTTCTGGTGTGTTGCCATGATAACAACACCACTATACAACGCTTTCTGGTGTGTTGCCATGATAACAATCCTTTAAGCATTGTATTTCTGTTTTGAAACACACAACGTTTATATCGCTGGAACTGCTAATTTAGATGACTCGAGGACATAAAGAATAGTAAACGGAAGAGCTTACCAAAGTTTTTTTTTTCCTGATAAATTTACAGTGGCACATGTACCACGCTGTATATATTGCATTCTTAAGTCAGCAAATACCGATTATTTCCCTTTATCTTTTCTGTTACTAATATGTCTTTTTGTTGAGCTATCTGTTCTTATTATTTTAGGAACATTTTTAAAGGGCGAGGGTGTGTGTGTGTGTGTGTGTGTGTATTTGTTGACTTAACATGTTTTGAAGTTATTTAAAAGGGAATATTATATCTTCTAAATAGGTGTAAAGGCTTTCCTTATGGAGGCTGCCAGGGTAAACATTGCATCAATAGACACATCCATAGCCACTATACAAAGCTGACATTTACACACTAAAGACTTAAAGTTCATTTGTAGAAACGACTTAGGTAATTATATGCACAAACAAACGAAATTTAAAGTGTTTGTTAAACGATGTATGTTTGCAGTGAGTGGAGACATATGTTTTGAATATTGTTCATATTCTTCCACATTATAACGATTAGTGAAATTGCATGCTATTCCGACTACGTTTTAAGAGCGTTTGAAAATTGTAATTTGAATAAACCATTGAATTAGTATATTGTCATGAATGTTGTTTACATTAACCAAAACGTAGACGAAGAACTATATTAAAGTCATGCTTGATTTATCGCGAGTTTCCCAGCTTGTTCATTCAATGAGAAAAACCTTACTTATATGTCTTTTCCGGTTTGATGCGTAACTCGTCGTGGAATATTTGCGGGTTACTGGTTACTGAATTATTCCCCTTTCCTCATACACTGCATTAACCTTTAATCGGAATAACGATTTAGCAAACTATATATATTACCGGTTACAGAATTTGTAATTCATACTCTACGGAGATTCGAATTCAGATCCGCGGGTAAACAACACCCATCGCCTTGCCTGCACACACGAGCTCATATTCCATCACAACTAAGCACACATTAAAAAAGAATGATGTTACTCAGTCGGTGTTATATGTACTCGTGTGTAGCAGACACACTCGCATGACGACCTAGTAAATAATGTTCATCTATCTACACAGTCATTCCAGATTCAAGGAACATATAATTAATTACAGAGAATTTATAAATATACACCAAATAGAACGGAAAGTGTTATCCCTAGATTAGTGGTACGTGTTTAGGCTCGAATAAACAGTAACACAGAGAAAGTGAAAACAACAAGCCTTGTAAAATTTAACAAATAGTTTTTTTTCTCCTGGAAAAAGATAGTAAAAATGGTAAATGAACTCACAGTTTTAAGAATGAAATCCAAAATAATCCAAGAATAACCTACGAATTAAATTACAAAAGTCATAGTAATGAAATGTTCTAATAGATTTCAGTCCTGTTGGAAAATCCAAGATGGAAGACAACGACGTATGCCGAAGTCTGTTTTGTGCTTATCTACAGTTCCTTATATAACACAATATTTAACACTCAGGTGTTGGAAATCCGAATAAAATTTTGATAAACTGTCTTTGAGCACATCAAATATTTCCAGAGATACGAACCAATCCTTTAAAATCCAACGGTCTGAAGAAATGTTAACATGAATTCAAAATCTGGTTACAACAAAAGAAAATGACTTAATGTCAGATGTAAAAGCCATAAACTAAGTATATTTCACTAAAACAAAGATAATATCGTATTTTAATACGCAGTTTCGTAAAAATCCCAAAATTGCGAAATCAACTAATGGGGGAGTCACGTGATCATTTATATCACGTACTGCTAACATGGCCCTGACGAAAAACAATCATTTTTAAGAATAAAAGATAGTTTACTTCTTAATTCATTAATGCCATCTTGACCTTGACAACAACCAATCATTTTAAAATTATAATAAAACCTCTTTACGTGGATGCCACTAACCTTGAATCAAGGTCAGATCCAGGTTAACATTACTTGTTTTCCAAAGAATAATTCAGGCCAACTGATTTTCTGAAGAAAAAACCCCATCACCTTTAGTGAATTCATGTACATTACAATAATATGTAATGAAAAAAAAGAATTTAAAAATGACAAACAAGCAATTAATTACATATATAAAATCAGATATACGATGCAACAGAAGAATGCTTGAAAATATTAGGCAGAATTAATAATATTTAATGCAAATCGCAGGCGAGGCGATGGGTGCAGTCTACCCGCAGACCTGGGTTCGAATCTCTGTAGAGAAATCATTAAAAATTATGTAACCTGTAATGTAGTATTATTTGTATTAAATATTAATTCTGCCTTCTATTGTCAAGCATTCTTCTATAGAATCTTGTGTATATTTACAATTCTACGTGTGTGTGTGTATATATATATACATATATATATATATATATATATATATATATATATATATATATATATATATATATATATATATATATATATATGTTTTGTTTGCATAAGACTGTGTAAGCAATAACTTCATATGTACTGTTTGGTTGTTCGTGGCTCTAATATGTCCACATAAATGGATCATCAGAAATTCTAGTGGGTAAATAGTATCCTTCATAAAGGACAAACGCAGGGATGAAAATTCCCGGAAAACCACAGAAAATATTTGGTAAGCTCGAACTTTCTTGGTTATAACTGAACAAGGCGTGAGAAACTATAATAAGCCTAATTTTCTGATGCCGACAAGTAGATGTCATCTAGCAAAGATGGCGTTACTGAGATAATCATCTAAATTTATATTGTATTAAAAATGAATTGTTCCCCTTTTGGAATGCTCAATGTATTTTCAAGTGAAGTCATTGAGTACAATGTGAGGTCATTGAATTAAGCCTTGGCATAAAGCTATTATATAATTTAAATTTATAGCATCCATGGTGACCGTTTCCTTGTGAACATACCATTTGAAAGATGACATTTTAAACAATGTGTAGCTCTGAAGATCGAAAAAATCAGAAAATTAGTTTGATCCTTTAAGACTTACACATGTGGACTATAACTTAAACTCGATTCATCTGGACAGAATATAACTAAGCGCATAGAGAACATAAAACTATGCCTGGAGCTTTAACATAAATAAAGTCACTAACTCTAACATTCATCAGTCACGATATTTCCTAAAGGACAGAGCCGGTCTTAAAACTTATATTACTTACATCATCTTCAGATGTTCGAAACTTTGATTATTTTGTTTCTTAGTTTGTAAGTTTTTTGTCTCTCGTACTTTCTGGATCTTGTCTTCCATCTGTTGCAACACAGGGAGAAAGATATGATGCATGACATCTTTCGATTAATTTCATAAACCTTCTTTACAATAGTTTGTCTTTTGGTCCTGGACGAACTTAACCGCTTGCTGTTTAATGTCCAATGACAAAAACCCTCCCGCACCTGTGCAGAAATCTTGCATAATGATTATTTAAAACATAAGCAGTAAATCATTGACGATAAGTCTACGTAAGTATGAGTAAACGTAATGTAAAATCATTTATCATACACGATTCTGTAATTGTACAGGAAAATATATGTAGTATTATAGATATTGCTTTTAATATAAGTAATTCAGTAGCTAAATGAATTGATACAAATATGCGCATGTGTTAGCCATTACTGGAAAGATATCATGTTGACTTGAAAGGATGTTATTTAGTAAGATCAAAAAGACGAAGAAAGATGATATTATTTATACAAAACATTTTGACATGAAATATTACTTCCAACCTTTCTAAAACATACACGATGCCTTCTTTAATCGGACCCTTTATGTCCGAATTAAGAATATATTCGGAAGTGAGATAAGACTAGCTTTTATTGAGACCGATACACACAACGCCAGGATAGTTCTTTTATAATATACGTGTACACTTCCTCGAGATATCGCCAAAGTTCTTTTATTTCTAAGTGTTGCTACTCATGAAATGGCTTTCAAAGAATTTATCCTGCGATAGTTGAGAGCCATTTTCGTATGGAACTCTTGATCAATATATCTTCTCTTTTCTTATCTTCATCACTTCCGCTACGTGGTTTTCTGCTGAGGTTGGTGCTAAGACGTCAGATACTATCGCGATAATAAATGTATACAGTTGCAAGGACGAACATCTGACACGTAACCCCATTTATAGTTATGTTTATATAAGTAATCCACTTCAGCGAAACTTCCCTATTTATAGAAACTTTGTAAGAAATCTTAATTCCAAATATTTGCTGCTAAATTGTTAATCCATGACATCCAGTGAGCTTCGTGGCTAATTAGATGTTTACGAGTAGCGACTTGAATGTTCAATCTAATCCCAGTGAATGCGTTATGTATGTAAACTTTTATGGTCTGATATAATTTATTTATCTAGGTAAAATGTCACTTTATGTTAAATCTATTACAAATTTAAAATTGGAGACTACCCTATTTAGGTTACCATTTCTGTCGTACAAAAAAATAGGTGTCACCTACTTAAGATATTAAAAGCTTTAGAATGAAAATTATATCAGATAGGAAATACTATTTGAAGAATACACCAATAATATTATAATTCGAAGCATTCGTTCAGTGCCACTGCCATTATGCGTTAGAATCTTTAGTCGGTACATCCAGATAGATTGATTGCTGCATGTATTGTATCAATTCATCCCCAATAGGCTTATATAACCTTAATTATTTTGTTTTCAAACGTTCTCACAACGCACGCCCACACATACATGCACGCACACCACATGCACACGCACACATACATGCACACACACAAGCTAAGTTGTACCTAAACACATCTACGTAGGTATCGATTTCACATTTATCTGAAGTCAGAAGTTCGCTTTGAGGACAAATATTCTTTGAGTTCAACGCTGAACAGCTATATGAAGAAAATGGACCTTGAGAAAGCCCGTTGTGAGAATGGGAGCTAAAAACTACAATACTTCATTCGACCGTAACAGAGAAATTCCAAGACTATTTATTACACGGTAATATTTAATGACACGCTTCTTGTCATGAATCGAAAGTAATATATTTATTAGTTTTCCTAACAAATGCTTATATTTGTCTCTTGGCCAATAATGTGATAAAAAAAAACTTCGAGGCGGAGCGTTAAGGAAATAATGTGTCGGCTTGACACAGCGCGGGGCCCGTATTTGTGTTCGTAGAGTACAGTTAAGATTATTTTAGTAAGAATGGCCGAGAATGGTTAGGGAAAATATTTAACATTAAAGAACAGTGATAAGATAAATCAAAGCTTTTTTTAAAACTGTTCCCCTGACAATAAACATTCTTCATATTTGCACGAAATACTGGAATACGGAAGACATTGATGAAGTCTTAATGTGATCAGCATTCTACCTTACCTGGTTCCAAATATATCAATCTGTTCCTATTCTTTATTTTTTTATTTTTTTTTTTGGGGGGGGGGAACCAGAAAGATGCCCCCCCCCCTTTGAAAAAATGGAGAATAAAGTGTTTATGTGTTATTGTCACCACCAGCAGCCCCTGTGTGTAGTTTGTTGTTTCTTTTATTATTCGTTGACTAGTTTTGATGGGGTATTTATCCCTAGAGTTTCTACAGTGTTGTTCATATGAGTAGGTTTTATTCACCTAATCTCGAAATTCCTTACCTAGTTCATTTTTTTTTAACTTGGCAAAAAAGGTCACCTGCATCACACACACACACACACACACACACACACACACACACACACACACACACACACCAGTGGCGTAGCGAGGATATTTGGCACCCAGGGCAAAACACCCAAATTTGAGCCCCCGGCTGCCCATGTTGAGCAGTTATTTACCTTGTACTCGATTTGGGCTCCCATTTGGCGCCCCCTAGCCACCGGCGCCCGTGGCGAATGGCCCACCTGCCCCCCTCGCTACGCCACTGACACACACACACACACACACACATACACACACACACACACACACACACACACACACACACATCATATGTGTGTGTGTGTGTTTTAGGTTTTAGTAAGGACAGCCTATTATTTATTTTGATTCTTAAATTTGGATCATTATTTTTAAAGATTATTATTCTTAGAAGTTTATATATTTATTTCTTTTGATTTCGAATTTTGAGCTAAGTACGGTGTACTATCTTTGTTTTAAAAAATAGCTATTTGTTTTAATGATTATAATTTTCCGTGTAGTTCAACGTATTGTCTATTTATTTGATATTGAGTTTGACTGTGCTCGAGTGGGGGTCCATACAGTTTGTAAAATTTAAATTGTACTTCTCCAGACTCGAGTTTATTTATTTATTTAATGTTATCAATTTTTTCTAAAAGGTTTATTGTACCCATAAATTGTGTTCTCTGTGCAGTGCGGGAGTTGCACAAATGGATTTTTTTTTTAAAAAGCAGAATATAGCAAAGAATTCTATTTAATTTGTGTATGTATTTGCATTTCTGTTTGTATGTTGAAATTCCCCTAATGGGGCCCTTTTTCACAACTGTAACACAGGCCTGTCCACTTCGCGTAGCTATGTTAGTTGCCCTACGATGTCATCAAGAAATACTACTACTACTACTACTACTACTACTACTACTACTAATAATAATAATAATAATTATTATTATTATTATTATTATTATTATTATTATTATTATTATTATTATTATTATTATTATTATTATCTGTTGAAAATATAATTAAATTGTTGGGATTGGGGAGTTTTGTGTTGATTTTTGTGCGAATTTTTTATAGTTGTTATTCGTTTGTTTTCTTACATAAATGGTGACGCTAACGTATTGTGTAACACAGATTTGAACGTCATGAGATAAATTATATATTTGTTTGGACATCCTACCGTTTGATTGGTAGCAGATCCTGTCTCTAAATTAAGAGAAGGAGCTGTCTCATGCATTTGTTTGCAAATTACAAAGCACTTGTCTTTGCAGTTGCATTTGCATGAACACGTGGTTTTCTCTGAAATTACAATCCAGATGGTCATCAAGACCATATCTTAGGTGACGTTTTTGGAATGCTTTGAAATAAAACCTTTCATACGTTCAGAATATTCGATACGATGCCAATGCTTCTACATGATCTGTTGCAACTTTGATACATCGGGATAGATAGTAACGACACAGGAGATTGTTTTAGAAAAAATACTTTCTTGGTTTCATGTTTCATGAGGGCTTTTCAATGGATTAGTCTATTGTTGTTCATCGTTTTGTCGATGTAAACCTTTCTGTATCTTCTCTTTCTAAGGTAATCCTTGAAGTATCTGATTATCTTTTCAAGAGTAAACGGACTGGAGCAAATGCGTTTGGTCATCTTGTTTGTTTGATTATTTGATCGTGGTGATACAGGTAGGAAGAAGATACGGATGTGTGTCATTTGGTCCAAAATACTGCACATATTCTATGTTACTCTCCAGGAGGCTAGACTGAGTATAAAAGATGGCATTTTCATGATTCGTAACTCCCACGTACATTAATCGTATTTTGGAAACCATTGGAAGCATCAAAGAATATTCTGAAATTGTCTCTAATTTCGATCCATTCACGTTATTATTAAATAAAAATAAATAAGCCAGTTTTGAGGTCTACGGAGTGCCAGATTTTGTTCCATTCTTTTAATGAACATATTGATATACAAAAGTAACATTTCAGTGCTCATTGTAGCTGCCCTGATTTGTAAAAGTTGCTTTTCATCATTAAGAAAAGGAGTGAAAGGGCTTGACCAGATTATGAGTTGGAAAGGAAGGAATAGGTCTACTATCCCTAGTTTTCACGCAGACTTTGATTATCTTCGTTTATGATATGGTACAGACAGTCATAATGACAAAAATAGTGTTGCCATGAAGATACGTTTTCGGTATTTTGTTAAGGCTGCCCACATTATTTTGGATGTATGAAGGCAATATTATTTTCTACTAAGGGCCAAATGTGATAATCAACTAATTCACACATTTTTCAAATGTGAGTGTGTTTCGCAAATTATTACTTCCCTAGGTTATCTTCTGTATTTAGTTTAAGAACAATGTTTACGCTTTCATTTATCCGTTACATCCGGAGGAGGTAAACCATTGTCTTGATATTAATATATCCTGCATTATGCATGTCATTTAATGTTTGAAGCGCATTTTCGGAATGTTCTGATGTTGGTTATCGTTTTTAATAAAGCCTACCGTCTGAATGTTGCATGTTCAAATCAGAGATGTAGTCTGAGATAGTCATGACATTATCAACAGAGTCCCTTATTTGCTAGTTCGATTATATCAAATTTTCTCTCACAAGATTCTGCAAGCGTCCGTTTTTATTCTGTTGAAATTAATTTGTCATTTATGGCATTGCAATGTTTGTGTGAATTTGTGTTAAACTCACTGTGGAGAACAATACCTTTTGTTATTTTTGTTTTTTAATTTATCGTTAATCTATAGGATTAGTTGTTAGTATAATAATAATAATAATAATAATAATAATAATAATAATAATAATAATATTGACTTTGTATTTCGCCTAATCTCTCGAAGCTCTAAGCATTTTACAAAAGTATAAAACACATATAACATTTAAAAAACCATATATAATATGATTAGAAAAAACCCAACCATGAAATTGGAAAACATAAAAAATATGCTGAAAATATTTAAGGTAGGAAAAAACATTATTAGGTCTTTAGGTTTGTTCTTGCAGTCGAAAATGGTTAGTTGTAAGAGCATTCTTGAAAGGGTTCACTGTTTTTGTGTTCATTTTACATGGGGAATTCGCTGCACTTTGCTGGGCCCTGTTATGCAAAAGAACGTTGTCAATATGACATTGTTTTCAGAATCCGAATAATGCGTGAACGATCGTCAGGAGAGGAGAGTACGTATCTTTCTCGAATGTAAACAGTAGTGAGGTGAGATTGGTATGTTGGACTGGAGTCCGTCATTGAGAATAAATTTTGTGCTTTATTCTGGATCGAATGGATAGAAACTGTATGGTACAGAACAGCGGGGAGGTGTGCTCTGATCGTAGTACTCTAAGGATGATCAGAGTACTGTCTAGAGTAACGCCTAGGTTTCGTGCTGACTGAATTTAATGTTGGTGCTGCTGATATTTATTCTTTCAGGTAAAGGATGTGAATGAAAAAAAAAAATTTGTGTTGTGATCAGAATTATCTCAGTTTTATCATTCATCTTCAGCTTATAGATGTCATCCATGTTTTCATATCAGAAATGCACCTTTCTACACCTTGGATTGTACCATCAACTTCAGTTGGGTGACTAGACTTGTATATCTGGGTGTCATCAGCGTACAATTGGCGAGACACTGGGTGATGATCTATGACACCTGAGAGTGATTGAGTGTATTGAATGAAGAAAATATGTCCAACAACAGACCCTGTGGAACACCACAACATAGATTAACTGGGTTGGGGGTATTCCATTTGCAGATACAATTTGTGTCCTGTTGACCAAGTAGGACTTGGACTACACTAAAGCTGTATCATGAGTAATAAATACATATTGAAGACTGTGAAGTAATATATCATGGTTTATTTTGGTCTATTTTGACAAACGCTGCAGACAAATCAAGGAGGGCGAAAACTGTAATCTTTCAGTTATTCAACCCAGAGAGAATGCCATTAACTACTATTCTCATATCTCATGGTTTGTACTTTGTCACGGAAGAAATGTACAAACGGGTCCGAAAGCTCGACTGGAGAGAAGGTAGTTGGAAGTGGTCTACATTTGTTCCTTTTGTGCATTTGTCGCAGAACCACTGAACATTTTATTTAGTCTCTTTTTCAGCGCTTACCTATCGAAGCTGTCTTTCAGTTCCTTTTCATTTTGTGTTTTGGGACTGGGAACTGTTAGAATCAGACAACTCAAACAATGAGAAATGTACAACACGGTTGATACATCGGTTTTCGGATAGGTGTTTACTGTCTTGTTAATCTAAAACTGTCGTAGGTGATTAAGAGATAAAGGCAAACGGAATTGACGACCCTGTTCAAACTTCTAAAATAAAATTGATGACTACGTAAAAGCGATGTCTGAGTGTTTTTTATGTCGTAGAAATATAAATTCAGCAAATCTGAAATGTGCCCAAGGAATGCTTAACAAAAATAATTGTTACAAATAGATATGCAAATGTCATTGATTTGCGACTCGATCTGCAAATAAATCATTTAATCTGTTTTGCAGCTTTGCTGCATTCAAGCCAAATATTCATAACATAACCCTTACATCCTCTGATACGTAGGACATTGGACAGTAAACAGCTTCAACCGGATGTAATGACAATCAGTCTCAATCATGTATGACAGATAATGGAAATGTAATAATGGTCTTGTCTTTTCAGTTTTTGAATCAGCGCTCTTTGATTACGGTTGTTTTCTATGGAGAGCATTAACTTGATTAATTAATCATATTTGATCACTTCATTATTTCCCTGTGTTATTTGTACTAGTCGCAAATCAATGATTGCTAATCTGTCAATATAATATGCTATTTGACAGAGATAATTGGTACAATTCAGATCAATATATGATATGTTAACATAAGGATTGTGTGATTGTTTTTATCGAAGATACCACTACTTGTGGACTTAGTTATGAACATTTGCTCTTTTCGGTAAGTAATATTTATTACAGACCATTAAGGCACGAACCAGTAATTGGTTGTATAAGATCTATTTCGGACGATACGTGTCTCCACTTATGCGGTGTTCTCCATAATCATCACCATAGTTTTGCTTTCTAATTTTAATTTTGTTTCGAACGATCGTTTATTCGTAAATGCCTATCGCTGACCGCTCTGGTGGCCTTCTGGTTAGAGCGGCTGCCTCGGATGCAGGTTTGAATCCGGGGAAGTCATACAAAAGACTTGTAAAAAATGGTACTAACAGCTATCTCACTTGGCTCTCATCTTAAAGAGGTTAGTGCTAGATCTGATAGGTCTAGTGTCAGAATAATGTGACTGGGCGGAACATCATGCTACATGTTTAAGGCATGATGCCCAGTACTAGAAATAACATGTATATGTCTGTATGATTTGGATTTTCAACGTAGCTTTGACAGTTGTTTCAAGCATATAGTAGCTACGTTTTCTCACCTATAGACGACGCCAGGCGGAAATGAGGAGCATTTGTTCCAACAAGACGATTTACATGCTTCTTATTGTCGAATACATCACAATAAATTATGGATAATGGACATTTAAATGAAACTATTGAAAAATAACTTATTGTTATCGTATATCGATGTGCTTGAATGGCGTACTCGATTGTGTCGCCTTCAACACTGTTCCATTGTTTCAATTTATTTTCAAAATTCCCGTTAATAAAGGTAAAAAGGAATGAATGCTGGCTTTCCTATGTCGGCAGCCTTTGTCAAAACAAAGGAAAACGGCACAATTAAAAGAATCCAAAGAAACTAACGTTGACTTTCCTATGTCGTCCGACTTCATAAAACAAATCGATTGACTTAATAGAATCAAAAGTCAGTTTCTGGGATTGGCTTGCTTTGTGATAGAATAATATTTGATACCCTGTCGGTACCTTTAAGCAAGGAGTTTATTGCTCGCTGTCATTTGTGTATATTCATCACTCGGGCTTCTATCTGTTTGCCATAAGTAATCATAATTGATGTTCGCCTGGTAATTAGTATACATAGCAATAACTTGCTTTAAAAATACTTTTGTGAGCCATGCTAGCGAAAATATTATCATTTGCACTGAGTGTGAATGTATTTTAAAACAATGCTTTTTATTTGCGAGATACTGTCGTATAGTTAACATGGAAACAAAAAATCTGGGTCATTTTGCAACTTATAACTTATACTTTGAGTTAATGGCTGGTGCCTTCAGGCAATCGGTTGTTATTCTCGTCTCTTGTTATCTGACATAAGCAATAAGCAACACAATAAAGATGCAAACACCAGCCGATATTCGCTACATATACGGAGTTCGTGGATTTATATTTATCTTTAATAAATTTTGCTTATTGAAAAAAGAAGAAATAAATTATAACAATGCCATGTTAGTTTCTTTCATGTTATTTTCAAATAAGCGTTACCTTCTTGGTGGGTGGGGGAACGCAAAAATGAAACACAAAATTATTTCTTCTTTTATTTGTATGGAATAATGTGGAACAAATATGATTGACGGTTTTGACTAGTAATGACAACCTTTCAGTTTCCGTGCGCACACACTATACTATCAACTTCAAAAATATAAACAAACAATAAAATTAACTGGCAAGAACGTCGTCTTTCAGCAACTTAACATGTACAAAATGCACATCATGCTCTCTCTCTCTCTCTCTCTCTCTCTCTCTCTCTCTCTCTCTCTCTCTCTCTCTCTCTCTCTCTCTCTCTCTCTCTGTGTATTGGAGTGTGTAGTATGGCAGCAGTGTTAAAGCCTGAAGCCTAAAATCAAATATATTTGCTATAATGTCTCATGTGCGCTACTTTTAGTAAAATAAGTACGTATTCTGTACAACATTTTGGGTTAAGTAGTATTGTTTTATAAATGAATATTGATAATTTGACTGGAAGACTTAAATTGAGAATGTCATTGTGCAGATGCATATATATCTTTAGCATAAGAATAAATATATATAAATACTTTATTTAGATTGAGCAAGATATATCAGTTTGTGTTTTGTCACATATATATGTACATATATATAAGTACGTTATGAAGTATGATTATTTTCTTATATATATATATATATATATATATATATATATATATATATATATATATATATATATATATATATATATATATATATATATACAGAGAGAGAGAGAGAGAGAGAGAGAGAGAGAGAGAGAGAGAGAGAGAGAGGCAGAGGCAGTGGCGACCGTTCGGACATTTTTATAATTAATAGTTAATAATCGATTTTTAGAACATTATAATTGGTTTAAGATACAAGAACAAAGGATTAAAACACCATACAGTATGCAACTATGTATCACTGATATTATGAACACTGAGAAAAGATCCCAAGGAACTGTAAGCATACGACGAACCAGATTACTGTAGATTATTCAGTACAAGTTCAATTTAGACATTTTCGTCTCTCACTCTATATATGTCTTTTTTGTCATTTTCGTCCAGCGCATTATGTTTTACTCTCACTCTATATATGTCTTTTTTGTCATTTTCGTCCAGCGCATTATGTTTTACTCTCTCTCTATTTATGTCTTTTTTGTCATTTTCGTCCAGCGCATTATGTTTTACTCTCACTCTATTTATGTCTTTTTGTCATTTTCGTCCAGCGCATTATGTTTTACTCTCACTCTATTTATGTCTTTTTTGTCATTTTCGTCCAGCGCATTATGTTTTACTCTCACTCTATATATGTCTTTTTTGTCATTTTCGTCCAGCGCATTATGTTTTACTCTCACTCTATATATGTCTTTTTTGTCATTTTCGTCCAGCGCATTATGTTTTACTCTCACTCTATATATGTCTTTTTTGTCATTTTCATCCAGCGCATTATGTTTTACTCTCACTCTATTTATGTCTTTTTTTGTCATTTTCGTCCAGCGCATTATGTTTTACTCTCACTCTATATATGTCTTTTTTGTCATTTTCGTCCAGCGCATTATGTTTTACTCTCACTCTATATATGTCTTTTTTGTCATTTTCGCACGAGATGTGAAATGAAAAAAAGAAAGGATTCCGATGAATTTGTGTACGATTTTAATATAATTTAGAAAACAGGGACTATTAATACCTGTTATCGTTAGTTTCATATGCCATTTATGATTAATGAATGAGTAGAAATACATCATTAATCTATAGGCCTGCCGTTGAAAGATACATGTTCCTAGTTTTGCGCCATAGGCGGATCACATTTTGATATACCAATATTATTGTCATATATATATATATATATATATATATATATATATATATATATATATATATATATATATATATATATATATATATATATATATATATATATATATATATATATATATAGTATATATAGTATGCTTCAGAAGCATACTATTTCGTTCATTCCATTCCAGAATGAATCAATATCTTTTCATTCCCGAACCTCTTTGCGTAATTTGATGATTTTTCTCTTTTTAAATTTGTAATTATTTTTTTTCACTTTCTTCTAGGTTCAGTTATTCCTACAAAATATATATTTCTTAGAACTACCATAAGCAATCAGAATAATAACAAAACAAAATAAAGGCACGTCTGTTTACATCCTGCAACACTATTAAAACTGCCAATCTAACTTCAGGAAATTGGAATATGTCCAATGAAGAGGTATATCCACACACTTACGCATATCACAATATTCTTATATTCTAGCGACAGTTTCCGTGGTTGATCTGTAACTGTGACATTTGGTTTAGATAATACAATACTCTCTATATGGTCCTTCACTTATCCGGATGTCAGAAAACTCATGCACTCGGTAGGAATATAGGTTCAGCATGTGTGTCGAAATCTACGAAGATCTTTTATTACAATGTGGAACTTGCATTTGGTTATATACTAGTCTAATGAAGGGACATTTTACAAATTACTCGATCTGATGCAATCGCTATTATTTTCAGTTGGAAATAACAGACGTGAGGAAATGGAATAATTATCTTTTCGTTCAGTTTAATTTGTCACAAGCAACTCTTCAATCAGCATTTTTTTTCTTTCTTGTAGAATGCATTGTATAGAAAATGGTACTCAGTCTGATATCTCAAAATATTTTTCATGTCATTATATCCATCAATGAATCAATAGTGATCACTGTAAAACAAATACAAAACCTGCCAACTAATGAATTAAGATTATTCGTAAAAGTGATAATGTGAAATAATCTCACAAAGTATTACGTTAAAAAGTGTCTATGCAAATGCTATGTTCTACCGATGGTTAAATTGTTGTAAAGCTTCAGTACATTAATTGATTTTGGAGTGACAGTGGATTATGCATTGCATCTGATTCGCAAATTCCATTGTATTTTGGGCTTTCTAAATAGATTAGTATATTTTATATAAAAATATAAAGCTATGAAGTAAAATAAACCAAGTCAAGCTATGCAGTACAATAAACCAAGGCAAACAATTCGATTACCTACCTTGTCACTTTCATAAAATTTTACAAGGAGACAACCTCAGCTCGAGGTACATCAGTTTATTTTTTTCTTTCTTTCTTGATGATAACAACAAGATGAAATAATAGAAAGAAATCGCTATTACTTTTTTTCTTTACTTTAGGTGTATTGTCAGAGAAGGCATATTTTTTAAATTTAATTAGTTAATGAGTTAATTAATTAGTTAGATAAATAACAGATAAATTAATAAATACATAATTAAATTCTCATTTATTTATTTGCTGTATTATTGTTTTTATTAGTGTTATTATTATTATTGTTATTATTATTATTATTATTATTATTATTATTATTATTATTATTATTATTATTATTATTTCTGCACATGAACCTGAAGTTTAGTAGAAATGAAGAAATGAAAATATTGGTTTTGGAAATAGGACAGTGACATTTTATTCCAATTTGCAAATAAATTACAGAAACAGACTTGCACTCCTGATTTGTGCCGTGTGTACATGTAAATACACTGCATTAATTGTTATGAACTACTACTGTGCTGTCAGAGAAGGTCGATATTACAATGATCAGACGAAAACGGCCAGAAATAAATGACAAATGTAAACGCGCCATTCGAGTACTTGTAGTTAAAAAGTTGACTTAGTGTCTATCACAATCACAAAAATGGCAAGAACCATGCAAACGGCCAGGAAATTATAGTGATCATTGTATGGATTTAATTTCTTAGAGGAAAGGTATAGAAATTTCAGTGGGTAATACTCACAAGGGGCCAATAAGTTCAACTCACGAACTACTGATCTCAAGCTTTTTCCTTATAATTTTCATTTATTCAGTTTATTGCATTGTTGTATGTTTGTATTCTATTTCAGCACCCTTTACTTATATTTACAATTCTGCACCAATTTCATTATTATAAACCCCATTTGTATGACAGACTGGACGGTAGCGTGCGACAAAATGGAACCGTACAAGTTTAAAATATCAGATTTTTTCAACACGGTGGTTGAAGGCGAGATAGGTGATCAAGAACTCGTCATTTATCACAGGGAAGGGTGTCAAACCCTAGACTTCAGAAATGCAAGCCAGCTTCCAAGACAGACAGAGGTATAGACTGAAATGAGTGTACTTGGGATCGATCTAGATGAAATAGACGGGCTACAATATGGGGGCAAGAATAAGTATATATCTCTACCCCAAAAGCCAAAGACCGCTATTGAAACAATCTGAATTGCAAATTCTGGGACAGAGGGTGAAAATAATAGACACAGAACCCATAGTTAGAGAAATCAAACCTGGAAATGTGGATGTTTTCATTTCGGGGTTACCCCTGGAAATAAGTTCAACCGTGATACTGGAGAAGTTAATGATAACAAACAAGATCAGGATAACGGATGAATAAAACGGAAACTGTTATGGATACAACCAAGTTAAAAACGGCGAGAGGATTATAAAAGTACCGGCCGAAGAAACTAAAAAAGTACCAGCATACTTTTACACATTTGGATTCCTGTGTAGAACCTGGTACAGGGGCTGCGAAAAAGACAGACCCTGCCCCAGGTGTAGGATCATAGGGCATGGAGTGAAGCAATGCACAGCCCCACAAAGGCCCAAGGCTGCGAAAGCGGCCGCGAACGCTGAAACACAACCAGAACAACAACAAGAGACAGAAACAGAAACACAACCAGAACAACAACAAGAGACAGAGACAAAGATAGAGGGAATAATAACAGAAAGGACAGCGGAAAATATTACCTCACTGACAGAAGATACTTTTCAGACGCCAAAAAGAACAACAAAGAGGATCATTCCTCAAACACCACTAAAAACCAGTAACCGATATGGAATCCTACCAATTGAGGAGCAACAAGAAGACCAAGACCAAGATCTAGATATGGACGGCTTAAATGAAACAGACATGAGTGGATTAAAACCACTTACATCCACACCGGTACCGGTCAAGAGGAAAAGAAAAAATGCCACCCTCTCAGAATCCTCAAATAGTGAGGAGTTGAGCACCATCACTGAGAAACCTCCAAGACAAATTATGCAAAGAAAGATCTCAGACAAGCAGAAAAAAAAATCAGGGAGAAGACAGAAGAAATTCAACTGTCCGAATCATCTTCGGATGACAACAGCAAACTTGAAATATACTTGGCCGCACAAACCGACAACAACGATATAACAGAAGTAACAGAAACGACCGAAATATCAATAACAACGACAACGACAGACAGACAAAACCAACTGAAGAAATGACCAAATATTGAAGATAATTAAAAATATAATCATATTACAATATCTAAAATGTAATTTACACATAAGAAGAAGCCCCACAATACAATTCAATAATTTAATGTAATTTATTTTAAAAAAAATAATTAATAGACAAATACAACATCTGCTATGAAAACTACATGAGAATTATTTACTTTTACCACAGCCAGAAACTAGTAAACTGTTAGGAAGGATTACCTTCGCAATACAGTAATAGGAATTAGTTACCTTTATGTGCATTTTACACATATAAATCGAAACATGTCAGAGGTTTTTTTTAACATCGCCCTAATCAGTTTTCACATACATGATACTCTTATACAACATAAAATAGACTATTATGAATGCATACCACGATTAATTCTTTACATCTTCACAGGACAAATATAATATCTGTGAGAACTATTTACTTTTACTACAGCCAGAAACTAGCAAATTGCTAGGAAATCAACAGGATTATAATCGGCATTACAGGTAATAGGAATTGCGTGAGCACAACTCACAAAGACCAGTATACCGAGAGAATTGCTACTTAATGCGCTTTTTTACACATATAAATATTAAATCAAAACATGTTTATATACATACTCTAGATATCAGAAGGAGAATTTTCCATTAAAAATATTTGTACAAAGTCCTTCAACTATTTTTTCCTTACTAGCTTTCACATACATGATATTCTTCAACAACAAAAGATAGACTACTGTGAATGCTTACCACGATTAATTCTTTATATGACCGAATGACAGATGGTTTACAAGATATAAGCTGCAAATTACTTTTTTTAGTAAAATTATGCATATATTTAAAATGACAGTCGACACTGATTCACCAATTGTATAAGTGAATTAATTTTACACACACACACACACACACACACATATATATATATATATATATATATATATATATATATATATATATATATATATATATATATATATATATATATATATATATATATATATATATATATATATATATATATATATAATAATAATAAAAATTCACTCTGTTAATTACTTATATATATATATATATATATATATATATATATATATATATATATATATATATATATATATATATATATATATATATATATATATTATGTAAGGGGAAAGTACACACGAGGACGCCATGGGGCTAAATCACATGGCGCCACGCGAAGTGAGCAGGCCTGTGGCAGAGTTTGGAAAAAATCACCCATAAATAACATTGTATTATACTAATGCACCTCTACTTCTCTGGATACTAAATCCATACTTTATCCGCCATGTCTATCTCCCGTAATAGACATGGCTCCCATTAAAGGGAACTTAAACAATTTTTGAAATCTTTCGTATTCTTAATTAAAATAAAATAATTATAGGCCGGGCCAAATTGAGACAGGAACTGTACAACCAAATAAATTCGTACAGATTCTGTCTCAAGGCAGACGGACCTAAAAATATAAATATTATTAGATTAATTGAATCATATTAAAAAGATTTAATTAACACACTTCAATTTATACAAAATCCATAATTAAATTAAATTATACTAAAATAAATAAAGAGAATGTCTACCATTTTGAGAAGACAAAAAGTAAGACAACTGGTGATACAAATTTGAATGAAATGGCTATCCTTTACACAAACACAAGGTATATACCTTATATAGCAAACAGACAAATAACACCAACACAAATAGCAAACACAAGGATAATAGGAGACCACTAGCCATGGTCAAAAACAAATACAAACGTAGACTACTAGTTGTGGGTAGATCAATTCCCACCTAGTAAGGATCTACGAAAAAAACACTAGGGATATTAAAAATACCCCGTATCAAATATATAACCCCGATGGGGAAAAATTAAATGGGGCGTTAAATGGAAAATAAAAAAACAACAAACAACATACCTGGGGGAACACATACATACATACAAACTTTTTACTTTTTTTATTAGCGGGGGGGGGGCATCTGTCTGGTGCCCCCCCCCCAAAAAAAAAATGAAGAAATAAATGACAAAGGAAGAAACGTCATTGCAACATTTTGTTAAGCAAGAAATGTATTTGAATAGGGGCAGATTTGTAATCTTTTATTTAAAAAGGAAAACATTCTATGCAGGAAGCTCTTTTTATATACAAAATTTGTTTTCTCTTTCTGCACCGCAAAATACTAGAAAGGTCGTTATCTTTCAACATTCTAGCATTCAACATAAACCCTGATTGTTCCTCTGTGCACAAAGGCTCCAAGTTGTGTGAGTCTAACAAATCTAGCAGGACAGCATTTGCAGAGCTAAAGAGGCAAGCCAGAAAAGCACGTGCCATCAACCCTCCTGGAGATGTCTCACTCGTCCCCTGTCCCTTATGTAAACAAACAATTCCGTGCAAGGGTTAGCCCTATCAACTATCTGCGCATTCACAGAACAGTACCAGTCCCTCCAACCCTCGGATGACTAGAGAAGTTTTCGTGGAATCGACCCATCCACATACACTAATATATATATATATATATATATATATATATATATATATATATATATATATATATATATATATATATATATATATATATATATATATATATATATATATATATATATATATATATATATATATATATATATATATATATATATATATATATATGTGTGTGTGTGTGTGTGTGTGTGTCATTAATTAATGGGCATGATTCTCATTGTAAAGAAGAGGACTTAAAGGTAAAGCTCAAAATTTAGAAGAGAAACATGATTTCTTATATATTTCATCATAAGATATTGAAATATATCAGTGAGGAAAATGATGTCGCCTCAGAGATGATATCACGTTTGGAACTACATGTACCCTATTTGTAAATTACGGAAATATATCTGCCCATTTGTGTGTTAATCAATATCTCGGTCCATTTCATTTTCATTATTTTCTCTCTCTCTCTCTCTCTCTCTCTCTCTCTCTCTCTCTCTCTCTCTCTCTCTCTCTCTCTCTCTCTCTCTCTCTCTCATGCTTTGTCCAAGTTCAGTTTTAATGTTGTCGTCCAGCGAAAAATGTTTTTCTCTCTTTCCTCAGAGTTTTGCTTATTATGTCCTTTACGCACCAGAGGTGAGAGGAAAATTGAAAAAAGGAAATGATTCCTATGAGATTGTGCATTATTTTAATTTCATTTAGAAAACAGGGACTATTAATACTTTTTATAGGTGTTTTCATATGTCATTATGACGAATGAATGAGTAGAAAATCATCATTGATCTAATGGCCTTCAGTTTAAAGAATATTTATATGTTCGCATTATTATGCCATGGGCGGA
Source organism: Unio pictorum (assembly GCA_030141615.1). Classification (NCBI taxonomy): domain Eukaryota; kingdom Metazoa; phylum Mollusca; class Bivalvia; order Unionida; family Unionidae; genus Unio; species Unio pictorum. The sequence goes on along the minus strand of JARLTB010000020.1, from coordinate 16,770,758 downwards.
TCACACTTTGAAATTCCAATTGTATTGGTATATCAATATGCTTTATAACAACACTTTAAATTGAAAATTATTATAAGTTAGAAGTATTTCGGATGGGGTATTGTACAGATTTTAAAATTGTTTTGTGTTCTGATAAATTCTGATATTTCTCTCCATTACTGTCGTATAACGAACGCCTTATTTGTTAAAAGTTATCAGCTGCTACTGTCTGCTTCGATGAAAACACAATTTTGATTTCGTCTGTAAATTCGTCGAGATTAGATGCCTGTATTAGAAGATACTTTTCATAACTACAATATTTATGTTCTCAACAGCTGTTAATGTTATTCTATTGTATTATTTGACAGAAATTCCATTGCAATAAAACTAACCCTATAAATTGTTGTTTTTAAATCAATGGCGAAAACAACATCAATTAAAAGAGTAAAGAACGATATACCATACTCGTATATTCCAAACATTAGGAGAAATACTCCAACAGAAAGTGACCGCTCCAGTGGCCTAGTGGTTAGAGCGTCCGCCGCGGAAACGGGAGGTCGTGGGTTCGATCACCGGCCGAGTCATACCAAGGACTTACAAAAATGGTACAAACAGCTGCCTCGCTGGACGCTCAACATTAAGAGGTTAGTGTTAGGACTGGTCGGATAATGTCAGGATAATGTGACTGGGTGGGACATCATGCTTCATGTCTGCAGCTTGATGCCCCATTGCTAGACATCACTATAAACTGCCTCACAGCAGACATCGTAGCGATATGACTGAAATTTTTTTAAAGCTACGTTAAAAATCCTAATCAAACAAACAAAACAACAGAAAGTGCAAAACTTTAGGATAGTTACATGCGGACATCTTTAAACTTAGCAAACGTTAATACAGCTGATATCTAATGCTGCTGTTTTAAAACTATCCTTGTGACATTAGTACAGGTTAAACAAAAGAAATATTCCTGATAACTATTTAATTTGTGAAACCAAATAAGCAGCCAACCTCCCAACAAACACACACAAACACACATACAAAAAAACACACACAGACACAGACACCCACATACAGAAAGAAAACACGTGCAATATATCCAGCTCAGTTATTTGAAGCATATACATTTAAAACGTAATGTTTGAATAATTTTAATTAAAAAGTAATGTCGACATTAGATAAGAACATACGCTAGGGTTAATAGTTACAAAATGCACTTGATGATACCCACCCGAAATTCAACATATCAAAATGAAACCTTCCAATTGGAAATATTTTATTTGTGATTTCCATAATAATGATTTTCCTTTGGTCTGCGAAGGGATATTAAACGGACTAAGTATTGATAAATGTTTAGGGAATGACGTAATCATTTTCTATTTCATCATTAGAAAGAAATATGTCTCGTGCAATGGAAACACTATAGAAGCAGCAATCATTTAAAATACATTCTCATAGGATTTTGTGATGAAAGCTCTATATTTAGCAGATGCAAATATCAAACTCATTTGCTGCTTTCCGATTATTGAAACAAAGATTCCGTCAGAGAGTGTATAGACTAAACGGAGAGTATGACATATTCAAACAAAGATAAGCTGGTCTTCGTACCTTTGTCTATTTGTCTATCACATAATATTAAGTGATTGATTTTTTAATACTATGAAACTCATTTGTGCAGACTAGAGGGTTGTTGATATAATTAAACATTGATTGTCCTTCTTTGGCAAACTGGCGTTGATTGCCTTTCATGCGTGAAAAATGCGAAAACTATTTCTGCTTTAAAGCTATTCATTGTGATACCAATACTCAATTAATAATCATTTATTAAAGACAGAAATGGTAGCAAAATTATTTTCATGATTCTTCGTAATTCAATGCAGTGGACATACACCAGACTAAAACTATTGAATATCTCGTACAATTTATTCGAAAATCATTAAGCTTTTTATAATTCTTGTCAGATGGCTTTGAAGCTATTTATTTGATTTACAAACATTTATAAGAGCCGGATGCATGATTAGATGTGTTTCATTCTACGGAAAGAGCACAGTGGTTTTGAGCCTTCTACTTCAAAAAATTACATGCATATTATAAAACAAAATCTTTAATTAGTTTTCAGGCGAATTACTATGATATACCTCTGCCAGATTGAACTCAAAATTACATTTTAACACATCAATAAGCCGGTAACATAAAACTGTGGTAGAAAGTTTAGCATTAGGGACATCCATCTGAACTCGAGAATTCTGTAGTTTGTAAAATATTTAGGGTTTATATTTGATTCTTTTCTTCCTTATTGAAATTTCAATCATTTATATATGAATTAAATAAATTTATTATCTTCATTAACATTAGAGAACACTGTCAAATTAAATATTATTTTCTGATCGTGAAGAATTTTATAGCTGCTCCGTGTTTTGCTATTTAACATCCTTTGTTTCCCTTAAACTATCAAAAGAGCTTTTATTAATTGCACTTCTGTTACCATTGACACTTCTTTTCTGTGGTCTTTATCATTTATATTATGTATTCTTTCGCATTGATAATTTCCGTTATGTAGTCTTTATCATTTTCGGTTTCTGGTCTTTGTCATTTCCGTTGTGTGGTCTTGACCATTTTCATTCTGTGTTTTTCATCATTATCGTTATTTTGCTTTGCTAGGGTAAGTACGCCGACTTGCAGGTGTACGGTATACTCGTGTTCTGTTTCAATCCGAGGCTGTGGAGAGGAGTGAATGCTTTGTAGAATAAAACCGTAAACACTGCCCTCATGCATTTGATAGCAGTCAATAATTTGCATACCATTACAGAACAATGGATTTAATTGCTTGTATATATATATATATATATATATATATATATATATATATATATATATATATATATATATATATATATATATATATATATATATTATATATATATATCTTTAGAAAAGAAATGAGAAATGTTGATCTCAGTGTTGAATAGTGATGCATCAATAACTGTGTTGTTGTTTTGTGAGTTCTACTAAATGTTAAAAATACAATATATCTTTCAAACACTTGGTCAAACGCTAACATTCTGAGACAGCGGTTTAAAGTTATATTTTAATTTGATTATTTAAAACTATGTACTTAGAATTGACGTACATAACGTTATACTTCGATCCAAATGAACCCTTAGATGAAGTCTAATCCTAAATTAGTTCAGTAGTTTGGGCAGCAACAAAAAGCGACATCTATTCCAAAAATATTTTAAACCTATTAATTTCACGCTCAAAGTGTGATTCGTCGATTAATGTAATATATTACTAGATGAAGAGCATCATTTTACAAGCTTAAGCGTGTCTAAGGTTTTCAAATGGTCGTGCATGTGATAAAATATAAAACTTAGATCACCTCTTCAATGCAGGTTTTGTTTATTGAGGCATTTAGCTGATCTGTTACACCGTATTTACAAATCTCGGCAAGATATGAACTAATGCCAAGTTTTTATATATATGCACAGAGGTTTGCAGACGTAGTCAACAATGTAGACAACTTTGAATGATCAAAGGAGACATAGGCGTTCTTATTTTAAATATTAGTCGATATTTAAATGAAGACTTCAATCGTCAAAAATACATCAAAGAATTTCAAATATATTATCTCAGTCTGCAAGGAATTGGAGAATATAACTCATTTGTATCACTATTACACAGTGTAACATAAATAAATGGCAGACTTGATGTCGTTGTAGGGTTTAATGCCATTTTTTCTGCACACGATTGGCTAAACATGGCGGCCAGTATTAATGGTGGAGGAAGAACCCGGGAAAACCACCGGAAAAAACCACCGACCGACGGGAAGCTACTGGCAAGCTTTCTCACATACCCACATCGGCCGAATCTGATACTCAAACCCACGCAGACAGAGGCGAGATGGCAGTGATCCGTAACGGATATCATTTCAGACCACTTGGCCACTCGGGCCCACTAGTATACTTGATAATTTGTTTTGAGTTATAATATTAATACAAGTTATTTGACTAAACTTTTGATAAGTATATATTCAACAATTGTTGGATTTCTCTGGCAAAAGTGAGCGAATATTTAAAGTATTTATCTTGTGAATGATGAGGGGAAAACAAGATTAAATCTTAAGAAAATATACAGTCTGTAACAAAAAATATAAATATCGTTAGAGCAAGAAATCTATCTGTACAAAATGAATTGACAGGAAAGTCATTGATGTTATCCAAATTGGCATGTGCTTCATCCATCATTACGTTGCATTTAGAAATAATTAAAAAAAGATTAATTACTCGATTTATTATTCTCTCTTGAGGGCTGAACAGTATTACAATACAATATCGTGAAGCACGTTGCAGTCTAACATTTTACCACTTTTATATCTTAGACTTTTCGAAACTTGACTTTGAAAATTAAAATATATTCCTTATAAAATTTGCCATGTTGTGTCTGTCTCACAGCTACACTAGTGACTGAATAGCGTAGGAACATTAATAAACAAAACCACAGAAGCGTGTAAGTAAGGGATCGTGCTAATTGGTGTTGAGACTGCTGATAGTCGTGTGCTAAAAATACATGTAGCTGCAAATATGTGCATGTGACGTAATATAAATATAAACAAATGTTGGAGTAGGGGAAACAATTCTGCTAATCGACAAAAATCAGAATGCAAAATCGTTGCGTACACTCACACTGTTATAAAGGCCGGCTTGGACAAAGTTTTAAGATATATTTCTCAGTCATATCCTACAATTGTAAGATTGTTTCATAGTTTTGAAGATGAAAGCGAATCCATGGATGAAGATCCACAGCCTGGAAGACCGTTATCACTTATTTTCCAGTGGGAAGGAACAAATGTGCAGGTAGAAACTAATGAAGATACTCGAACCTCGATTGAATATATTTCTATTTTCATGGGTATTAATTTTTTTTAAAAAATACTAATGATTCATTTCATGCTCAAAAGTGTGGTACTTGATGCGTCCCGCATTTGTGTTTGGCTGATGATAAAAAGACTCGGGTTTAAATTGCCACTCGCCAAATATAAAATGAGTGACAAGAAACGATTTTATGGGGCCGTCATATGTGATGTGACATTGACGTTCTATTTTCAACCCTACAAAAGGAACATTAGGAACTAGCATTGACCACAACTCGCTCGATGTAGTCGGACTGTCCAGTGAGTTTTATACTAATTTTTGTTTAACGCAAGAAAGTACCCGTGCCTAGCTCTGCTAGTGTCACGTGACATTTTATAATCTCAGAGTATTACTAGAAGTTGTGGAACATAATCGAACGAAACAGTACATTCCATTACAATGAATTAATCCGCCGTCGTGACAGATTTCCTGAAGATGTACTGCATCCAGATTTTGCCACGTATTCCTTACAGTTAAAGATCTTGTTTAAAGATTCGCTAAGGGTCTGATAATTTGAAATTCAGTTGTCCAGTACGTTATCATCCTTCCGAAGAGGTGAATACAAATGGCATTTAATAATTAATCCCAGTGAGAAAGTGTGCAATGGTGCATCGGAAAATTCTTTGAGGAGATTCACTGAGATTCACCAGTAAATTATTTGGTTGTACAACACAGTAATATTCAGAACTTTTTAAATACCCATCTTATGATAATATATGTGGTCTCGTTCTATCTACAATCGTATTGAGGGTAAATTCAGGTATGTTGCATTGCTTAGAAATACTACACTTATACAATCACAAATATTCTCTCTTTACTCAAATTGAGTTCATCGTTTTCCTGGAACATGACATATTAAGTAAGAAGTTTATTCTAAATAGTCTTTACAATTAATACACATTAATTAATATTAATACAATTAATACACATTAATTAATATTAATACAATTATTACACATTAATTAATACTACACTGAAAAGTGTTAGTTCCTTTAGCAATAATAAGATAAATGTTAAGAATAAACATAATTTGACTCGCTCAAGAAAGGCAATTATAAACCAGATGTAAATAAAACTGTTCATGAAAAGCTATTAATGCTTAGATGTAATGTTTTCCCTGAAATTGGAAGTGACTCGGTCGATTTCGAATTATGCCAGTTTTTGGCATTCTTCCTGCAGTAGCTATATTGGCATTTTTTTTAAATATCACAGTATTTTAACAGCAGCTTGTCAGACTGAGTAGTCTTCTCCTTTAGTTTTCCACAGGGATCAGTTTGGTGATTGTATTTAACAGGGATGTACAGTCATAAATTGGCGAGGAAATCGTTTTTAGTAAAGTCTAAATAAATCAATTAAATTAGAATGTCCTTCCTGTCACGTGTCCTTTTATGGAAGCCATCTGTGTCACGTTGGACCCATTAAAACTTATTTTCAAAGAATCCAATAAATTACTAATTAAAAGATAAAACAGTAAAATGGTGACAACGAATAATTTTTAAAGATAATAAAAAAAATCAAAGTTGGTAATATATCAACTTCGATCTAATTTTACCGGGAATAAAAGATGTTTAAAATATTAAAGTAGCTGAAACAACGTCCTCTGCTTAAACTCTTTGAAAACAACTTTTTAAAGAGAATTACTCAATGTTTTAACAGATGAGTCAAAATATACCTTTGTAAATTTCGTGTTAAACATTTTCAAAAGATGCAAAATTCGTAAGTTTTATGAAATGTTTTTATATGGACAGCTACAAAAAAAATGTTCATGATACCGGTTGTACGAATATGTTACCACTTATTGCTTTTTCACCGTATCGCCAAAGTTGGTACATGGGAACAAATCGGTTTGTTTCTTTAGGGACAAAACCCTGGATCGAACATGGCATTATCTGTAAGTAGAAAATACTAAATAAAAACTATCAATCCCTTCCATTCTTTTGTATTCGTCTTTCTTCTGAATATTAGTTATTACTCCAATACTTTGCTCAGTACATTTATTTGAATCAAAGAATTTTGGATTCTTATTGAAATGATGCAAAAGATGATATATTGATTTCGACACCTGGTACAATTTCTGTCTTTTTCAATTATCTTGTTGCGTCACTTTATATAAGAAACAAAGATGACACGAATAAATGCTTTAATTTAAAAGACAAACAAAACAAAAACAAAAGTTTTTGGAAACTTAAAATTATTCTTAAATCAGAACCCTCTCAATTGTGCATATGTGCTATTTATATGTACGGTACTGACTCAATTAACCCATGTCTTGGTAGGCCGCAAACATCCAACATAAGTATTATACATGTTTTTCCTGTATAAATACCAACAGATGGAATAATGCTTGTATGGATGAAAAGATCAATTGATTATTTTTAATATTGATTCGTTCTATCCAGGATATACGAATGATCGATTATTGAAATATATGGAGGGATGATTTTGTAAAATAATTTTTTGCATTTAACTGTATATGTCATTCATGATGATGATGATGATGATGATGATGATGATGATGATGACAATAATAATAATAATAATAATAATAATAATAATAATAATAATAATAATAATAATAATGAGGACTTTGTATAGAGCCTAATCTTTAGAAGCTCTACGCTCTTTACAACATATATAATTATATGACTATAATAAAAAAAACATTAAAAAAAAACACACCATGAAATTAGAAATAAAAACATGCTGAAAATATTTAAGGTAAGAAACATTATTAAGTCTTTAGGTTTGTTCTTGCAGTCGAAAAAGGTTAGTTTTAAGAGCACTCTTGAAAGGTATCACTGTGTCTTTGTCTAATTTCCATGGACATTTTGTTCCATATTGATGGACCCTGGTATGCAAAAGAATGTTGTCTGTAGACATTGTTTTCATAGTGGGAATAATGAGTATACGATTGTTAGAAGAGGATCTTGCTGGCGTGTTAATTGCCTAACGTTATATTTATATTTATATATCCGATTGACCGATAAGCGCTTGTACGCATGTATGGAAGGACACAGTTGTACTTGACTATTTATACCTTGTTTATATGAATGAGCCTGTGTGTGTGTGTGTGTATAATGACAGATATTGCTCAGCTGCTATTCATGATGGAAGATACGAATTGGAAAGTTACCGAAACTGACTCGCAAGACAAGCGGATTTTATAGCACACTATTTCTATTGATAACTTCCGACGTATACAGCACAGACATTACCTGTAAATATGAATGAGGGTTACCGTTAAAGTAAAACCCAAATGGGTATAGAAAATGTTACCGTTATGTGATATCTCTGGCTAAACTTCATAATCGTCTAGAACAGAACTTTCTTATTTAAAAACAGTTTTCTAATATTCACATATATTATATTATATATTGCGAGTAATTGGAACACATGTGCATGCAAAAAAGGTTGTATTTCAAAGATGAATGAGTTTAGACCACGTTTTTAGGTTTGTATTTGTCCAAATTGAAACTAGATGGATAAAAAGGGGCCATTACAGATAAAATAAAGGTTACGTTTCTGAAATGTAAGGTCCAAAACCTCTTATCAACAGGGATGAAAATGCAGTAGGAACCCACTCGAAAGATTTTATATATTTTAAACCATCATTTTTGATGTAAAGATCCTATCATTTCGTTGTAAGATAAGAATCTGTAATTCTATATGCACAGTAATTCTATTATATTATTGGCTACATGATAATAGTAGGCACCATGCTAAGGTTTTAATAACCTAACTCGTAGCAAGGCTAACTCTGGTCTTTTGATGTGGAGCTGACTTCATTTAGAGTGGCTATAAAGGTATCAATGTCCGAAACTGCATGTCTGTCAACGTTCCAGGGGGTACGTTTAAAATTATCCTTTGTGAAAGAAAACGTTTGCCTGCAGATCTATTTCACGTGACTTCATATTTCAAGTGGTAATACAATATTGTATATACATCTAACACGAACTATATATATATTTAAAAAAGAACAAACAAATTCGTACTTTTTAAGGACACATTTATGGTGCAACTAATGCCCCATAACGAATGTGGGAGAGAACATATATAACATAGCATTATTTGTCCACTCTTCGGACTGGCTATGTTCTGCTTTGGGGCAAGTTACTTAAAATTTGTTGGATACGGAGTTATTTGACATTGTCATTTGGAAGACTCTTGTTGTTACTATGTCCGTGAAATATAGGTTACAGTGACTTTAACAACAAAAGGCATCCAATGCAAATATCAACAAGAAAAGAGAATGGTTTCAATTAATAATTTAGTTACTAATAAACTGTTATGAACTTCTGATGCTTTATAAAAATTAAGTTTACATTTTACAAGAAAGGCAAGGAAAATGTTTCAAAACGCTTTCTACAGGTCTTGAGAAGAAACAAAAAACGTTTTAAGGACACTGGTCCACGTTGGAACATTAAGCAATTCCGTTATTAAAAAAATTGCGGAGGGTGCAATAGAAGACCGGATAAAAACACACGGTAGGAAAGAGTGTAATAGCAATAATAAAATTACAAAATACATTTGAGCAGAAACTAAATCGTTGGAAGACTGAGGTAAAATGGAAGACCGATGTCAACTGGATTAATGACGTCAACTATTTTAATTAATTATTAAATGCATGCACGTCATATACGTGTTTATTTGTTTACATCCAAATGTACATTTGAAAAGACATTAGCTTGAGTTAGCAGCAAAGATTATAGCGATGGCAAATTGTCTATTACTAATTAACTCGAAACACACAGCTTTGTAAGCAATTAACGTTCTTATAAACGACTTTGTTCATCTGTTCCAAGTGTCAGATGAATTGCATACCAATTGTCCATCTCACCGGTAATAATCACAGTGATGAAAATAAAGTGAAGGAGCCCGAAATATACTAAATGAGGATCATCCCTATTGACAGTAATAATCATAGTGGTTTTTGGTCTTATTTCTCCTTTCAACACTGAGGTCGTCGTTTTCAACTCCGGCCGAGTCATACCAAGGACTGATAAAAATGGTACTAACAGCTGCATAGCTAGGCGTTCAGCATTACGCGGTTAGTGTTAGGACTGGTTAAACTGATGTCAGGAAAATGCTGTACATTATTGTAGACTGCCAACCTGCAGACATCATAGCGATGTGACTGACATTTTTAAAAAAGGTTACGTTAAAAATCCAAAACAGACACATACACATATTATATTTGTTATTATTTTTATTCCCAACGGACATGTACAGATGTGTCACTGCGTTTTTCATGGACATCATTACGATTTACTTTGCAGGTTTTGGAGTCTGATTAAAATGTTTGAACCCAGTATGTGCAGAATAAAACAGTTCATGTTTAGTTTCTCAAGGTATAAACAAAATCCACTTATTACTAATCATTTGGAGTATTGTTCGGCTTCAGTGACATTTTTGTTATGACAGAAAAGAGATATGGCATTTTTTGTCACTGTAAGTTTTTCTTTCACAAATTTGATGTTACGTCTTACGGGATATTGTATTGAAGGAAAAAGGACATCGATATGTAGCTATTTCTTCGAAATCTGAGCACCATCCGTAACCAACCAGTGCCGAATTGTGCATTACCAAAAGTCACTAAAGGACGCCCGAATTGTGCTTTTCATATAGGCCTTAAAGGACAACCGAATTGTGGTTTACCTATAGGCCTTAAGGGACGGCCGAATTGTGGTTTTCCTATGGGCCTTAACTGACGACCGAATTGTGAATTACCTGACATAATATGGTTAAAATGTCTTTAAGGTTCTGTACATAATTTTTTCGCAGCAAAATGTGAAATTGTTTAGTAGATAACAAAGCGTTGTACCAGGTCAATATGTTTGTGCAATTGCTTTGGAATAATAATAATAATAATAATAATAATAATAATAATAATAATAATAATAATAATAATAAGGTCTCAAAATGGTTTACCTCTTGGACAGTCAAGCACAATATATCGCCATATTTACACACAATTGATATACAAAATTTGTCACGTTTGTGAGAGATGTTTTTAAAGTTTTATTTCGCCGATGGGTAGAGTTAAACGGGTTCTGGTGCCATAGGCCAGATAAAAAATAAACTTTCATGAAAATACAGTAATTTGTTTATGATTTATAGAGAAGCATTCCAGATTAATATCTAAATATAAAAAATACGAAAAAACGATAATATTATTACATTAAAGATACAAAAGAAAACTAATGATTTTTGCTGAATGGATGCTTGTAAGATTCCGACTTAGGTATTAAAGTTAATCCCTTATGATTATACTTAACCAACACTGCCAGCAACCTCTCGTTTTTACATTCATTTTTGACAGGAAAGAGCTGTTTTGAATATTTTCCTGTGACAAGACAGCTAAAGGAATCAGTATGTGCCTTATGCATAAATAAAATTCACTAGTACTGTAACAACTTAGCATGCTTTTCATCACCTCCCAACCATCTATAGTTTTAGATATTTACCTCTGTAGCAGACACATGTAAATATGTAAGCCAAGTCGGCTGCTCATTTGCAGCCCAAGTTAAGCATTTGATCTCCAATGCTATCTATCTGTGACAGGCAGTCACCAACAAGTCAACCAGTCTCCAAGCCTAACTCAAAGTAATTCTAAACCACATTACAGATATAGCTTTTGTGTGAACTGAAAAATGCTAGGATTATGATAATTAGGCTCATGCCTTCTACCTTAAACATTAGGGAGGTGTCAAAATGCGATACTATCCACTGAGACCTTAAAGCAGGCCCTTTAAGCCTGGAAATCATATAAGGGAGCTTACTCTAGAAAGGTCAACTTTGATTGCTTTAGAGTGGAAAGAAATTTCAAATGGATTCTTAGATTTTCATGATCTTGTTTGAGTTGACAGTCGATAACTGAAATAATGTCCACTGTTCTCATTCTGAATTTTATGTACTAGGTTGTTTTATTTTGCGACCTAACTACTTAATAAATGCCAATAGCTTTACTGCTATTCGTAAGCTCGTTTGTACGATGAAGATACAAGTTGGTCTTTCTTCCACAAATCATCTCAGCTCAAATTTTGAAACGTCAACATTCCAAATATGCAATAGACACAGTGTAGACAGTACATGCTTAAAAAATCGTGACAGTTTGATAATTTATCATTAAAAAATAACTACTAGATATAACAATAAAAACGTGCTTTAAAGGGTTAACTAAGTCGCAAAGGTTTAATAGGCATGCGCAGGCAGTTGACACTAATCCAAAACTGAAACTCTTTCACTGTGAAGGTTAATCCATATTCAGGATTAAAGTAAAACATGAAGATGAAGCTTTGGTATTGTCTGACCTCCGGCAAGTGTGTGTGTACGTGTAAATATAATGTTCACTTACTCCACAGAAGGCTTGAAATCCACTGTCTGCCGCATATTTATCTTACCTTCATGATGCTTCAGGTGTGTAAGAGTCGTGTACCCAGTAAATCAAATATCGAAACCAGAGACTAGAAATGAGCCGAGACTTTGTATCCAGTGATTAACTCAAGCGTTTATTAATGCTCGTCTGACCCCCTCAGCGCCAGTATGAAACTGCTTTTATGAGGAATATGTCAACAGCCTCTATGCGTTTAGGAAGCTGGATTATGCTAAGATACGTTCAGCACATGTAGGAAAGGAGTCCGATTAATTAATCGTGGAATCTTCAAAGAAATTTGTAAATTCTGCGAATAATTCGAGCTTGTAACAGTTACTTTATTATTGCTATTTTGTCTGTCATTTTGTTCTTATGTAATAAACAATTATTAATAGTATATCGCAATCCATTGCATGATTTACAAGAATGCGTTCAAAGATAACGAAAATAATTGTAATACATTAGATGAGCCGATTTTGTTTTATATGTAGCTTCAGAATGGTACAATTTGTTACAGGTAATAAGATATTAAGACTTTGTCTTCCAATCTATCTTGATTAATCTTCAAGAAAATATTTGCTGTTTACAATCGTTGCTGAGAAAGCATATGTTTATGCAGGCTTTCTGCAGTCTATCTCAATAATTTTGAATTTAACGATAATGCTTGTCGTTTTCCATTGAATCATGGGTAAAGACATTAATATGTTTTATAGGAGGCTATTCAAACTATAGTTCTACATTAAACTGACATGTTCAAAATCTTTCCTTCTTCAATTGGCGGAAACTTCATGATCTAATTCTAAGCTGTTTCAGTGTAGTCTCCACAATGGTTCAAAAGAACATATGCTCCTTGCCAATTCAAAAGGACATATCGCATGTTGAACATAACTGTTCAAATGCATAGCTTCAGATCAGTCAAACATTTTGTTAAAAACACGTAGGCCTACTGAAGTTCTTGGGAGGTGGGGTGGGGGGTTGATCAATTTAAGTACTTCGGCCACCCACGAGGGGTGTTTTACCACTATTTTATCCAGCAAAGGCTGGTTATTTGATTTTTCCTGAGGGTGGGAATGGTGCCGCCTCCCTAGGTGTTTATGTGTTCAAAGAACACTATTTGATTTGGCCGTCATATCGGAGTCGCTATTTAGCAACTATCGATATGAATGGTAGGCCGAGGTGAGAGGGAATGGACCCAGCACACACTCACTCTAGTTCATTCGATGCCTGTAGGACAATGGACCTGCCCTGGACGATTAATTATTGATGACGTCCGGTCCTGGTAAAGGTGGAAAGGTACTGAAGTTCTTATAACACACTCGTGTTCTGTAGTCGGTCGCACCAATGCATTTCGTCCAAATGAATCTTTTTCAGTTCAAATTCATTAACTCGTACATATTGTGCTGGTCATAATTTGTAAAGAAATATTTATTAGTTGCTGTATAACGCAGCATCACAGGACGCATCACATACCTCATTGCAATGCGTTAATTACCTATATCGTTAGCCTCCTATGTCCAGGATAAATGGAATAATGATAACCATTGTATTCCAGCTATCGAGAAGAATAAAATGCAAGGCAAAAGCTCATATGGTGATTTTATTGCCTGTACCTTGCGTACTCGCTAATAAGACGAGTCTTACTGCAAATTGCATAGACCAAAGACTTACCATCGCATCATATGGTGGCAGGTCAGAGTCTATTGCAGTTTTGTTTGGAGTAATCAGGAGAACATATACACTGACCATATTGTATCGCCACATTATACGAGGGCAGCTAGGGCTTTATGCTGTTTGCAGTGAAACCTGACTTATAAGTAAATACATACCGTGTACAAATGCAATCTCGGGTATTGTTTCCAAATGAATAAAATTCACTTTTGTATAGATGATTTCAGATTTGATTCAGATGATATCAAAGTAATGCAGTTTAAGACTTGAAACAAGAACTGTAACAATACGAAACACCGCATCAATAACGTCATTAAAATCTGCTTAGGTTAAGTACACTTGAGACACATCAATCATCCTTGCCCAGGTTGCACAATTGTCTAGCACACCAGGGACTGCTTTGATTTCGAGTGTTGATATGATTATGATTGACCTTGCAGTTATATCGCTGTTTTCAATGCCGTAACAACACAATACATCTTTAATACATTTTTAATAAATCACTCTTTATGATCCGTAATTGTCAAACCCTCCATTTTTGTGGATGATCGTCTCTTTCAACCGATTGGCAAATCAGTGATACTGTGGGGTAAAAATGCAAATTCTGATATAGGGCAACAACGACAAGGCAAAAATTAATGCTTAAATCAGCCGAATCTCATATCCTTCTTGTAATATTAAAATACATATCATTTCTGTATTTCCTTGTTTATATATATATAGATAAGAGCATTATGAATGTTTTCTATGGAAAGGCTTTCCACTATGTTAATTAGTATGGTAATAGGACAATTATAATGTTTAAAACATTCTTTTATATGATTAATCGCTTTGTCGTAAGTAATTTATTTAGTACCTTATCAATACTGATGTAAAGCTATTTAAAAATGTTTTATGTTTAGCTCGGCAATTATTTCTTGTCATCATAAATCTGCCATATTTGTATCTGTTTGTTTTCCATGCGCATCTCAAAGCTTGGTGCTTGGCATCAATTCAAGGCAGAAACCGATTATACTTAAATTACTGTGTATTGTAGCTTTTATATACTGCGAAAGGCTCCGAAAGTGGAAACTAATTCTATAAATCTATAAATCATTGCATTTGTCAAAGGATCCCATAGTTTAAGCAAAATATGCTTAGTGAAGTGTATTCAGATATGTAAGAATTCTTCGCCCGAATGTGTTGGACTACTAACTGAGAGTTGTAAGTTTATATGTAGTATGTATATATTGATTACTAGAATTATGTTGGTATGCATAAGCTACCTTTATTAGAGTTATTTACCAGTCGTAACGTTCTGTAGAGAAATTACTAGTTTACAAGATTGAATTACGTAGATTGTTAGCCCGTGATCACATTTAATTGTGCAATTTGCTACTACGTGCATCGTATTGCAGTTATTAATGAGTTGTGTTAGAACTTACACTTGTGTTCATTTTAAATTTGAATACATAGTAGTGAACATATAGTGAAGTATCTGCATATTTGTATTTGAACATTGTGTGTGCCTCATACGATCTGCAAGCCAAGGAATGCACCTGATTGTGTGATGTTGCAACTTACTATATCGAAAATTACAAATGTGTAATGATGTCACGGACGTTGTTGACATATGTATCAGGAGTCTTTAGTAACGTCGTTGTATTATTCGCGTTACAAGCGGAATATTTCGATGTTACTGTATGCGTGACCTAATGATTTTAATCGCCTTTATGCTGATGAAATGTTGTGTGAGGGTGGTATGTTGTCGTGGTCGAAAGGGAGACTATTCTATAAGTCCCTTATTATTTACAGAGAAGCGTTCGCTGTTGTTTGGAGTTGTTCGGGTTGGACCGCGTCTCACCCAAAGGAGACGAAGTAGAAGTGGTTATAGAGGTCACGGGACCGGATAGAATAATGTAGACAGAAGTTTGAAATCAGACCGAAAAACGGAAGTGGAGGTAGTGGAAGACTGAAGGACGTAGTCGAGGGACGAAAGGGGTACGGGAGTACAAGTCAAGAAAAAGGAAATGCTACAGACGAGTAAAGTAGCAGGGACAAATGGAAAAACTCTCACGTTGCACAGATGATGAACATGGCATATGAAATAGGTCGACCGGTGAATATCGGTGATCAGCTGTAGCGCTGAAATATATAAGTTGAAGTTGAAATTTGATTGAAGACAATATGACATAGCGTTGTGTCTTATGTTTACAATGGTGACGTTATCGAACACTGTGTGACAGCTTTCGGTTGAAATAGATTAACCCACGTATGTCCCCGATCAACATCGGTTTAATTCGTACAATTGTGGAAAATGTCAAGGTATCTCCATTCTAGGGAGAATATACTTGACTTATAATGTGATGAAACGTCGATATTATCTGGTTTTAATGGAACCATATGATATTTAGGAGCAATATCTTTCAAGATATAGTATTAGACAGATGATTTGGAATATACGACGTTTTGCACGTAACGGCAGTAATTGGATTTAAAATGTGTAAAGACTGTAGATCCTCCAGTATATGTTTATTTAATCAGAAAGGGACGCCATGAAAAAATGCATACAAACGAACTCTAAACAACAAACGGAGGTTTCAAGTATTACCATTTTTTAAACCTTGGTTTCTGCACGAATCCTGCAATTTATCAATGACTAAAAATTAATTAACTGTAGCTTTTCAGCGTTCTCTCAGCCATACTGTATCACATACCTTTCACATTATACCATAAACGGGCACATATCTCTCGAAAACCCCTCAATTAAATAGAGTAATAATTATTTTAAGTGGCGATTTTTAACACAATAATAATCATGCTTGAAAACGATGGAGAAATCGGTCATTGACGAATGTTGATTGCAAACTTTTATTAAGTGACAATCGAATCATGGGTTCAACGTTCTGTTATCAAATACGAGGTTTGTCGAGGTCACAATTCACGTTTGAATGGAGAAAATAACAAAACACAATTAAATTCACAATCATCAGTCTTATGTTGAACGATGTTACTTCCAGAGATCTGTCGGTGTGACCCCTCTCTTATGTTTTTACAGTGCCCCCACTCAAACAATATTCCTTTTATCAAATGTACTAACAAAAATTAAAAGCTCTTCATTTTCTTTAGAAAACAGTCATTAATTTGACAAAATACACAATTTAAGCCATGTTTGTGACAGGTTAATTTTTTAAAGGACTTTTTTCCTACAGTTATTGTAAATTTCAGAACTTCTTTTATCCATGCAGTAATACACCCGTTAGTCGCATAGACACAGAGTGGCTAAAAATCTATGCAAAATATATAATAAAAAGAAAATCTCAGCTTTGTAAAGTAGATATATTGAAATCATTCACTCGCGAATTGCATTTACGCTCGTGGCTTCTCCACTTCTAGCAGTACAATGTTTCCCACATCACTCGTGAAATATTTTCTTATATCTACTCAACATCGTAGATATCCTAGATTTAGTAGTAAGATTTATTTACTCATATCACCGTCCAAGGCGATCGCAATTTGGAGTCTCAAAACAATAAGTCTGTAAAGGCATTGTGCTGCTCTTGACCTTACAATTTCCACTGAATTTGTAAGTGACAAACATTGAAACATCCAGGATATCGTGATCAAACAGCCACCACCCTTGACATTAATTGTCTTAGATCATCCAACTGGCTGCCCGAGACAAAAAATTACTCAGGCAGTCGCATGGCTTATGTTGCAAAGCGTAGTTGCTGAAATTGATGGGTGAACTCTATATCCTAAGTTGGACTTTAGGTTCGATTTTTGTCTATATATATATATATATATATATATATATATATATATATATATATATATATATATATATATAGTTAATAATACAATTCATTATTCATTTGTGCACATGTCACCAAAGATATCATTCTAGTTATTCACTCTTACACCGAAACTCATACTGCACATGAAATAATTGTTTAGGTAAGATGATTTCTTTGGAAATACCATAGAGTATTACTTATGACTGCTTGTATCACACTAATAGATCATTGTTTAGATTGATTAAGCAATTCCGATGTTTAGATGCTGTGCTATATCATTTCAGTAACATATGATTCATCCGACTTATTAGTGTGCAATAAAGGCTCAGGTAGAGAAAACTCTGAATTTATTTCATGTACTTTGAAACGTAAAGACGTAAAACGATTAAGTTGGTTCATTAGAAATGAAGTAATGCTTATGGTGATTTATTCAACACATGGATGGTTGCTAGACCAGGTATGCGTTATAATGTGATTAAGTGGAGTTCGTAAAATACTACAATGGTGGAATTAAGAAACGAGCAAATTAAATGGAGAAACAGAATACAAAGTAAAAATCTGGTGAAGATTGCATAAATGGAAATGACATTGATTTGGAACATTGATGAATTGGCTAATGCACATAGAGAGGAACTATTAAATAGATATCTTTCTGAGAACATCTTAAAATCAACATCGACTCAACCAAATATTATGAAACCAAAGTGAACGACAAAGAACATAATTTAATGTTGTTTTGTTTACTACGATCCATTTGCCTACAACATATCAATCAAGTTTAGGCAACAAATTCAACGCCACAAGAAAAGAAATTACATTGAATTTAAAGACTCGTTTAGTGAACATTCCACAAGCATGCAATATTAAATAATATTGTCAAGAGATTTTATCATTGTCACATTGATGACCACTGGCAGACATATATAGTTGGCATTCATGCACATGAAAAATGCAACACAGTGGAGGCATATGAATTTTGACCTATTTCAAAACTTGTATTGAGTGTAAATATAAAGGAAAAGATGGCGATGACATATATGATGCAAAGAAAAACAAGAAACAATACAAATTCGAAGTCATGAAGTAAAAGAAGTTTACAATAGGAGAGCTAATTATTTCCTAACAAACAAACCCTAAACAAAACACAGAATACCTTTCATATTACTCATATATAAACATATGTTGCTCAAGATTGGATTGTGTATTCAACTCAGATGCAATCAGAACGTATGTTTATGGTTTGGTAGTTTACTCAACTCAGTTGATTAATGCAATAACAATCATCAGTGATCAATTGATTGATGCAGTAACAATCATCAGTGATCAATTGGCAAGATACTGCCGTCCAAACAAGCAGGGAAGCAAATAGATCAAATGTATGCATCGATCTAATCTGTTACCCGACAAAAGATATATATTTGACCAACAAATTTGAAATCCATAAAACAGTCATAATTTAAAGGTAGAAAGCAATTGCTGAAACGGGTTATCTTCCAAACGTTATAGATAAACTATTTAAAACCAGGCTAGTAACTGTAAGGGATCTGGGCGTTTGCAAACGTGAAGACTCATATAGTTGGCATGATTTGAAAGCAACAGTGATATTTGTAGAACAAACAAAGTGACGTGAGCAAAACTTGAGCCGATTGTCAAAAAGGAAACAAATAAACAAAACAACCATCGAAACAGCAACAGCAATGGATCAAACGTAGAAACATATATACTCCAGAAATAGAGAGAATATAGTGAATCATTTAGCAAATGTGTCTGGAATCTTATGACATGAAATAAACTATGTATGAAAGCTGCATTTCTCTGTAGACGATGTCGAAAAGAACTCGCCAGCAGTGGAGCCGTATGAAAAAGATTATAGAACAAATCACACGGGTCATGCAGGCTTCAACACCGACTGTTTCAGTAATGGAAGAAGAGTTTCAGAATTTGATTCTACATACCTTTAAGTGGCAAGTATTCACTTCATTTGGAGTCGTATACATCCATATTCCTTTGTAAGGTCATTATTTAGACGCCCTGATAAGTGCAGACGGCAAAATCAATGTTAAAGTAGGTAGTAGACATTTTCCACTCAACGCTCTCTTATTTTGACCCAAGTTTAGTACATGATTATAAAAGTCCATAGCGTTAGATAATTTTCGTTTGGATGTTTCTTGGCGACAGTTAAGGTGCAGAGCATTTTCAATAATCAGGACTGATGATACTTTGGTTAAAGAAAATTAGTGTTGAATTATAGTTAAACAATGCATATGTTATTAAAATGAGTAACTGCGCATATATGACCCATGTGCCTTGTACTGCACATGAATAACAGTATATTGGTGCATGAAAACCTAGAGTTTTGATAAGAAAAACAAATTGTATAACGAGAGAGATGTTGCAAAACAAACTCAGTCAAACAACAGCGCTTCGGACTATGTACAATCTGGTTCAATACACATTAGCGAATCATCCTTGGGGTTGATACAATTGTATAAATGCGATATAGATACATTTTTTTTATCTCTCTGGATCTGAATGATGAACATAGTATAACGTGATCATGCACATTATCTCCCTGGATTTGAATGATGAACATGGTATAACGTGATCATGCACATTATCTCCCTGGATCTGAATGATGAACAATGGTATAACGTGATCTATATCATGTTCAACATCAATGATATGTGATTGCCTGAAATGCTGTTTAAGTACATCCATCCATCTATATTCTGACAATATCTTTATATGTACTTGTCTCTTTTAATAGTAATGAATTTATTGACAAAAGAGACATTTTTCTATCAAAGGTAATTTATATCTTTATTCATTAAGACGCATGCTGTATGATTACTTTTATTTATTAAGATATGTAAAATTATCTTTATATTAATCAAATTTAAAACACGTTTTCGTTATCCTTTGATTAAACAAATATTACTAGCTTGCATAGTACATTATTAACTGAATCGATAATTCGTATGATTCCATGTATTCGTATGTTTAGGTTTCATAGCCCCCCACCCCCACCCCCTCCCTTCTGCTATCATAGACTTTGAAGGGGAGAAGAGATGAAACGGGCATTCCAGATTTAGAATGTTTTCTGTTTTATAATTTCATGGTGTGTGATTTTTGAAATCATATCATTATATATGTGATTTTTAGGTATTGTCTAATGTTGTAGAGTGCTTAGAGCTTCTAAATATTAGGCGCCATACAAAGTCCTCGTTATTATTATTATTATTATTAGTAGTAGTAGTAGTAGCAGTAGTAGTAGTATTAATGCAAGTACTATTATCTATAATATATTAATGCAAGTACCATTATCGAAAGTTTATTAGTGCAATAGTGCAAAATACATTATTCCTATTAATATTAACACCAACATGATCACTTATACAAGTGCTGCTTTGACCAAGTTTGCTTCATGTTTTGCTGGTAATATTGATTCAACTGTTCATGCAACAACTTAATTGCTTCTGTTGTTTCTATTAACTCTGTCACATGTTTACTGCTAATATTCTTCTAATCAGTATGCTTGTTGCTAATCCTGATTACATTATTTCATGAAGAACATGTTTGATGCTAATATTGATTCTGCTAATACTGTCACAGTATGTTTGCTTATAATATTGAGTCTGCTAATACTGTCACAGTATGTTTGCTTCTAATATTGATTCTGCTAATACTGTCACAGTATGTTTGCTTCTAATATTGATTCTGCTAATACTGTCACAGTATGTTTGCTTCTAATATTGATTCTAATAATCCGGGCGCAGCATGTTGATGACAATGATTGTTAATCTAAACCAGTTATAGGATATTTAATGTTATGGTTATTCTACAAATTCTGCCACATCATGTTTTTGATGATGATAGTGATTCTATCGTTTCTGTCATACATGTCTTTGATGCTATAAGTGAGTCTACTAATTCTGTCACAACATGTATTTGATGCTATAAGTGAGTATTTCTGTCACAACATGTTTGATGCTATAAGTGCGTCTACTATTTCCGTCACAACATGTGTTTGATGCTATAAGTGAGTCTACTAATTCTGTCACAACATGTGTTTCATGCTATAAGTGAGTCTACTAATTCTGTCACAACATGTGTTTGATGCTATAAGTGAGTCTACTAATTCTGTCACAGCATGTGTTTGATGCTATAAGTGAGTCTACTATTTCTGTCAAACCATACTTTTGATGATATAAGTGATTATACAAATTCTGTCACAACATGTGTTTGATGCTATAGGTGCTACTATCTCTGTCTCAACATGTTTGTGACGATATAAAAAATGATTCTACAAATTCTGTCACATTATGTTTTTGAAGCTGTTAAGTAATTCTGCTATTTCTGTCACAACATGTTTTTGATGCTTATAGTGTTTCTACTAATTCTATCACAATACGTTTACTGTTAATACGGGTTCTACTAATTCTAACACAATACATTTACTGCTAATACGGGTTCTACTAATTCTATCACAATACATTTACTGCTAATACGGGTTCTACTAATTCTATCACAGTACGTTTACTGCTAATACGGGTTCTACTAATTCTATCACAATACATCTACTGCTAGTACGGGTTCTACTAATTCTATCACAATACATTTACTGCTAATACGGGTTCTACTAATTCTATCACAGTACGTTTACTGCTAATACGGGTTCTACTAATTCTATCACAATACATTTACTGCTAATACGGGTTCTACTAATTCTATCACAGTACGTTTACTGCTAATTCGGGTTCTACTAATTCTATCACAATACATATACTGCTAATACGGGTTCTACTAATTCTATCACAGTATGTTTACTGCTAATACGGGTTCTACTAATTCTATCACAATACATTTACTGCTAATACGGGTTCTACTAATTCTATCACAGTACGTTTACTGCTAATACGGGTTCTACTAATTCTATCACAGTACGTTTACTGCTAATAAGGGTTCTACTAATTCTATCACAATACGTTTACTGCTAATACGGGTTCTACTAATTCTATCACAATACATTTACTGCTAATACGGGTTCTACTAATTCTAACACAATACATTTACTGCTAATACGGGTTCTACTAATTCTATCACAATACGTTTACTGCTAATACGGGTTCTACTAATTCTATCACAGTATGTTTACTGCTAATATGGGTTCTACTAATTCTATCACAATACATTTACTGCTAATACGGGTTCTACTAATTCTATCACAATACATTTACTGCTAATACGGGTTCTACTAATTCTATCATAATACGTTTACTGCTAATACGGGTTCTACTAATTCTATCACAGTACGTTTACTGCTAATACGGGTTCTACTAATTCTATCACAGTACGTTTACTGCTAATACGGGTTCTACTAATTCTATCACAATACATTTACTGCTAATACGGGTTCTACTAATTCTATCACAGTACGTTTACTGCTAATACGGGTTCTACTAATTCTATCACAGTACGTTTACTGCTAATACGGGTTCTACTAATTCTATCACAATACATTTACTGCTAATACGGGTTCTATTAATTCTATCACAGTACGTTTACTGCTAATACGGGTTCTACTAATTCTATCATAGTACGTTTACTGCTAATACGGGTTCTACTAATTCTATCCTAATACGTATACTGCTAATACGGGTTCTACTAATTCTATCACAATACGTTTACTGCTAATACGGGTTCTACTAATTCTATCACAATACGTTTAATGCTAATAAGGGTTCTACTAATTCTATCACAGTACGTTTACTGCTAATACGGGTTCTACTAATTCTATCACAGTACGTTTACTGCTAATTCGGGTTCTACTAATTCTATCACAATACATTTACTGCTAATACGGGTTCTACTAATTCTATCACAGTACGTTTACTGCTAATACGGGTTCTACTAATTCTATCACAGTACGTTTACTGCTAATACGGGTTCTACTAATTCTATCACAATACATTTACTGCTAATACGGGTTCTACTAATTCTATCACAGTACGTTTACTGCTAATACGGGTTCTACTAATTCTATCACAATACATTTACTGCTAATACGGGTTCTACTAATTCTATCACAGTACGTTTACTGCTAATACGGGTTCTACTAATTCTATCACAGTACGTTTACTGCTAATACGGGTTCTACTAATTCTATCCTAATACGTATACTGCTAATACGGGTTCTACTAATTCTATCACAATACGTTTAATGCTAATAAGGGTTCTACTAATTCTATCACAGTACGTTTACTGCTAATTCGGGTTCTACTAATTCTATCACAGTACGTTTACTGCTAATTCGGGTTCTACTAATTCTATCACAGTACGTTTACTGCTAATACGGGTTCTACTAATTCTATCACAGTACGTTTACTGCTAATACGGGTTCTACCAATTCTGGCACAGCATGATTTATGTTAATATTAATTCTGCTAATATTGCTTCTTCTAATTATGTCAGAGAACTTATGCTAATAGATGCTTCCCGATAATGTCACTAGCAGATCAAATTCTCTTTTTGTATTTAGATAATGGGCAATCAGGCAGTTTCTCTATATATGAAATCACTGATTATTTTTAACAAGGTACACGTAAACGTATCTTCAGATTAAATAAAATTATTTCAACTTCCAAGTACCATATAAACTCACAAATATGGCTGCTGATGACGTCATTCGTGACTATCTACAGTGCTTTGAATAATTTTGTCGCAGAGTGTCGATAATGATGATTCTACTAACTTTGGAATAACATGCTTGCTGCTTCTTCTAATTCTGTCCAGGATGTTTTTGAGATGCTAATATTGATCTAATACTTTTGTCAGGACATGCTTGCCGCTAATATTGATGCTACCTATTCACAGCCCGTTAACTGCTAATTTTGATTCTATTAATTATGTCAGACCATGTTTAAAACTACTATTGCATATCAAATTATGTCATAACGTGTTTAATACTAATATTGAATATCAAATTATGTCTTAACGTCTTTGCTGATTGAACTAATTCACAACATATTTTCTGTTAATAATAATTCCACTAATTTTGTCATTAGATGTTTGTCAAGATTTACATACCTCCGAAACCGAAGATTTGACAATAAAAGTGATCCAGTAGGCACACACGTTTTTACTTTATATAAAAGCAGATGTTATTACAGTTTTACAAAGACGTTTACTTACTTCAAATTACAATCAAGACATATATTAGACTGATACTAGTAAGTCATCATAACAAACCGAGGAAAAGGTGACATGAACTATTTGGGTGTTTAGAACTAATTTTGTTAAACCCTTAACTATGAGTCTCGGCGTAGGGATAATTTCCTAATTCATACAGTAAATCGGCAGATAGCAGAATCATCTACTTAAGTATGAGGAGGGATAGGAAATAGTCCTTAAGTCAGGTTGAAAGTTAACTTACAAAATTATATTCCAGTGGTGGATACTGATACCCGAAATATTTGTACCCAACGTTCCCTCTAAAGCTTCGCGCGTGAGCGCGCGCGCAGCTGCTCAGGTTTCTCCGCGCAGCTGAATTGCCAATATTTGATCAATCCAACGTTAAATTTTGCTCGTCTCCGTAATGCTTGCGCAGTGCAGCGAGCACTGCGCAAGCATCTACCATTCGCTTAGAGGGAACGTTGTTTGTACCTATCTAACAATATCAAGTAGAGTTGAACATTTATTTTGACAAGCATCTTTAGAAAAGCAATTCGGGTTTTAAAAAAGCTATTGGAAGAAACATAATAGCTGACGATGATGAGTTCTTCGTTGATGTACGTCTTGCTTCATATCCATTACACCTAGTAACACCATCTTTGATTTTTCGGACTATTAAAGATATCTTTATGTAAACGTATCTCTAAATCCATGAACGTGTTTTGCATACTGGTATTATATGAAATCGTTTATCTTACTTAATTGGAGAAAAAAATGAATTAAGCAAATATAATGAACATAAATACAAACAACAGAGATCAATGCGGAAAAATTAAACTCAATTCCCCCACTCATTCCAGTTCTGCTTGTGTAATTGTTGCAGTGTCGGGGTAATTCCATCATTAGTTCTTATTTAGGAGATTAATAAGGCTATTTTAGGGTACAAAATATGTTTCAACTGGAAGTAATATGGGGACTGTGGCATGACGTTGATTATGTTTGGATCTGCGACCTTACGAGGTATATACAACTTGGTTTCTAAATTATGCTATTTTATTTTTCTACCCTATCGCACTTGTCCTCTCTTTCATTACTGATGTATATTTTTATGCTTTGTTTTTTTATTATCTTATCCTGAGAACGCCACAAATCATATCTTGTCGTCATTGCAATGTATCCCCTTCCCCGTTAATGCAGTATTTGCAAAATATGAATTAAGATGCTTGCAGTGTTGACACTAAAAATAACAAGTCTGTGCAATTTTGGTCTTCAAGCAAATCTATGTTCATAGCAGCATGATTTATGGTAATTAGATTCCAAATATTGAGTAACCTCCAGCGAAGCCTTCCACTATCTCAGCACGTGCTTGGTTAGAATTGCAATTAATATCGCGCTGGATCACATGATATACCAATCCCTTCATGATTAACGTCTGACACGACATGCAATGGCGGTAAAGCACAGTTTAATAGTTTAATATAGAACACTTGGTTCAGTTGAATTGCTATATCGGTTTGATCTGATTTAAGTTTGTGGTCTCTCTCTCTCTCTCTCTCTCTCTCTCTCTCTCTCTCACACACACACACACACACACACACACACACACCACGCAATATAGTGCATCGAAAATAGTTGTTGATTTCCATATAGAGCAAGCCACATAATTTCCTTTAAAGTAAGGAATTCAAAAATCTATGTTTATGTATTGATGCTTTTAATTGTTTGCTATAATGCCCAAATATATCCTAGTCATAATGTTGTAACGGAGAGATGCATACACACTTGATATTTCTATGCAAGAGAATGGATGATAAATAAGATGCAATACATGTGACTGATTCTATATTTATAATAAAAGTCTAAATCAGAATAATATTTAGTGGCCAAGTAAGCGTATCATGGTTTCCTAATTTTTCTTTTGAACTGGACTACTATTACTATCAAAATCACTATGTGATGTACATTTGATTACAATTCGAAATATCGAACCGGGATATTAAAGACCTGTCGGACTAAGTGTCTATTTTGTTTGGCCCTTGTCCTTTTTCTAAACCAGATATATTTCATCTTTTGGTTCCAAAACCATATTTTGAGGAGTGGCGAAACCACGAGTTTAAAATTGATACCACAAGATGAAATATATCCGATATTAACGTAGGGAAAGAAAAGTTTACCTTTGCTGTATATCAAACATACTCCAAGTTTCGACAATTAAACTAAGTCTTTTGCGTAACATCATTTATGTTACAGTAACACGATTCATGTTACAGTATCGTTAAAGGTAAATACAAAAAATTGAAAAAGTATTTTAGATAAATGGGCCAGGTTAGAAAGTGGAACCTTTTTTGCACAATAAAAATTGTTAATTGTTACCTCAAAATATCATTTGTTGACTGACGATGGGCATACTTTTAAAATTTCTTAATTCATATACATGTACAAAGCAAACTCATTCTCAAGAAGTAAATCATATACTTCGATTTAATGTAAGACGATTAGGTACGCTAGTTGAAGTATGTTTCGCTTATAACAATGTTTCAGGGGATGGCGTTCAAACGTTTTGAATACTGTTTAATGCAGTGACATTGAGTTCTCTTGGTGTTGACTGAAGTGATATAAACATAATTCGTTAGCTTTAGTTTATTTGTATTATTTTGTGCTTTAATTGTAGACAAGCTGAATATTTGTCATATTTGTTACAAGCTCCTTGCACGTCAATATTATAATTGATAGTTTTAGCTTGGTACAGACAAGGGAAACGATTTTTAAGTTGTTATCTTTTAAAGTTAACATTTACCAATCAAGCCTTACTCATCTATGAAAACGTTGTTTTAAACCAGCCTTATTCCAGTTGAAAACTCTTAAACGATTCTGTTCGTACTTTATCGCTTTGAAAAGTGCGAACAACGGGTTTTTTTTTTACCAGCCAAAAGAAAACAAATAACTTGCCGCAATAGTTTGATGTGCGCATATGTATGCTCTCTCTCTCTCTCTCTCTCTCTCTCTCTCTCTCTCTCTCTCTCTCTCTCTCTCTCTCTCTCTCTCTCTTGACAAAACTGCAGATTATAATCAGCTCGATCCGAAACATAGCTACTAATATATAGAACTAATACCGGAGGCAATCATCATCCTATTTGGATTGAAGAACGGCTTGGGAGACATCAGAATGATGAAGAGAATTAGCTTCAAAACATAAGCAAACAGGAACAATCTTATATGTATACTACTGTCTTCCTTTTATTTCCTGTGTGTTTTATATGTTAATTGAACAATCTCTTACTTTCTTCATTTTCCATGAGTTAACCATATGACCGCAAAATATCTAAAACTAGTAAAGTCAATTTCCTTATCAGTCTTTTAATATTTGACAATTTAGTGTTATACCACACCCCACATGTGGTATTTATTCCATCTGAATATATATATATATATATATATATATATATATATATATATATATATATATATATATATATATATATATATATATATGTATGTATGTATATATATATATATATATATATATATATATATATATATATATATATATATATATATATATATATATATATATATATATATATATACACGCTCTAGGGAAGGATATGTAGGCGATCTATGTAATAAACTATAATGTGTCTGGATGATTTATTAAAAGTCTTTACAGAATTAGGACAGAGACCAACCTTAAAGGAAATGAAATCTGCTACTGGATCAGGGACACTTAGTAAACATGCTTTATATATATAGGAATACATTATGCGTATGTATGTATGTAGGTAGGTAGGTAGGTAGGTAGGTAGGTAGGTAGGTATGTATGTATGTATGTATGTATGTATGTATGTATGTATGTATGTATGTATGTATGTATGTATGTATGTATGTATGTATGTATGTATTTCGGGTTGTCTGGGGTGTCCTGGGAGGTGGTAACACCTTTGGCTGACTAAGCAGTTGTATTTATTCGTGGGTAGCTCGCCCACCTTTGGTCCCCACTTGGTATTCAGGTCTCACCTGTGGCTCCAAGAAGCCGTGGCATGCTCGCGGCCACATCCCGGAAAATGGCTTCGACTGGCAGGCTAAACCAGGCTGAGGGTTGCCGACAGGTCTTAAACCTCGGTGAGTTAGGCTTTGTCTACCTAGCATGTGAAGACTGGATTCGGCAGCCTGAGCGGAGGAACCAATGTACTTACATCACTATAGAATAAAAACTAAACATTTAATTGTACTTACATCACTATATAATATTTAAGAAAAACATTTAATTGTACTTACATCACTATAGAATATTTATTTTAAAAAAAAACATTTAATTGTACTTACATCACTATAGAATATTTAAGAAAAACATTTAATTGTACTTACATCAATATAAAATATAAAAACATTTAATTGTACTTACATCACTGTAGAATATATAAAAAACATTTAATTGTACCTACATCACTGTAGAATATATAAAAAAAACATTTAATTGTACTTACATCACTATAGAATATTAAATAACATTTAATTGTACTTACATCACTATAAAATATAAAAAACATTTAATTGTACTTACATCACTGTAGAATATATAAAAAAAAACATTTAATTGTACTTACATCACTATAAAATATAAAAACATTTAATTGTACTTACATCACTATAGAATATTGTTTTCACGCATTATCTTCCACTAAAGTTAATGACGGCTACATCATACACAATACTATAAAATATAAAAACATTTAATTGTACTTACATCACTATAAAATATAAAAACATGTAATTGTACTTACATCACTATATAATATAAAAAACATTTAATTGTACTTACATCACTTTCCAACATAAGAATACTTAATTGTAATCCAACAAAAAAAAATAACACTTCATTGTACTTTGTTCCTGTAGTTTTGCGAAACGAATACTTCATGATAATATTTACATTTATAGAATTGTCTTTAAAAGGTTTAAATACCGAAGGATACTTATTTAAAATCAAGATATTACAATTGGAGATATCATAAATATATGGCCTCTATCAATGATATCTAACTTGTATCCCTTATATATAAGATATCACCGATATATAGCTTGAATCGCTGGTTAAATCTAAAATGTAACCTGTAGAGCTCACATAAATAATCTGAAATTAGCTGCAGTATCATTGAGTTATTTTTCAGTAGCAGCGGATTGTTTTTGACACTGAAAAAGTCTTTACAATCATAGAATCCTTGCGGTCCATGTTTTCAAGCATTATCTTCCACTAAAGTAATGAATGACGGCTACATCATACACAATGATATTCCAGGATATAAGTCACCTTTTTCTTGCCTTTCTGAATTCTTAAATTGTTCTGTCCAGATCCTGATTTATTGGGCAACTCTCTTCGATTTCTTTTCAAGTGAATTCCAAATATTTTCATAATGCTTCTAGACAAAGTCGTGTTCCTCTCACGGATTCTTTTAAATTGCAGGATTTTGGGCATTGTTTGACTAGATGCTGGAATATACACCGTGTTAACAATATTTAACTTACTAGATTCTTATATTAGGCTATTTGTGCCTTTTGTACTTAAGGAAAATGCTGTGAAACTAAAACATGAGAATTAAAGTCAGTTTTGTGTTGGCTTTTCAAAATATGTACATGCATTGCAATACATCAATATAGCATCAATTTTAATCTGTTAGTCCGGATACCTCATACGCTCTGTCCAGCCTACTCCACCTCTTTCAAGGACACGTACATATAAACATTACTTCAATAATAAACATTTGTTCAGCTGTGAAGATATTGAATATAACACAAGACTATGTCCTCCGTGGTTTTTGCTACATAATGCTTTTCATGTGTCCCGATTCAGATTTCTCAAAATAGACAGTGTATATAATCTACGGAGGGGACAGTATCATACAAGTTTAAAGTTTTCGTTTAAGTATTCCAAAACAAAACACAAACATAACGTTGTACAAGAAGAATAATTTCGTTTTATGTTATCTTAGACTATGATGGCCGCTGGTTTACTTCGTGTTTCTCTTGGCCAGCATTTCGCACGATTCTGTTTTAGCCCTATACATTAGTTTGGGGGCCCCTAGTGGCCGAGTGATCTAAAGAGCTTTCCGTCAGATTCTGTCAATGTGGATATGTGAGAAAGCTTCGGTGGGTCGGTGGTTCTTTCGGGGTGGGGGGGTCCTGGGTTCTTCCTCTACTATTAATACTGGCCGCCATGTATAGCATATCGTGTGCTGCAAATGGCGTTAAACTCTACAGCAATATAGATTAGTTTGTGGAATAATTTAAGGACTAATTTATGAAAAACTATTCATATGTCTACTATTTGACTTTTACAATTGGCTGTCACATCAAATATTAATACTAATAGCAATGGTTTAACTGTGTTTGCTTTGTAACATTTTTATTATCTATCTTTCCGATCCGAATGGAAGAATATATTCACATTCGTTTAAAGCAAGACTTAAGAATGTTTGCCATTTTCATGAATTAAAAATTTCACAGCTTAACCAAAACTATGTGCAGACCCAGTTGAATGCGTTCGTGTCTTATATTGTTCAACATTAATAAATGAAAACTGCGAAAGCAGTTTAGACAAAAATTCTTAACCCGCCGGTAAAAGATCGAGTTTGCTCGTTTTGTTTGTGAATGAAAGACACATTAAAAATGTTATCATGTCTCTTATAACAAGTTTCTACGGTTATCGCTTGTTTAATAGTAACATTTAGGGTAAGCACAGGGAACAGTATGTGCTCTCCTTGAAGAGATCAGCAGTCTGAATATTCTCGCATGTATAACCCACTGTATTGAAATACTTCTCTCTATTTCGAGCAGTGTTATATCGAGGCGTTTCAGCGCCCACTTAAACAGAACCACAAATGATGTTTGTTAGAAAATATTTTAAGAAGTCTGACTGCGCCATTTATTACGCCACTACAGGGAAGAATTATGTCTTTGCAGATTCAGCAGCAATGTAAATTATATTCAAATAATTAGCATTAAATCTCATTTTCTATATACAGTCACATTAAATCTCATTTTCTATATACAGTCACATTAAATCTCATTTTCTATATACAGTCACATTAAATCTCATTTTCTATATACAGTCACATTAAATCTCATTTTCTATATACAGTCACATTAAATCTCATTTTCTATATACAGTCACATTAAATCTCATTTTCTATATACAGTCACATTAAATCTCATTTTCTATATACAGTCGCATTAAATCTCATTCTCCATATTCAATTAATGTTAAAAAGGAGACATAGTCGAAGTTTATATATATAAAATTGTTAATTCTTTGCAAGGAAAATATAATGTTGGTACGCACGAAGCTTATTATATTACTAACATCACAATATCACCAAATTTACTACCTAATATTTTACAGGTAATAAGAAAGCTACTTCCATGTGAAATATGAATTTCATAACTTTAAATTGAAATTGCTGTATTTGTATTCACTACACCTGATCTTGCTCATTATAAAGAGTTAATTGCGTGTTGAATCAGTATGTGCTAAGTACGCTTAATAAGCTATGAACTTGTAAAGGGATAAAAATTGATTTCATATTTTAATCAAGTTAATTTTGAACAAGACACATACATGTTTCAAGTTGTGTTCTTAATCTACGTAGTTTCTTCCAATCATCATCATCATTGTCAACTTTGTTGGCTTCGTTTTCATCATTAGTATACTTGTGGTTTGTATGCTTTGTACTAGTCTGGCACATTGCGGCAATGGTATTGTTTCTTCGACCTCTTTTGTATTATGCTTGTCAGGCCTTCATATTATTGTGAAGTAAATACTGTTTGTAAGGTTCCAGCAATAGTGAAAGCTCCACCTATTTAGCATATTTTTAAAGCAATTACGTCTCCCGACTTGCATTATCATTCTTTTGGTGAAAAGTGAGATTCATTACAAATAGTTCTCCAAATATATTTTTATGTTTGTTGCAAAGATTTACATAACAAAGCTTAATATGACACAAGCCATGTGTTTTTCTGTAATAATGTATAACTCAAAATGAGTTCTTTACTTTGAAACATTTTATCCACGTAGGTTTTTACTTTGAGACATTTTATCCACGTATTTTTTTTTTTTACTTTGAGACATTTTTATCCACGTAGGTTTTTACTTTGAGACATTTCATCCACGTAATTTTTTACTTTGAGACATTTTATCCACGTAGGTTTTTACTTTGAGGCATTTTATACACGTAGGTTTTTACTTTGAGACATCTTATCTACGTAGGTTTTTACTTTGAGGCATTTTATACACGTAATTTTTTACTTTGAGACATTTTATCCACGTAATTTTTTACTTTGAGACATTTTATCCACGTAGGTTTTTACTTTGAGACATTTTATACACGTAGGTTTTTACTTTGAGACATTTTATACACGTAGGTTTTTACTTTGAGGCATTTTATCCACGTAATTTTTTACTTTGAGACATTTTATCCACGTAATTTTTTACTTTGAGACATTTTATCCACGTAGGTTTTTACTTTGAGACATTTTATACACGTAGGTTTTTACTTTGAGACATTTTATACACGTAGGTTTTTACTTTGAGGCATTTTATACACGTAGGTTTTTACTTTGAGACATTTTATACACGTAGGTTTTTACTTTGAGACATTTTATACACGTAGGTTTTTACTTTGAGACATTTTATACACGTAGGTTTTTACTTTGAGACATTTTATACACGTAGGTTTTTACTTTGAGACATTTTATACACGTAGGTTTTTACTTTGAGGCATTTTATACACGTAGGTTTTTACTTTGAGACATTTTATACACGTAGGTTTTTACTTTGAGACATTTTATACACGTAGGTTTTTACTTTGAGACATTTTATACACGTAGGTTTTTACTTTGAGACATTTTATACACGTAGGTTTTTACTTTGAGACATCTTATCTACGTAGGTTTATATTTAGTTAGTGCTTGAGATGGGAAAAATCTGGCTTTTACAGCTAGCTGTTCATCAACTAATTTCATCTCATAAATGAAACCTCCCTGCAAGATAACTGTTATGCATTCCTCTGAATTCCATCCAGCTGATTTTAAGTGTTCTCCGTTCTTGAAAATGTCTTAAATGTGATAATTCACATAAACTTTGCTTGTTACTTAAGTCTTTGTTCAAGACACAAAACATATAAATGTACTTTTAACCAATTTTCAGGAATGTCCACGGCTTTGCAGAGTACGTGTCTTGACGAATACATTTAGATGACTTTTCTCTAGATCTGCATTGACTATTAATAGATCCAAATAAAAATAAAAAGCAAATCAAAGCAAAACAAAAACAATTCCATGTTGATGTGATATTGATCAGCTCATATAGATGACCATTTCACTAATCGGACTCAAGTAAAGAACAAAACCGTATATAAACAATCTGAGAAAACTTTGCATTATGTCGGTTTGATTTATAACAATCTGATAAAACGTTTATTCAAAGAAAACTGAATCTTTCTCTGTTCCAAAAGTCAAACTCATGATCAAGTTTTATTGAAATAGGATGAGAATTACAGATCATCGGCTAGTTAAACCTCAGACAGGCAGATGAATGATCACTACATTGGTTTGACCAGTTCAGTAACAAGCGCTGGTCTGGCTCGCTATCGGTATCGCCCTACGCTATACTGATCAAATAAACCAATATTCAATATTTAATTAAACTCAAGTCAAAACGTTGTCCAACCGATCGGTATTTATTGATGTCGGTATGATAAGTAGTTGCTACCCTGCATTGTCTGTTCGATGTGTAAGCATGTGTGACCGAAAAGAGCAATAGTCTTTATCTTTATCACAGGAAGATTGTTAGAGACAGACTTCAGGTAAAATTTAGTCCCGAGTCTCAAGGAGGGGGATGGAATAAAGAATAGTGGAGAAGATGATTGTAAATCGTAGGCTAGTCGGAAAAGGAATCGAAGAGAAGAAATTGGAACAAGTAGCAGTCAAGGACGGAGCTAGGAGGGAAGTCGGCAAAAGAGAAGGAATTGGCGGGATAGGATAGGGGAGCTACAGAGGAATAGGAAACAAGGATAGGTGGAAAAGCTAGCTCACACTTTAAATCAAATGATGCAACAGGCTGTCACTGGGTCGAGAGGAAGACGAGTGATTGGAGAATTATTATCATTTAACTATTGAATTATATCAAATTGGTATTCATTTGAATTTCATCATTTGTGTTTTCAATAATTTAAACTTTCGGCATTGCTGATCGGAGGCTCGGAACTATAACAAATCCCGCCACAAGCCACAAGTAAAAAATGAAAAATCCTTAAACTTTAGTAAAATTTCTAATATAGACCGCATTGTGTTACAAGAACAAAGATTGCATCTTGTGGACTGCCTCATAACGTTTCTCCAGGAAACACAACCTTTTAATATGAACACTGATTAGAAGCTATAAAGGAAATAATTTAACATCTCCTCCCCACGGCACCCATTTTGGAAGCAGACAGCGTACAGGTATTCATTGTGTACCATTAGTTTATTTGTCTTGAGATATGTTTGCGTTTAGTGGATTTTTAAAAACCTTTTTCATGTTATTTTATATGTCATGTTTGATAAGGTGTCGGAACAGATGCCTTTATTCCTATTTTCGTTTTGTTTAGAGCGCAAACCAAACTCACTTGTTATTTTTATTTTTAAATTTAAGCATGCATTTGTGTTGTATTACCTTGAGTTAAAATACCTTTTTTTGATTCATGCAAGCATTTCAGAAATTCATTCTTTAGTTTAATTACATCTTTATGAATCCTATTAACCTAAACTAAATTGTATGATATATTGTTATAATTTGTCTAGACTTAATATAACCAACATAAAAATACAATCGTTTTTACGGAAAACATTTAGTATAATTAAGGAGTTATTCGAATAACAATGCATGTTTTCCTAATACTATAAATAGATATATACTTTATTATGGAGTTACTTCCCTTACTTCACGTATGCGCTTGCAGTAGCAACATAATCATTTTTATCCCCAAAGTCAAGATAGGAACATCGAATTCAGTTCGCCGCAATAGAGAACTATATACAGAATTATTGTAAAAAAAGAAATATTAATGTGATTTCATATTGAATCATGTAGCACGCATCCCACCTCTCTCCTTCTCTCTCTCTCTCTCTCTCTCTCTCTCTCTCTCTCTCTCTCTCTCTCTCTCTCTCTCTCTCTCTCCTGAAAAACGAAACTTAAACTAAAATATTTTTATTAAAAAACCCTTTGTATCAGTCTAGATCTGTAATGTTGTTGGCTTTGGTGGGTTTGAAACCGGAAAACATTTAATTACTAATGGGAGCGTTCACATTTTCAATGCAAATCGTACACTGATAATAAGATATTTTTTTAATATGCATCTAATTTTTGTTCAGATCTGACTTCCAGCATAGAAGACATAATTTGATTCCAGTTTTTACCACTTCAGTAAATGGTATCTCTGTTAAGGTAACTGGAGATATGATGTCAGCAATAAATAATAAACTTGAATGAATTAGTGGGTTAACTGTTCGATTTAAGTGATACCTACATCCATGATAACCTTATGATTGTAAATATTTGTAATTCTATTGCTACAACCGAATAAATGAGAAAATTGAAGATGTACAATATTGAAAATACGTAAACACATTATGTAAACGTTTTCATTTTAATTGTGATTGGCGAACGTTTACTTGAAACAAAATAACCGCCAAAGTGTTCAAAATGTGTGTTCACTCAAACTGACTTAGTGAAAGAGGATCAGGGAATGTTACATATTCACTGATAATTCATCACCAATAATACAACCCAATATGGGGTTATCAAAAGAAATCGTTATGTAAACACATACCGTAAGAACAGTAAGAAACAAACATGTAGTATAACACCAATGATAAAAAAATCACACGAGGGTTACTTAAAACGTTCTTAATATTAGTTCGTTGTACCAAAGGTTCTTTATTAGCGAACGTCACATTAGTGTATGCCCGTAATGTACTCCTCATGCATACACTTTCTCAGTCTCATTGTGCAATTATTAAATGGTGATTTGTTGGTCACTTCTTGGTTTGGTGCTCATACACTGGAAACATTCTTTTTCTTCTGAATTGTCTGCCACTCAGCGAAACGTTGATAACGGGATTCAGCTGCAATACAGAACAGCATGGAGAACGTGGGAATGTTTGGACGCTGTGCTCCTTTTGCAGTCTGGCACGATTTTATGCAATATTAAGTTGTCGCGAAGTAGATGGTGGGACGTTCGGTGGTGTTCCGCAACTTTTTGGCAACACTTTGGAGACATACAAATGTCCACAGTCATTAGCAAAACTCAGGGACAGTCCGACTCCGTAGAGCGATTTGTGGTCTCAGTTTATTTTATGATATCCAAAACTTATCATGTTCTACTTAATGATTTTCAAATGAATAGTAAAGTTATTGAAAAAGAAGATGCAGTAATTACTATTAATAGAAAGATAAATGTTTCCCCATTTACAACAGCCACTTTCGGTTAACTAATCCCAGATAACGGTCTTCTAGAACGTGCTTTATATATTCCATGGATTCGAGACCATCTTTAAAATCATTAATACGTCTCAAAATTCATGCACATGTCTGAGAATGTTTTGACATCTCTGTATCCAAGTTGATTTTTATACCGGTTTAAGAGTACCCTAAGAACATGCTGCTATTACACTATATTTTTGCTTGCTCTGTAGAAGAAATATTGTCTTTCTCCAGCCTATTCAATGCCATTTACCTATGTTATAAATAGTGTCTGGTGTGTTGCATTTGCAGGTGCAGAATATGTTATTGAACCTTATTGTTTTCTGGTTTTTACATTTACTGAAAGAATAAAAAAAATAAAGAATATTAAGAAAATATTCAGAACTTTTCAAGTACTGCTTTTTTAAACATTGAATAGA
This sequence comes from Unio pictorum, assembly GCA_030141615.1. Classification (NCBI taxonomy): domain Eukaryota; kingdom Metazoa; phylum Mollusca; class Bivalvia; order Unionida; family Unionidae; genus Unio; species Unio pictorum. The sequence goes on along the minus strand of JARLTB010000020.1, from coordinate 16,732,953 downwards.
ATATAATCGTTTACTAGCATCTAACACTGTCATAATACAAACATAAAACATAATTACTATTAAAGCATTTAATACAGATTCGTGCATAGTTGAATCCCTAACGATGAAAATACAGTAATAGAAACAATAAATTGTAACTCTCTACAAGGAAAATACAAAGCGGGAAGATCAAAGTTTCTTAGTTACAACATTCCTTGGATAATCCAATGCAATGCTTTATAATGGAGAGATTTTGTCTCTAATTAAGGAAGTTCAGGAATTTCTGGAATCTCAAACTCTGTTTCGTATGGAATTAGGGATAGATGGCACATCTAATATTTCCAACAATGCACTATGGCATCTTGGAGTTCCAAGACGATGACAAGCCAGTTAGTATTTCATGTCGTTATACATATACATACATATACACTGATAAAAATCTTAGCAATTCTTGCCTTGGAATTCGACTTTTCAACTATGACGCCAACTGATCCATTCTTTAATCTTGTCCCAGTATCTATAAGAGTAACTATCATAGTGAAGTTCTACGCTTAGGATGTCGGGACCATATAAGCAAGCCAAAAACGTAATTGACCTTGTTAAAACTGTCAGTGTCCTGAGAGAGAACGAAATAAAAAGACGTTTGGTCTTCTGATAGCGAGCATCTACATTGTGAAATAACTTTAAAGTTGATCTTCACAAGAAAGTAATACAATCTCTAAAGTTTATTATGAAGTTTTAACTAATCACCCCCCCCCCCCCCTTTCACTCGGTATATTGTTTGATGATTAAGAATGTGTTGCGGTTCCTGTACGTAACTTGATCACATCAGGAACTGTTTGTTTTTGAGTTATTTCCCTTTACTTTGTAACGGATCAAGGACGATTCCGCTTTTAATGCACAATTACCCACAAACGTCGGTTTTAATGAAAAATGACAATGACAAATTATTATTGCTTACTTTTCTAATATTATCATTCGTTATTTAAATGTAATTATGCGCAATTGTATTTTTACTTTGATTTTAAACGAACCATCAAACGGCATTGAGCAGTAGTTAGTAGGGCATAACCGATTAGCATTTTTCTACCGATTTCCGATTCCGGATTTTGGGCATGAAATTTTTCCGATTCCGGATACGATTCGATTAATCGGAAATGCTAAATCCGTATTTTTTTTCTAAACAATTTCATCTTCCGTTTCCGGGTTTCTGGTATCTGGTTTTGCCGTGTCTAGCATGTTACTTAGTACTTTACCATATCCGGCTTCATTTCCGGTTTTTACCCGCCAGTTCAAATAGATTGTCTCACAGCCTGGTTGTGTTGACCATATTGGACTTTTCTGACTTCTTATTTAACGAACTATCGAATGACACGCAGTGTTAGACACGGTGTTTTAAAATTCAACTTTATTATTTTTATTATCCGAATCGGTCGTTCCTGCCTTGTCCGACTCCGATTAATCGGAAGTTCATACTATCCGGTGGAATCCGATTTCCGGATCAAAAGTCGGTTATGCCCTAGTAGTTAGTACCTGTTCAGTCTCTTCTCTCAAGCTTCACATACGGCACATCGTTTATCAAGTTATGGTCAGCTTATGAGGACTAGGGGCACAGCGTAATTTAAAGGATATAATTCAGAGGTATTCGACACAATTGGCTTAATGCAAAAATAGAAACTGCATTTTGAAACAAATAATATTTGTAGGGTCATTTCGTAGATACTGCACATCGTTTATCAAGCTATGGTCAGCTTATTGGGATTAGGGATTAGGCAATGTAATAATAATCTCTGGATCCACTCCTTAAAAAACAATTATGTCTTGGTTCCCACTTTTTCAGCCTCTTATACTCATCTTCGGTCACTCGACTAATATTTGTAAAGGTATAAATCCCCACTCGTATTTTTGTAAATTGCATTTTGATATTTAAAACAAATTTGCACAGTAAAGAATGGTAGTATATTCATTGTCAGGTATATGGCAATATGAGCAATCTAATCACAGACTGTGGCTTGCGCTATAAATAGACGATACATATCGGACAACTGTCATTTTGCAGAAAACCTTATCTAGGAGATTTTTGCATTAAACCTTGCCTTATTATTTGGTGTTTTGCTAGATATTGGTATCAGACATTTCTTTAGACATTCACTGGTCTTTCAGTCACTTTAATTCTAATGCAGTTACAACAATATTGTTCCCTAACTTAGTGCTAACATTCTATGCGATTTGTAATCGAATTTTGTACGAACAAAATATTAATATTTATATTGTATTTGTAGCACAAGCCTTACTTTATCAAGAATATTAATGTATTTTTGCCCAATTTTAGAGGTAGTTGGTCAGATCTAACTATGTATGAATTAACAGTGTCTTAATTGGAACAACACTGTCGTTAATTTAGCTGTATATTACATTGGTGGGCATGATCTATTGTAATTGTTTTGATTTATGCATTTATAACGCATGTATTTTTTAAATGACCAACTGACAATAAAGCCACAGATGAACATATAATGGTAACGGGTAACATTTGACTAAGGGTTTACATATAATGGTAACGGGTAACATTTGACTAAGGGTTTACATATAATGGTAACGGGTAACATTTGACTAAGGGTTTACATATAATGGTAACGGGTAACATTTGACTAAGGGTTTACATATAATGGTAACGGGTAACATTTGACTAAGGGTTTACATATAATGGTAACGGGTAACATTTGACTAAGGGTTTACATATAATGGTAACGGGTAACATTTGACTAAGGGTTTACATATAATGGTAACGGGTAACATTTGACTAAGGGTTTACATATAATGGTAACGGGTAACATTTGACTAAGGGTTTACATATAATGGTAACGGGTAACATTTGACTAAGGATTTACATATAATGGTAACGGGTAACATTTGACTAAGGGTTTACATATAATGGTAACGGGTAACATTTGACTAAGGGTTTACATATAATGGTAACGGGTAACATTTGACTAAGGGTTTACATATAATGGTAACGGGTAACATTTGACTAAGGGTTTAAACAACACCACTAACTTATAGGGTATTCCCCACATGACACTAAACTTGGAATGCTCAATAAGAGCCATTTAACCATTTAAACAATGATATATTGTTTCTCGTGTTTTCAAAAATTATGATTTTCTTCTAATTTAAAGATGAAACATTTTTATATTGGCGGTACATTATTGGAGAATATGAAAGCATTATTGGATCACTGAAGACTGAATACTGTTTGAACTGTAATGTCCTTATCAACAGAAGCCTCATACTGGTCAATAGGTTGTTAAAGTGTCAATAATACTTTGTATCAGTCATCTAAAGCCTTACTTGTACGAAATGAGCTTGAGTTGTTGTTTGATGTTGATAAATTTTATTACTAGCATATAGCTACAGCATATTATGCATATGTTTGGTTCAAAAGCACACAAACACAATCGTGACTATATAGAATTCAGCGAAATATTTGTAGCTAAAATGGTAAAACGAAGAACCGCTTGTAACTTCTATTGGAAGACAAAGCCATCTAGACAAAGGTAAATATGTAAATTAACAAAAATTGTCCAGGAAGACAAACCCATCATTTCGAAAGTACACACATGTAATAGTGAAAACCAAAACAAACTATGAAGTCAAACCTATCTGGTCAAAACTTAAATACACGTACTTATCACACACACACACACACACACACACACACATACAAATATATATATATATATATATATATATATATATATATATATATATATATATATATATATATATATATATATATATATATATGTATGTATGTATGTATGTATGTATGTATGTATGTATGTATGTATGTATGTATGTATGTATGTATGTATGTATGTATGTATGTATGTATGTATGTATGTATGTATGTATGTATGTATGTATGTATGTATTTATGTATGTATGTATGTATGTATGTATGTGTGTGTGTGTATGCATGTATGTATGTGTGTGGGTGGGTGGGTTGGTGTGAATGGTTGTCTTGTACCTACATGTTTCCGTATTAGAAGGAATCGTGTCAGTAATCAGGTTATTAGTTTAGCTCTATGTTTTGTAAATTATACTGTCCGTTCGTTCACTGATTATTACACATGTCTAGATCCAAGAAGTGAAGAATACATCCCAAGTAATAATGACTGTATTATCATTCATTGCATTCTGATTTTCTATATTTTATTAAAACTATCAGGAGCTAACTAATTATACACAGAAGTTAAATCCTGTGATTGATTAATAAGCAAAGTGAACTTTAATCCAACCATTGTTAACAATAACTATTTCAATTATAACATGACTTCTTTTGTACCCAATCCACATAAATAACAGTATTATAAATTGTGATGAAATACGTTTCTGCAGCAAATATGTTGGAATGAAATTGTATAATAGTTGCACTAATGATTGGACTTAATTTTTTTAATTTTCTAGCTAATTTGGCTCTCATTTCACTTCCGGCTTTTTCAATTACCCGCGGGTGCACGATAAATTTTTAAAAGAGATCAGTAAGCATTATTAATGTTATCTCATTTTCTTAATAGCTTTTATTGTCATAGCAACAATACAACCAGCGTGAATCAGTTAATAAACTGTATGGCCTAATTTGTCACTGAATAATTTTAGAAGTGTTATGGTAAAAAAATCCTTTTATCGTTCAGTATCGCGGTAATCAGATGTACAATTACCATTCGTATAGAGAAAATATAAAATCAATATAAACCGTCTGGATCACATTGAAATGCCTCGATACATATTTGTAAAAGTGTTTTCATAGTTGTATTTTAAAAATTAGTATATGCTGGGGTAAACATAAAACCAGTAACGTAATTTCTAATTGATTATATATTGAAGGTGGTATCTGTTCTACAGAAATTATAAAAATAGTAAATTTGATCACATTTACGACTAAAAGTATAACAAAGGTCGAGGCACATTCAGCATACATGATATTTATTAATCACAGAAGGTGATAAGTCAAGGTAGTAAGGGATACACAATAAAATAGTTGACACCCATCCATTTCAAGGCTATGATAGCAGAGTCATATGCGAATAGGGATTGTATCGGCTTGTCCTCAGTTAAAAATATAAGGTCAACCAATATCGACTCAAGTTGTCAGAGGAGGGTTTTTACTCTTGGAGAGAAATGTTTATTCTGATTTAACCTCATCTTCTAACAAAATAAGATAAAATAAAGTTTCAGAAGGTCAACCCCTTTATAGGCTTTCGTTCAAATTTTCTTGTGTGAAAGAAGAAATCTAATATCATTAATAAAATGTTACATTAATTATGGCTCTATTCGTCATATTGCAAAGCTTTACTAAACAAATGGCAGATGCAGTTTTAATAAATCTGATCTGGGAAGGTAATGGAACCTGCAACGCCTACCACGCCCCCAACCTCCCCCCGAGCAGTGTCCTGATGGGAATCCCATTTACATATGAGGTGACACGGAATGGTCAAAACTGATCAAATACAAACCATATAAAACGCACTCTTTTAAAATGTTCCAGACCATAAAACCTGGAGCATCATCAGGGGACGCAACAGGGACAAAAATGTTGACAAAATAACTTTATAATGTCAACAAATATTGAAAAAAAGAAAACCTTGGGTACATTTTGTTTTGTAAAATAACATTTTGTCATACGAGTATTAATAGCTAATTAAAGACACCAACATCAGTTGTGAAGCTAGGTATATTAGAAAAGAAAACTTACTCGTGCGTCGGCTCATTATCAACCAAAGTTAACTGGTGGATTAGCAATTTCATATATGAAACTAATCATATACATCCATGCAAAAACATTGTGTTCCCATTCGTCTTTCTTTGCCCTGCCGAACAGCAGCATCCTCATCAGGTGAATGTGCCTCCATATCATCGTTACTCTCACGAGCGGTTCAGTCTGATACGGTAACATATTCGTGTTTATCTACAAGTCGAGAAAATAAAAAATCATTCTTGGAAGATTTTAAAATGCAAAAACCGAAATAGAATGTCGGAATCACAAATGGTCTTAACTTGACTTCGTAGAGAGCTAATATGCTGGTAGTTAAAATCACATGACGTAACTATCAGCTACGTGATACTCATCGAATTATCGCTGAAGATTTCTTACACTAATGACCAATTTATTTTCAAGGGGTAACTGAAAGTCTCGACAAAAGTGTGAATGAAGAAAACTAAAGATAATTTTAACAGAGGCAATACATATATAACAAGAAGCCAGTGTTGTAAACATTCTTGGAGCATATGCAACATTTTTTGTGAGTCAGGTAAAAAGTGATACCGTGTATCTAGTCAAAATGAGCCAACATATACATTTGTAGAGAGACTTTGGAAGACTGGCATATATCATTTAAACAACAGAATCAAACGATCAATATTTCTTAAGTCAACTAAGAACAGTTCTTAACGACTTTGTTATGAATTAGAGTCAATATTAACATTCAGACTTTTGAAGTTTAGAATCAGTCCGTAAGGTCCATGTTATGTTTTTTTTTTTAATATAGGAAGAATGAAAAGTGGTGGAATAAGGTGCCCTGCCATACATTCAGTCTTCTATTTAACCGTTTTAGCAAACATTTATGAAGTTCATAATTGGTGATCCTGTTTATTTGGGTTGCAATGTAAGTAATTACGAGGCGAATCTTTAAATTGCTATACACAGAATTCCGTTTCATAACTTACAACAATATTGAGCATGGTTCTGTCAGGGTTATAACATTCATTAATGTTGAAATTGAGAAGCTTTCCTCAGTAAAACTAATGGCCAGTTTTTAAAATCTCAGATCTGCGGACATTGCAGGCTGAAATACTCTTACGAATATTGCGAGTACTTACAAAATCCACCGGTCCTATTGTTGGCTCCAGTAACGTATTGACGCCTTTTTCTGCCTCGAGCTTTTGCTAGACGACGTGCTTGTTAAATAATGTCTGTCACCTATAGACCTTTGTCATATGCCATACATCAAAGTAAGGCTGCTCTCATGTATTTCTACACCATACAAGCCGATCTGTGGTGAGGGTTTAATGGTTATAACATTCCGATGTCATTCATCGACGTATGTTTGGTCCCTTTAAATTCTTTCTTCATAACTATAACTATAATGACACATTTCGATTGTCTATTTATTGGATTTTAGCAACACTTTAAAGAAATGAAAAAGAAAAAGATATTGGCGGCCTGCACGAACGTTTAAATATGAAAAGTAATCTATCTATATCTCATTGGTCTATAGACTACTGCAGGCATGGAACTTAACTATCAATTTCTCGCATTGGTAAACGTGTATACAACATTAATATCGAGGCATGAACTGAAATAAAAAAAAAAACAACCCTACAAAAAGAAGCAAAAGATGATACAGAATATAACCTACCCACCCACCCACCAACCCAGCAGGTCAAGATATGTGAGATGTACACTGCAAAATTGACCTTTCGTATGCTAGTTGATTGACCAAGAGCCCGATAGCTTCACAGTTATGACTAGATTATCTACATAGTAACGATTCCCTATCCCCCCTCACTCTCCTGAGCCATTATAAAAGTTAGAAACTGATCGCAATGACACATTCTTACAAATGACCAACATAAATTATAAATGTACTAGCTGCATGGCAAGCAGTCTTTTCAGAAAACTGAGGGAAATTGCAACGAGCATCACTTGAACTTTATTTGCTTCCATCACGCTCATGGATCAGAAAAGCGTGGTGTTGGTTTTCGTACACCACATCAACCGCTGGTACAATACAAGATATTTATAAAGTCGTTCATGTCCACTTACCATCTTTGCAGATTTATTCCCTCGAATAGTTTTAATTCTTTTGTAAATTAAAGTTATTTGGCATTATTCGTTCACAAGATTGAATTTTCCATCGTGAAAAATGTCAATCTATACAAACTAAATTCGTTTCAATCATTGCTTCACGTGATTTGTTTTACAATTGTCTGAGAGAGTAAAAAACAGGATAGGCATATACACTCTTCCATGCTGCCGAAGCAGACTAAACCACGAGAAACTAACGCTATGCCCGTGGTTTTGCAACTTGACCTGTATTTGATAGGCATATATTGATCAAAATCGCTGTTACCACCAATATTCACTTTATGTTCTTATTCTTCAACTCCGTCTGTAAAAGGTTTTTACACGTATTATCATCGCCTATCTCGTTATCGTCAATTTCTTCACCATTTAGTCCAGTGTCATTATCCTAATCACACATCGATTTTAGAAACTTGCTCTGGATGCATACATATTTTGATGAAACTCGAACCTGTGTTCTGAGACTCCGCAATTTGGGATCTGGTTTCATACTTTGTTTTATTTCTTGTGGTTGGGATTACGGATTGGCGTCAAATCTGGGATGCTGAGTTCATCAAAGTCTGGGCCAACCACACCACATGCGCCTGCAGGTGTCTGGATCACACAGTTTACATCATAAATCTGGAGTGCCTGTGGCAGAACTTGAAAGAAACGAATTTAAGTATAATTTATTAATTTTAAAAACATATTTGGTATCAATGTAGTAACTTTGCACCATGTGTGTAACTACATTTCAACAATTGGTTCATTGGTTTAAATAATTAACAATAAATAATTGTGTCGCACATCTGAAAAAGGAACGATGGTGGGTCGGGATATAATTATTTCTATCATAATAGCCCCAATCGTATATTCATTAGGTCATGATGTACTGTATTAATTGGTAAATACTCGAATCTGTGCATTTTACTCCACGTTAAATACATAACGTTATTCTGACGTTAGCATGTAAGTTTTAAAAAGAACTTGCCGCGATAAATATCTGTTTTAAGAAAATGTACTATGCGCAACAATTCAATATCAAAGCACGTGAGGGTAAGGGATTGATAACAAAAAAAGCTGGCGAAGCAAGGTCATCAAACTTATCTTTATTCATGTATGCATTCCGCTGTTTGCAATAAGCTCCTCTTACACGTTGCAGCTACACAGTAGGGAACATTGTGCTGCTACCCACTGGCATATGTTGGGAGGTCCACTTCCTCTCTGACCCAAGGGTAGAAAGATGTCTGGCACTGTTTCCAGCTTTAATCTTGATATGTTGTTTAAATATCTCAATTCTGAGCGTCTTTTCAAATCCGTTTCATTCTGATCCTTTGAAAATTGCAAGATACTGAGTCTTAGAGGACTTACTCTTGGGCAATAGTAATGAATCTTCATTTAGGATGACCATTTTATTATTGAATCTAAAGATATTCCAAGTCGATGCCTTACACAAAATTATTGGCAAATCCAAATGCGGCATAGTGGGGCGTTTTGTAAATCCTTCATGCAGATGTCAGTGTATACAAACAAACTCTCTATGATAAGTAGTGCATTACACATACACTGAATTGTGATCAACTGATAAGATGTTGAAAAGCAGAAGATCGGTGTAAAGGATCATCTGACACATATAGGAGCCGGTTTGCAAATCGGACGTGTGCACATTATGTTAGTGAATCTGTGATTTTACGTCATGATTAAGGTATTAAGTTTATTCAGGAAACATCTGATATTGTTCCAGCGCAGTATGTACATTTTTGTACGTTTTGGAATTCCATAGACATTGCTCTTTAATTAACAACAAAGAATGTCACATAAACTGCCAATATTTGTCATAAAACTTCAAAGAAAAATACCATGACTATTCGTGAATTGGAATAAACCATTGGGAATTTAGTTGCTGGTCAGCCAATGTTTTTTTAATGCTCTATTGTTTTACAAACGTCTGGAACCTGAAAACGATTAGTATCTCTGATCTGCCTAGTAAATTTTGATCGATCTTTTTTTCTAAGTCTGAAGATTGCTACAAGACAAAGCAAATATTTAAGAGACTATTGGACATGGTGAATTAAAAAATAATCATAAATATTTCATCACAAGTCCACAAATATAGAATATTCCAAATGAATTTCAAAATTTTCGAATATCCTGATTTAAACAATGATGCAATCACAAATTTATTTGCAGGAGTTCACAGCATATTAAAGTGGTGCGTATAAATTGAAAAATTCAATGAGCACTTTGGTACACCCAATGAATATCAATGGAATTTTGGAATAAACGATTCCTTCTTAAATTATATCTGACTTAGGCAACATAACTGGATTCCTACGGACTAATTTAAAACAGGAATGACTTGTTTATCAAATTCATATATATATATACACATTTTCACTTGACCATACCGAAATTAAATGTGAAGATATCCAACAGAAAAGCCTAGTGTAACTGTAAACAAGACTGACCTTAAGCTATTGCTACATGAAGCTGTTTGCAACTTACAATCATGGATTAAAATTAGCTATGTAAACGGAATGTTTACAACTTACGACTGTGGCCAAAAGTTAAGCACACAATATACATTAATTATACATAACAGGTAGTTATAATTACAATGTCAACATAACTGGGGAATACTGATCATTGTATAAGAAATATTATCACCTTGAAGTTAAAACTGGTTTTTAAAAACTTTAACATCTTTGTTCTTAACTTTTAATCTACTAAGCGGAAAAGAACGACTATTGAACTATCTTATAAGCGATATTTGGATGTAGTATGAGAATACGATCTTTTTTGCTAGATGTTCATATACCTGGCAAACTAAGCGAAGAGGCCAAATTTAATATGATGTAGCTTGTACAGAAACATGGGCTGGACGTTAAACAGCACATTTTTTTAAAAAAACGGGCCATAATGATCGATCCTGTTGAAATTAATTTAATTTCTCCAAGATTAATATGTTTAATTTCTTTCTTGTTCAAGTGCTGACTCAGTCTCGTTGTAATGGACATGCTTGAATTGAAGTTATGTTTCCAGCCTAGTAGTATTTTGGTATGGAGTTCAACATAAGTCAGATGAAGATCTTGTCACAGTATCTCAGACCTTTACAATTCGGGACTTGGATATGGAGTCCTCAACATATGTATGTATGCTCTTTACTCGGTGATCACATATGACAATGTGACTCCACTTGGTATTGAATTTTTTTTCAATTGCGCCCTTCTCTGCCATGATATTCCATTTACAGGCATGAATCTTTAGATGTTTCCTCACTCATTACCTTCAAAACAACAGGCTCATAAATCGGGCACACATTTCTGCTATTTTAACTGGACAGCGAGAGCTAGCTCTGTATCTAGTAGATGTTAGAGATGTGGAACGGGTTTGAATATTATATTCACATTTTCGTCTCTGTTAACTTATTGTACAATTCTGAACACCTTGATATTGCACGCACGTACACGATACGTGTGCCTAAAATAGTATAGTATATTAGAAACTACATTGTAAACAAACCATCTGCAATCGTGAAGAAGATGATCTGTTTGTGAATGAACTAAATATGCTGTTTCGTCCATTTGAAAATATAGATGGTATAGTTTACGATTTGGACGAGTTCACTGAGTCCGAACGAGACGTACCATTATACAAGTCTGTCCAAATACTAAATTCGAGAAATAATGCAAGTGAACGTTTTGGTAGGAAACTAAGAGCCTCATAGCCAATAAACGAAGACGACGAAAAACTATTATTTGCGCTGGCTAAATGGAGTGTCACACAACAGCTGTTTTGCAATATTCCCGTGTAACCAGTTGATACAATGTTAGGTTAGCAATAACAAAAAAATTTGAATGACCGCTGGTAATAAGAATGGTAATAAATATACTTACATATACTTACATATACTTACATTATGCATTTTGAATTTTATCAAAAAAGAACTTTCTTAGTTATTTGTGTAAATCCGAATGACGTGGGCTGCAAAATCTGAAACACACAAAACCAATACTGCATTTTCGATTACATTTATAACTCCTCGTTGTACCGAATTAATCCAACAATCTAGTCCATCTAAATCAGAAAAGCAGAATTGAGTTGGATCGACATAAAAAAAACATCCATTCCAGATATATTGCAAATGCAATGCGCATTCACTCACAATATGACCCTAAACTTCGATTTTAAATAAACCAAAAGGACATTTCTTTATTAACCTCTGTCAAGCACCTCACAAGCAGTTGACTGTTAGGTGGATAAATCAGTTCTGCAAAACAGTAGGAGTTGGTATTTCTTTTTTCCTATACAAAGTAGCGGGTATGAATCTTGCTCTGCTACCAGTTTTCATCACATATATGATCCTGTATAACCCTCGAGTGAGTTGCTGCAGTTTCACTTTACATAGTCCTTCATCTTCTCTGCTTCCGTTTATCGCCGCGAAGTACTCTGTCTTCTTCTTATTTCATTGGTGCTTCCTTAAAAATGACTCTTAGTCATACTCTAAGAACTGTAGGGGGTTAAAGACTCAGAGACTCAGTTTTAAAGAAATATTATCAAAACAGTGACTGTGAACAGTGCATTCAGTGAATCCATTCTCAATGTGGATTACACATGAACTACACTTGATTTACTGTAAAGTATTTGCCTGATATTACTGCATTCTAAGTAAGTATATAATAATAATAATAATAATAATAATAATAATAATAATAACAATCATCATCATCATCATCATCATCATCATCTTTATCATCATCCGATTCAATATATTACCTTTTATGCGAAGCCATCCCTAGAAACGCAAACCCTGCACGAAGCATTTCTTTTGACACCATGCTAAAAATTATGATCGTTAGTCTGGAAAATAAATAATTCATGCATTTACAAAATGACATACATATAAATAGAATTATCATATACAGTGAAGTCTGAAGAATCGTGCGTGACGGTCTAAAAGTATTTCTAAAACTATTATTCGTATTATCTGAAGAACGCACACGAGAGTGTCATCTGTATTTAAAAATGTCGTGAGCAGAAATGATAGCATGCGCCTGTCTGCCAAAATCGGAAGCAAAGTTTGAAACGGAAGAGGTATTTTAACGCTTCATTTCCGATTTGGTTAAGAACCCGTTCAAACCCCGCGGCAGATATCAGTATGATGAGTGATGAGACTATTGCAAGTTTGGAACCTATGGAGCTGAAAAAGACTGAAACTAGATCTTTCCTTGAAAATCTTCCTAATTATAAAAATATGAAACATGAATTAATTAAAAGTCTTTGCCATGCTAATCTATGGAGCTGAAAAAGACTGAAACTAGATCTTTCCTTGAAAATCTTCCTAATTATAAAAATATGAAACATGAATTAATTAAAAGTCTTTGCCATGCTAATCTGTTGTATAATTATTTTGAAATAGTTTGTTTAATTTATATAATTTGTTACATTCCCAACTTTGGCTTCCTTGTTCGGAAAGAGCAAATATCAATGATTATAAATTTATATGAAGGATATAATATCAATATCAGATTGGAGAGTGTCATATTCTATTTCAAAGTAGTTAAAAAGAATTTCAGAAATGCCGCACAAGGAAGATCGAAAGGAGCGAGATTTGACTACAGTATATACTCGATCATACGTCGAGTCCAAATGTACACTGCACAGACACAGACCTGTCATCGCATAATGCGCCGATAGATATGGGTCTGTGCAATTAGTTAGGCGTAATTATATAAACAATTGAGACACAGGCGTATTATACTACGGCAGATCAGGATCTTTGTTGTTTGCAGTTTGGTTCGACTTTTAAGCGAGTATACATGGTATATTTGTTTCATTTTATTTTAAATATTTCGGTTTCGTTTCATTGTTTTATAATTCTATATTCTCCCATTTTGTTGTTGTTTTTCAAGTGACTGATGACAATATAAAAAGTGGGCTCCATAACGGACTGCACATGATATGCCGTCTGCGTGTTAAGCACTCGGTACACGCTGGGATAAACATCTCCTGCTTTATCCGTCGTAAAATATATTGCTTTCTTCGCAAATTACTATGATTTTCACCTGTCAAATGGCGTTAAACAACACATTGTAAAATTACCGCAGCTGCTAGCTCAAATTGGAATACAATTACAGTTTAACAGCCTTATTGTCTCATAATTACTATTCATAGCATTCAGTTCCTCGTTTTATAAAACCTGAACATAAAGTGAAGTTGCTTTAAAAATGTATTCAAATGCGTGCAGTTAATACCCAATTTGCAGCTAGCTAAGGAGTTTTAAAACTGATTCTAATGTCTGTTAATTATGGTATTATGAAAGTCTTTCTGTATTTAGTTCCTTCTCCTGTAAAAGATATGAAAAGTGGTTAGCCGATGGTAAGAAGTATAGGTGCATGCACAATAAACTCCGGTAATAAATGATGTGCTTGGACCCCATTTTCAGCACAAAAAGACAAGCTAGTGTGTATCATTTTACGTATCACTGCTTGTATTCCGTTGGCAGATAGATTTACCACATAAAAACGATTTAACAACTTTCATTTACATTTAATGGGATGTAAATTTTCTTATATATGCAAATAAAAGAAACACAATGTAATGAAAGAGAATTATGTTCATATGTTATTAAACTATGCTATTTCTGAGAGGAAAATAAATAACCTTAGGCGTAGTTTCAAATCCCAATATATAGGACAACATCACGTAATTTGTGATATTTATTCATATCATAATAGTCATTCTTTATCGTATAGCTGGTAACTTTACATACATTATGTGTAGTTTAACATTTAACATATGACAAAATGTTAACATATTATTTTATGTTAATTTGATTAGGCCAAAAAGCTTTCTCTGATTATTATTATTCAGCGTCCACTTTGATGATTACCGACGTTAATTGACTTTTATTTATCTCGCCCTCTCTTTTTTTTCAGAAGCACTATCCACATTTTGGTGGCTAAATTTGGAATTGTGTGCCATGGGTCAATGGGAAGAAAATGTTATGTCTGTCAAAAAAATGGACGATTTACCGACATTGGCTCCTTGCAAATCAAACTAAGGGTATCAGTCAGCAAAGGAGGACGGGCTGGGCGGGCGAAACTGTAATTGGAAAGAGGCATCGATGACAAGGCTGGTTTAAATGTTAACCTATAGAATATTGAAACTCACCTCCATTGTGAGAAGAATTGCTGTATCAAGTAATCATACCCTCACACATACGAATATCACAACCAGAATTATAAATTTTGCTGCCATTATTTTGCTGTCACAATTAGTTTGGTTGAGAAGATCGGGGGCCCGGCAGAGAGACAAATTGGCACTGGAGGATAGATGTTGAATGTTAGATGTGGGAGGTAATCTGCAACGTCGTCATTAGAGCCTCTATCGCCGTTTCGTCATAAAACGAAATTATTTGTCGCTCGAACAGTTGCTAAAACAACAGACGGAACGGTGCCGAGACAGCTATTGAATTCGATTATATATATATATATATATATATATATATATATATATATATATATATATATATATATATATATATATAGTAGTCAATCTGCAGGCAGGTGTTTGATACCTCCAGGAAATATATACTCTATGCACAAGAGGCACGCTATCTTGGTCACACCGTATCATCCGCAGGAGTTGCCACCGATCATGAAAACGTAGATGTTATTAAGAAATATCTCGATCCAAAACAGTTACAATGGTTTTGTAGTTAATATCGGTGGTTCGTATGCCACTTTTGCTGAAATTGGGGGTCTTTTTCACCAGCTTAAGAAATCGAATGCCGTTAAGTGCTGAACTGATGAAAATCAAGGGCCGTTTTGAAGAGTTAAAATAAGCACATGGATCAGGACTAGATTTGGTTGGTCCTAATTTCAATTGTCCCTTCTCACTATATAAAACGCGAGTGGTGACACAATAGCAGTTACACCTCAACCCAAAATAAAAAAAATAACAAAACAAAACCTGACGTAAAGGAGGAATAGCTGACGCTAGTTTGTGCCTTGACAAGACGGAACACCATTACTATGTCACCCGTTTTTAAGGCAGAAACTGAACCTGTACACTGACCACACTAGCTTGCAGTGGCCCAATTTGACGTTGTTTTCATCATCGATGTGGACTGCCTAGTTCGTGAAGATTACTGCTTATCTGAATCTGATATGTTTCAATGTATCATATTTAAGAACATCTCCCAAGAGAAAACGAATTAATTAATATTCACCTAATTGTGAAGCCGATTCCCACCAACACATATTTGGACGTTTCACAAAGAATCTGCTAAACTTCCGAAGGGATTTTGACAATTATATGAAAGTCCTCAGTGAGAGAGGGAATCTAGTAAGTATTGAAACTGAAGAGACCAATCCTGTACTTATATCAGCTTAAAGAACATGACCCAGTAGACCCTTGACATTAGAAGACCTATAACAAAACAATAGCGTTTATCTAACACGGACTATAACATACAACAATATTTTAAGAAACAATGACAAAGTCGCTCGATTAGTGACCATAACAATAATAAAAGAACTCTTCACACCAAAACTAATCTCAGTACCACATTACCATAGCCGTGAATGTCCATATTCAAAACATTGTTCTGTGTATCTTCCCATAATATATAATAAATCAATTTAATATTCGCGTCTTAACAAAACAGTTACCAGTACATATTGTATACCTGGTTGAGTTTAGCCTCAAATTGCAGCGGTAAGAACATAGAGGAATATTTACTGACACAACCATTGCCTTTTTATGACCAGTCATATACTTACCCACATCTAGCTGAAAATGAAACTAAAGATTCTACTCTAGAGAGTAAAACAAGATGTCTCCTGATGAATCCTAGACACAGTTAGTATACATGAACTGCACGTGAATGATACGTTAGGTCCCACTGGATAGTTTTTTGGGGGGCAAATTTTTGTCCGACAATGACCTATAGCAGAAAAATGATAATAATATTATATTAAAGACACAAATAAAAATTAGCTAATGAATTTTGTTGAAATGATGCTTGTAAGGACTTCCGGAAAGATGGCCGCCATCGCTTAACTGCTCGAGAAAGGTTCTTTCGATTTTGTGCTATATTTATGATATTTGTGCTTGTTCTCTATCATCGTCTACATTATTGTGTTTCATCATGCATTGGCTGTTCCGTTCGTATGTGTTAATTCATCTCCTTGTTTTGGAAACGAGAACAATTAGATTTTTTCTCAGCTGTTTTGTCCCACTGTTAAGACGTCATTTATTTTTGAATAAATCGCCGTCACGTGACCGCTTACAATACGACGGATCCTCATTAATTGGATTAAATGACCACACCTTGGTTCTAGCTACTACATTGTGCTCAAGACTAAACGAACTGGGAATACATTCAACATTTCTTAAATGTAAACGGAAGTGAAAAAAGAAACGTTCTTTCAAAGCTGGCCGGCGTAGAACATGAAGAAGAATTCCAATTATCTCCCTTTCGCCCGTAACGGATAAACAACTTAAAACTTCTGCCCTTAATTTTAATAACCTAGTTCGAATTCCTCTTAAATCGTCAACCGTTGTGTCAACTGTCCCAGGGATACCACTACGTATTGCATTATTCAACGCTCAATCAGTAGGATCACCGGAAAAGCGCACAGAAATTGTTAATTTTATCAACGACCAGAATATTGACGTCTTCTTCCTGACAGAAACTTGGTTACAGTCGGCAGGTGATGAACCTAAGTGTGCGGATTTAACACCCAGCGATTACTCCATCAAGTCTTTCCCCCGCAACTCTCGCAAAGGTGGAATTGCTGTAATTACAAAGAATTCCATGATCAAATGCCTTATGTACAACACAACCTTCAATTTCTGTCACACATCGTTTGAACTAGTCCAAACAACGCTCACACTGGAACAAAGGTCAGTCCATTTTTTCTATCTCTACCGTCCTCCTCCTAGTAGATAAAACAAGCTGACTGAATCTCTCTTTTTGGAGCAGTTTCCAAATCTTCTAGAGTAGGGAAATTCGATAGGTGGCAACCTAATTATTCTTGGAGATTTCAACTTTCACTTTGATTGTCCTGGTAAACCATACACATCAAAACTCCTAGATTCCATTCATGTCTTCAATCTTAAACAGTCAGTTAACCAACCTACCCATAAACTGGGTCACATTTTAGACTGGTTTCTTTATAGACCTGATGATAATATTCTGCAATCCACCTTTGTATCCCACGAACTTGCATCGGATCACCTCTGCTATGTATGCCATCTCGACGTATCAGTCCTAACCCTCAACCTCTATTTGCTACTAGGAGAAACCTCCGTATGATAAATAGAACCAAATTCATGCATGACAACCAAGAAAACCTAACAACGTTTTTACATCCAACAGCGGAACAACTTGATAACTGCCTGCGTTCATTGCTTGAAAAACATGCCAAAGCCACCAAATGCAGAGTATCAATAAAAAAGGTGTTCTCCATGGTATAGCAGTGCTAGGGACCAGCTTCGCACTGCTAAAAGACATCGCCGAAAAGCAGAGGCTTTGGCTTTCCACCAGACTCACTATTCATAAACAAATCTACGAAGCAGCTAAGAAGAACGTCACAAACATAGTCCATTTAGACAAATCATCAAACTACAGTTCTAAGATCACGGAGAGTTCCAGCTGCAAAGAGCTCTTCCAGATAACTAACAAACTAATGTCAAGGAACAAATGTAAACCACTTCCAACAACCTTCTCTCCACTAGACCTACCAGACCAATTGGCAAATTTCTTCGATGACAAAGTACAAACCAATAGAGATTCGCTTGACAGCACAATTTCAACTGATTCGTCACCATACAGTTATGATGCAGAATTTTAGCGACAACCGTTAGGAGCATTTGAACCTGTTTCTATTGATTTAGTACGGACAATCGTGATGAAAAGTGCACCAAAGTCTTGTGAACTTGCTTCAATTCCGACAACACTGCTGCTTGAGTGCTTAGACCCAATATTGCATTCACTAACTGATGTTATTAATATCTCTCTTTCATCGGGGGAATTTCCATCATTTTTCAAAACTGCCAATGATCGCAAAGCCACTGCTGAAGAAACCAACACTGGGCCATAATTATTTAAAAAACTACCGCCCAGTTTCTATTCTCCCATTCATATAACAAAATCTTAGAAAAGGTTGTTCTAACTCAGCTGGTATATCATTTGAATTCAAAAAGTCTTTTTAGCAATGTACAGTCTGCATATCGCCCTTGCCACAGTACGGAAACTACTCTTCTGAAAGTATTTAGTGACATTCTCTCTGCTTTGGATACTGGATAGAATACAGTCCTCACTCTCCTGGATTTATCTGCAGCATTTGACACAATAGACCATGATATATTACTTCACCGTCTCCAGCATGTATTTGGCATTGAGAATATAGCCTTACAGTGGTTCAAGTCCTACTTAGTCAACAGGACACAAATTATATCTGCAAATGGAATAAACTCCAGCCCAGTTGATGTATGTTGTGGTATTCCACAGGGATCTGTTCTTTTCATTCTGTACACTCAGCCGCTCTCAAGTGTCATAGATCATCACTCAGTGTCGCACCAGTTGTATGCTGATGACACCCAAACATACAAGTCTAGCCACCCAACTGAAGTTGATGCTACCATCCATGGAGTAGATAAGTGCATTTCTGATGTGAAATCATGGATGACATGTAACAAGCTGCAGATGAATGATGATAAAACTGAGGCTATTCTGATCACAACACAAAGACTTTCTCATTCACATCCTTTACCCCAGACAATAAATATCAGCAACACCAACATTAAATTCTCACAGTCAGTACAAAACCTAGGTGTTACTCTAGACAGTACTCTCACATTGCACCAACATGTCATGAAGATATGCAAGGCTGCATATCTTGAATTGAGACGCATCAGTTACATTCGTAAATATCTTTCAGTTGATGCCACTAAAACACTTGTGTGTTCATTAGTACTTTCAAGACTGGATTATTGTAACTCAATTCTGTCTGGTCCGTCACAATATTTACTCCAGAAACTTCGAAAAAAGTTCAAAACACAGCTGCACGGATCATCTTTAGAGTACCTCGATCAGAGCGCACCTCACCACTGCTCTGTACCCTACACTGGCTATCAATTCGATACAGAATCAAACACAAAATTTGTTCTCTGTTCTATGTTTCAATGACAGACTCCAGTCCAACATACCTATCCAGCCTCACCCATGTGTACACAATAGCTAGATGCTTACGCTCTTCTTCTGATAATCGTATACTCATTGTTCTCAAGGTGAAAACAAAGTCATATGGACAACGTTCGTTTGCACACCAGGGCCCGGCGACGTGGAACGAATTGCCCACTGACATTAGACACAAAGACTCAGTGGTCCGTTTTAACAGTGCTCTTAAGACTCACCTGTTTCGACGGCAGGGACAAACTTAGCGACCTAATCATGTTTTGTATCTTATATGTTTTCAGCATGTTTTTATGTTTTCCAATTTCATTGTTTTTGTCATTTGTTGTTCTGTAGTGTAGTCATATCATTATTAATGGTGTAAAGCGCTTAGAATAGGCGGTATACAAAGTCCTCATTATTATTATTATTATTATTATTATTATTATTATTATTATTATTGTAAGATTCTGACTGAGGTATTAAGTTAATTCCTTATGCAATTTGTAGCTTTTATACTGAATCAATACTGCGCCCAACCCCTCATTTTTACATTCATATTTTACAGGAAAGAGCTATTTTGAATATTTTCATGTGACAAGACAGCTAAAAAAATCAATATGTGCCTTATACATGAATAAAGTTCACTAGTACTGTAGCAAATTAACATCCTTTTCATCACCCCTCAACCATCAAGATTTGTAGATATTTACCTCTGTAGCAGACACATGTAAATACGCAAGCCAAGTCGGCGGCTCGTTTGAAGCATTTGATCTCCAATGCAAGTCTAACTGTGACAGGCAGTCACCAAAAAGTCAACCAGTTTCCAAGCCTAACTCAAAGTAAATCTAAACATTACAGATTTAGCTTATGTGTGAACTGAAAAATTCTAGGATTGTGATAATTAGGCTCATGCCTTCTACCATTAAATATTAGGTGTCAATATGTGAAACTATCCAGTGAAACCTTAACAGCTGAGGTATGAACTGCATCAGGTAGATTGTTCACGAATCCAATTAGATAAAACATGAGATCAGGCCGGTCACAGAGTTTTCGATGTATACAATTTGTGTGACGTTGGCCTTATTTAAACATCAAAATTGTACGGGCCGAGTGAGTGCATTTATAATTAGCTTAAATATACTTCACAAAATAATATCAAACAAAGATTATTCCTTTTTTAGTTCAATTGTTTACCAGAACACTATGAAATGACTTCGACTTTGATCCTAAACCATCCCCTTGTTTACCTACATGCATTTGGATGTGAGAAGCATCGACCAAGTAAATGACAACACGATGTGGATGTACCATCAATCAATTACAGTTTACCTTCAATGTGTTCAGGAAATATGACGTGGTACAAAATGCAATCATCAGTAAACTTTGAGACCGAAGTTCTAAAAATTTGACTTTGAATTTAGATTCTGCACATAATATCCTTAAGCCCCAGTATGATAAACCCAATGTATAATTTAAGAATATAACATTATTGCCAAATGTTTGTTTCATCTATTTTTCAATGTACCGTATACACTCGTTTATATGAAAAGTCCAACAGCCTAAAAAAAAAATATCTGATCTGCCGGCGCATTAAGATAAGTTCATTGTTCTACTGATTACTCTTACTAAATTGCCTAGATCCCGATCTGTCACATCATAATTTACCTGTAGATCTTTTGTTTGAAGTCTGCAGGTGGATTCGAAATATGAGAAAGTAAGATTGTATGCCATTTTCAGCTGACTTGACTTACGCCATTAAGAGAAGTCACATGGTATTTATCTTATTCCGAGTTCCTCTGTCTTTTCATAAATCGTATATATTCATGTATTGGGAATGCCATGAGGTAACTGGAAACTGTCCATTTGCTGAATTTTAAAATGGTGTGGTGAAGGTTGGATGAAACTCGGATTAAAATTATCTTAGTCAATTAAAGAATAACAATGGTATTCACAAGAGATTGACATTTATGTGTGCTTCCATTCACTATCTTCTCACATACATAGAAATGCTATTGGTAAGCATATATTAAATCGCTATTGAAACTTTCGGGAGTGCACAAGTAATTATTCTTTGATTACAGTCATTGACAATGGCATATTTCTCGACATGGAGCGTATACGTTTCTTCTTTGTAAATGTTTCCTCTTCAATAGATTTTTTATAGCATGTAAGTGTGTTTTGATGTTCGTACCATAAATCAACTGCAATTTAGCCCAACTTTAACATTATGGTTAACGGAAAATGAATTGGATGTCAGTTTCATATACCAAGAGACACCTCCAGTAGAAAATGATGGGGATAAAATAGGCTCAAACCCTTTTTCAACCATTTTATCAGGTACTTAATGCGAATTTGAGTGTAATTTTAGGATAAATTTGTTTGTTTTGTAAATTTAAGCGTTTAAAACTTATGTTACCAATTTAATAGAATGTTTAATATATTTTCACAGCCCCTGATTCCCATAAGGACGTGCTTAGTGAGTTTAATCGGTAATTCTGCACTGCAATTATTGATTTATATTTTTTCAAAATGAGTACATACCTGCACAAAACCAGACCACTCATCAAGGTTATATAATCACTATCTGTTACGTTTGGTATCTCGCTTCATTAACATCGCAATTAGCTTATAACTTTAAAACATAATTGCACAATTCGCAACCGTGTCCGCAGTCTTTGTCCGAATTTTTATTAAAAGTGGATTTCTTTCCTCCCGGAAATAATGACGCAAATAATCGAGGAAACTTCTTCATTTATTTACTGAAAAATTTAGCTTGGGATTTCATGGACTCATATAATAGCCGCTTGGTCTTGATGACGGTCAAAATTGAGTTCTGTGAAGTCGGCGAAATGAGTTGTAGGACTCAAGGTACGAATTCAACTCCTTTAGTAATCTATGGAAACACCATTATATTCATAATTCAGCAACTTTAAATGTATGGACGCTCATGATCAAATCACGTTTTTTCAGTGTAGAGCAATTCTTGTTGAGGAAACCATATAAACTGCGGTATGTTTTAGAGCTACATGTTAATGAAACAGGTGTTAACCATTCCGCATAAATCAGGTAATATTTACACTATTAAATGTTCTTACGTAATGTCTGTATATGTTCAACAACCAATCCGCATAAATCAGGTACTATTTGACTATTAATTCAATTACCGATAGGATAAGCTCTCAAACGATGTTTTAAAAGAATGTTACCTTTCTTTATTAACCAATTATGGACAGCCATACTTGTAGCGACTCTGCTTATATTCACTCATCGCTGGACTAGTTCACAGTAGATCTGTATCATTAGTACCCTGAATCCTGTAATTCTAATGTTGGAGAGGCAGGTACTACCGATTTTATAAAACATTATGAAACCGGGCAGGAGAAGATCTCGCGAACAAGTTTCATACAATAACCTGAACGAAATGTTTATTAATAATGCAAGTGAACAATGAAATTTAGATGGGAACATACTCATGCGATGATGCGACCCGACTTCAGCAACGAAATTAATAAAATGGTATAGTTAACAACTAAATAGGATAAAAACAAAGAATTTAAATAATTGTAACTGATACATTAATTTTTGAATCTATATGATCAATGCTACATATATATATATATATATATATATATATATATATATATATATATATATATATATATATATATATATATATATATATATATATATATATATCCCAAAGTATGATCAATACATGAAATAAATAGATTGCGAATAAACGCAATACTTATTGCGAATAAACGCAACACTATTGCGAATAAACGCAATACATATCGAATAAACGCAATACTTATTGCGAATATTCGCAATACTTATTGTGAATAAACGCAATAATTTTGTGCTTTAGACAATTAATTCCTTACATTCAAACTAAAGAAGTTTTCGAATTTATGCCGTTGTCAAATCCACTGCGTCGCAATAAGTATTGCGTTTATTCGCAATAGTAATGCGTTTATTCGCAATAAATACTGCGTTTATTCGCAATAGTATTGAGTTTATTCGCAATAAGTATTGCGTTTATCCGCAATAGTATTGCGTTTTTTCGGAATGTATTTTTTTACAGACATGATTTGGTACTTGCTATTGGGCTTCCGTATTATTGTCTGTCTTCGTCTACATTACTAGTTCATCATGCATTTGCGTTTGAGATTTTCTTCATCTCATTGTTTTTAAAACGAGAACTATTATACTTTGTCTCAGCTGTCTTGCTCCACTGCTACAACGTCCTTTGTTGTTGAACAAACCGCCATCACGCGATCGCCAGTCAATACGTTTATGCTATGGTGGACCCTCATTAATGGCTCTAAATGGCCACTCCTTGGCTCTCCACACTACATTGTGCTTTAGACTAAGCGAACTGGGAGTACATCCAACATTATTTAAATGTAAATGGAAGCGAAAAAAGTAACGTTGTTTCAAAGCTGACCGGCGTAGAAGAGGAAGAAGAATTCCAGTTATCTCCGTTTCGCACTTTCCGGCTCAACAATTTAAAAATTCGGCCGTTAGTTTAGATAACCTGATTCAGATCACAATTAAATCGACAACATTCGTGTCAAATATCCAAGATATACCACTGCGTATTACATTATAGAACGTCCAATCAGTAGGACCATCAGAAAAGCGCACATAAATAGTTAATGGTATCAATGATGAGAATATCGACGTCTTTTTTATGGCAGAAACATGGCTAAATACATCTGGCGAAGAGCCCAAGTGCGCTGATATAAAACCCAGTAGGGACTCAATCAAGTCGTTCCTCCGCCACTCTCACGGAGTTGGAATTGCTGTCATCGCAAAGAACTCCGTGATCAAAGGTCTTAACCACCCCACAACCTTCAACTTCTACCACACATCATTTGAACTAGTCCAAACCATGCTCACACTGGGGGAAAAAAGGTATGTCCATTGCTCTGCTTCTACCGCACTCATCCTAGTAAGAAACATGAATCGCTCTCTTTGGAGCAGTTACGGAATCTCCTGGAGTATGGAAATTCGATAGATAGGCAACCTGATTTTTCTTGGAGATTTCAACTTTCACTTTGACGTTCCTGGAAACCCATACACTTCAAAACTCCATGATTCCATTGTTTTCAACATCCAACAGTCAGTTAACCAACCCACCCATAAATACGAGCACATTTTAGACTGCATTCTTCATTGACCTGATGATAATATTTTATGTTCTACCCTTTGAATCCCACGAACTTGCATCATATCACCTTTGCATGATATGCTATCTGGACGTATCAGTCCCTAATCATCCACCTTTATTTGCTACATAAAGAAACCATTAGAGATAAGCTTGACAACACAATTTCAATTGACTCGTCGTCACCATACAGTTGGGATACAGAATTTCAGAAACAATCGTTAGCAGCATTTGAACATGTCTCTATGGGTTTAGTACGTATAGTCGTGATGAAGAGTACACCAAAGTCATGAGAACTTAATTAAAGTCCAACATCACTGCTGCTTGAGTGCTTAGATCAAGTATTGTCTTCTCTAACTGATGTTATTAATACCTCTCTCTCATCTGGGGAATTCCGATCATTTTTTAAAACTTGCATCGTAAAGCCTCTGCTAAAGAAACCAACACTCGATTTAAAGAACTACTGCCCAGTTTTCCAATCTCGCATTCATATAATACAAATCTTAGGAAAAGTTGTTCTAACCCAACATATATCTCATCTGAATTCAAAAACGTCTTTTTAGCAATGTACAGTATGCATATCGCCCTTGCCACAGTACTAAAATTACGTTTATAAAAGTAGTTAATGACATTCTCTCTGCACTGGACAGCAGAAAGATTACAGTCTTACCTGATTTGTCTGCATCATTTGATACAATAGACCATGATATGTTAATTCACCGCTCCAGCATGCATTTGGTATTCATCATATAGCCGTACTGTTCTTCAAGTGCTACTTAGTCAACATGACACAAATTGTTTCTGTAAATAGAATATACTCCAGCGCAGTTGATCTATATTGTGGTATTCTACAGGGGTATGTTCTTGGACCTGATGACTTCATTCGATGGACTCAACCGCTCTCAAGTGTCATAGATCATCATCCAGTGTCTCACCCATTGTACGCGGATGACACTCAAATATACAAGTCTAGCAACCCAACTGAAGTTGATGCTACCATCCAAGTAGTAGAGAGGAGCATTTCTTATGCAAAATCATGGATGATGATAACACTGAGGCCATTCTGATTACAACACAAATACTTTCTCTTTCACACCCTTTACGTCAAACAATAAATATCAGCAACAGCAACATTATTTTTACACAGTCAGTACTAAACCATGGCATTACTCTGGACAGTACTCTCACACTGCACCAACATGTCATGAACATATGCAAGGCTTCATATCTTCAGCTGAGGCGCATCAGCTCCATTCGCA
This sequence comes from Unio pictorum, assembly GCA_030141615.1. Taxonomy (NCBI): domain Eukaryota; kingdom Metazoa; phylum Mollusca; class Bivalvia; order Unionida; family Unionidae; genus Unio; species Unio pictorum. The sequence continues at coordinate 16,706,512 of JARLTB010000020.1, read as the reverse complement.
AATATCTTTCATTTGATGTCACTAAAACACGTGTGGTTTTATTAGTACTTTAAAGACTGGACTATTGTAACTGAATAATGTCTGGTTTGTCTGAATATCTGCTCCAGAAACTTCAAATTATTCAAAACACAGCTGCTCGGATCATCTTTAGAGTACCACGATCAGGGCACACATCCCTGCTGCTCTGTACCCTACACTTGATATCCACTCGATCCAGAATCAAACACAAAATGTGTTCTCTGCGCTACGTTTCACAGACGGAATCCATTCCAAAATATATATCTGATCTCATCAAATATACACGCCAGGAAGATACCTATATACGCTCCTCTTCTGACGATAGTATATGCATTATACCCACTATGAAAAATAAGTGATATGGACCTTTTGCATACCAGGGCATCAGCAACGTGGACCGAATTGCCCACTGAAATTAGACACAAAAACAAAGTTATTCCTCTCAAGAATGCTCTTAGAACTCAATTGTTCGACTGCAAAAACAAACTTAAAGACTTAATAATGTTTCCTACCTTACATATATTCAGCAATTTTTTATCTTTTCATGGTGTTTTTGTTTTTGTTTTCAGTAGTCATATTATTATAGATATTGTAAAGAGCTTAGATATTCTAAAGATTAGGCGCTATACAAAGTCCTAATTATTATTATTATTATTATTATTATTATTATTATTATTATTATTATTATTATTATTATTATTATTATTTAACTTCGTCTGGTACTGAAACCATATTGGCAGTCTGTTAGGGTGATGAAGTGATCTAACTGGCTCGTCATGATGCCTACTATGATGTGTTCAAGCATTGTTCAGAAGATACAATTAAAGGAGTCAATACTTAAACTTTTCACCATATTTTGAGTACAGCCATAATATTTGCTCTTTTCCACACACCAGAAATTGCTGAGGTGCACTTCTGATAAATATGGCTCAAATATGGTGTACACTTTTTTTGACAGGATCCTTGCTGGAATCGTGTTTTATCCGGTGACCATCTTTGTGTTAAGCTTTTGCTGAAAGCTGGATACACCGTTTGTAGAAGACAATAATAGATGGGCAATGATCTCCAAGTGTGCTGGTAGGTCATTTTTGTCTTTGGTCATTATGTGAAAAGAGACAGACTGATATCACCGTTTCAATATGTTGCTTTTTTTATGCCTTTAAATACAGTTTCCTATGTATTTTGAGGAGTGCCACACCACTGTTTTCTCCATGGACTTCGTTTAGTTCCAAATGCGTTTCTGCTTGTTAGGTTGATGGTATTGACCATAGCTTTCAACTGCTATCAGGTGTTCGATTTATGTTTGATAAATATGACATTCAAAGCATAGGGGACCTTTTGTAAAGTTCCTATATCGGTCCTCTCTTCTTGTCTGTTTTGCAAACAATAAGTTATGTCCTCTGTGTTTGGATTTAATGGATCCATTTGTCTATTGTGTGTTTCCTTATTCCAGCTATAGTCATTTTTGTATGAAATTGTCTATGATAACACGCTTCTGCTTCATATGTTTTCATGTGTCAATTTCAGAAATATTCTGTTTCGCGTATGAATGACTATTCAATGATTGTAGAAGGCGCCAACGGATAGGTAGCTTGCCTCCCTTGATTATGACCCAAATTATCTCAGAGTTATTGTTTGCCTTAAATTATTCTGGCTCGCAGCTCGAAAACTGACTGATACAAGTGAAAATACACTGCCCCTATGGGATCCGTCAAGACGATCTTCGTGGTTAGATGTGATGTTTGCTGTGAATTATTCAGCTTGATTAACGCTGCTGTCAAGCCATGATTCTGTACCATTAAAAATGCATCCCCATTTTATACACACAATTCCCGTACCATCACATTCAAAGACGTTAGGTAATCTTTGAGAAACGCAAAACTCGGGAATAGTTCATATCAACTACGAGAATATGTAATGATCGACATTTACCTCCCTTTGTGATAAATATTGTGTACTATGAGGAAAACTCATTATTTTCTTGAAAATCTTATTAATTTATATTTGTAGCTGATTACCGAATTGAATATAGACCTCGATATCGTCACAACGGTCATTGCTAGAAAACCATATTATTTTGCGGGAGGTTTCAGGAACAACTGCTGTTGATTATGAGTAATGATTTTCAAAAATGAAAATTTATTCTAGGTAATAAACAACTAAATATATTATGAGCTACGGAATAGAAAATCTGTAATTGTGTTAGGTACCAATTTTAAATACTGAAAATTGCTCACTGACGACAATGTAGAAGAAATAATTAATGTATTTTTTTAAAAATATTAAATACTACTTCAGTCACGCGGACTGATGTAAAGACTAATTATCGGTAGTTTGTACTAATTTATTCAAACTATTTAGATGGTGGGAGTGGTTACGGACTCGCTACCGTTTGCTGAAACGCAGAGTTGAGGAAATAAGTGGAAATTTAAAAACAGATTTGTTACTCTTTCAACATATTGATTTTTCAGTTTGCTTAGAACATTTTACTGAATTTCAAAAAGGTACCAGCGCAGTGATATGACAATGTTTTGGTTGCTTTATTCTTTGGCTCTTCTAAAGATGCTTACAGATATTTCAGTTCATGGCTACAGCTGTTACTGGAAGAAAGACCCATAAAATAGCTGTATCATATGAATTAGAACATGGCCATTAGGTCACGATGGTCTACTTTATATAGGGAAGTTTCTCCTTACCACACATGAAACCATTATCAAGAGGTGTTATTGCAGAGAAAAACCTTTGGAAACAAAGCTAGCCTGGATATCTCGTCGCATGGTCATTCATAATTAATAAAAGTACCTGTGTAAACTAACAAGATAATCCTGACAGACATAACTTACCGTGACTCTGTAATGCCAATAAAGGTAAAAGACGAAGTCCAAAATGACGTCATAATGACCTGCAGTATATCCTGGGCAGGTATTGAATCGACATCTGGATCACGAGTCCGACGTGCTATCAACTGAGCTAACTAACGTCCACCCTTCACCTCTAAATCCTTTTGCCGAAGAAGGCATATGGCAGGTTTCACAAGCCAAACTTCCTAGAATATTGGATTTCGTTTCGACATCATGTTCCAGCCGCGGTTATTAAACGTCGGGCTCGTATGTCAAGCAATGTATCTTTCTAAATACATGAGCACGATTTTGCTATTGAAAGCTCGAAATGCGTAAAAAGTAACAACAACGATTGATAAAACAAACGTCGTACGCAAGCGCAATTTTCGAGAAAAGGAATAGCTTGGTTTAAACAGTATTAACCATTTATTATATATTAAAATAATGATGACACTGTATCACTGGCAAGATCACGACACTGTACCCTACATTACTGTATAAAGAATCGACGACTATTGGCTAACAAAAATTGGGCTATGTAAGCTGTGACAATTAAGAAGCTAATGAAAAAAAAATATATGTACAACAAAGTGAATGTTTTTTTAAAATGAAATCTACGGATCTGATGAAAAGAGGGACGTACATTGGAATAATAAGGATTAAACGATCATGGTTAGGTATTTATTGATATATACATTTTGCTCTCTCTCTCTCTCTCTCTCTCTCTCTCTCTCTCTCTCTCTCTGGTTTCGTTTATACGAACTTCGGAAACAACGAACTGATTTGTGTCAATTTATGTAGACTCTACATGTACACACGCCTATATGTGTGTACACATTAGTTTTTATACAGTTAACTTGTATTATGTTTTCAATTTGAAGGAAATTTCCATACTCATTTATATTAATGCACTATATATCTGATCCACGAATAAGGCATATGCACGTAATGTCAGTCATTGTTTTTTATGTGCCTAATTATGTATGGAGCAGGGCTGTTGCTAAATTGTGAGAAATGTTGCCTACCTCACGTTCCTTGTCATGGTAATAATAAACCCCATTAAATTATGCATATACAACAATGCAAATTATAAATATGTACTGATATGCACATAGATGCGTTTCACATTGTGAAGATTAAGAACATGCAAGTTATGTGCACAGCGGAGTGTTTCAGTGATTCAGTGCAGGGGTGAGTGGAACATATAATTCATACTTTGTAATGTAAACCAAACGCTTAAACACTTTATCTCGTTCCGCGACAGCTGCTAATGATGGGATAAAACGACGTTTGAACATTTGGAAGAGTTGATTATCTCAAAACGCTTGGAAACGTGTAAAAATATATTTATCGTCTATTTGATAGGCTTTTAATCGAACATTCTCGTACTCACTTGATTTCATTTTAATAAACAGGAACCAAAAGTGTGATCAGTTGATATAAGTAGACGCAGGTGTCGACCGAAACGGAAAGATTGCATTCGATCTTCAAACGCTGTGGCTTCAATCGCTAAAGAACAGAGGAAATTCTATGTTATGCAGTTCGGATATCTTTATGCAGTATCTTTGTTTCAGATACAATCTGCAATGTCGATTTTAGCAAAAAATGTTTCCTGCGTAATCGTTTCATTTTGTATATCATAATTTTAATAAGAGACATCATGTCCTACGTTTGATTCATAAAAGGTATAGTTAAAGGGAATGTGGGAATCGAAAATCTTTCTGCACATACTAGTGGTCTAACCTATAATTATTTCTATATCACATATTATTATTTCTATTTCACATATTATTATTTCCATCTCACATATAATTATTTTTTGTCGCACATATTATTATTTCTAACTCACATATTATTTCTATCTCACATAATTTTATTTCTATCTCACATATTATTTCTTTTATCTCACATATTATTATTTATATCTCACACATTATATATATATATATATATATATATATATATATATATATATATATATATATATATATATATATATATATATATATATATATATATATATATATATATATATATATATATATATATATATATATATATATATATATATATATATATCAAAGCAGCCTCACATGCACCTATAATTGTTACCATCGGTTTACCACATCACTCTACTCAGACAAATCTTTAAAGTATTTGAAATCTTACAATAAGCATGACCAAATTTGGAGTTAATTTTCTATTGAGATTCCAGCAACCTTGATATTATTCTTCTTTGTTACGCGTTCTGATAAAATATAATATAAAATATTAGTTGATCCACAAAGAAACACACACACACACACACACACACACACACACACACACACACAAACGAAGGCTTCTGCGAAAACGGTGTGCCATTATTAACGCTATACCAGATCCTGAATCCAACCGTATATCGATTTTATATGCAACTACACCAATACAAAATATGTTAATTACAAGATCACGTGATCCACATTAACCAAATGTGACCGTCTCCAGTTAGTATTCAAGTGCTGAACTTTTTGATATTTTTGAAATATTCATTCACCCTTTCAAATCAAAGCGAACCAATTAAGGTTACAAATTGTTGACTAAATCAGTGCTGTAAATAATAACTTCAATGTATCGCCTTCAAAGTTCATAACTAGAAAAAAACCTGGAATAAGAGGCACATAAATATGTTCGATGCATCTCTTCGCATGTTAAAGCATGACAGGGGAGATAAATTCACCCTTTAAGAGTTTTGTCCATTTGCTATTGTATATGACATATTCTTTCATAAATATTTGTTTATTCATTATTTCAAGTAGATAATAGCTTTATGGTTTTAGCCTCGTTTAAATACATATTTGTTAGTATTTGAGTGATTAAAAATTCATTCCATTATTAAACTCACTGTTTTGATATTGATCGTTACAATACAAAAACTATGGAAAACGTACAATGTGCTTGTCTACACTAGTACCCGGGATATTCACGAAAATAGTTAAGGTTTGCGAGATCACCTGACTGTCCCAATGATTAATAAACTTCCCAGTCATTTAACTCAGTGACGTCAGAAACGGACTCTAGAAGCATTTCGCTATTTTTGCTGTAAACATCTTACGCCTGAAGATAGTACTAGCTTGGAGCATGGGCCAACATTTTAATCCTCAGCAATCCATCTATACCAGTTTCGACCATGACAGATTTGAATATAGTAGACATCGACATAATTGAATCTAGTAGACATTGACAGATTTGAATCTAGTGGACATCGACATAATTGAATCTAGTAGACATTGACAGATTTGAATCTAGTGGACATCGACATAATTGAATCTAGTAGACATTGACAGATTTGAATCTAGTGGACATCGACATAATTGAATCTAGTAGACATTGACAGATTTGAATCTAGTGGACATCGACATAATTGAATCTAGTAGACATTGACAGATTTGAATCTAGTGGACATCGACATAATTGAATCTAGTAGACATTGACAGATTTGAATCTAGTGGACATCGACATAATTGAATCTAGTAGACATTGACAGATTTGAATCTAGTGGATATCGACATAATTGAATCTAGTAGACATTGACAGATTTGAATCTAGTGGACATCGACATAATTGAATCTAGTAGACATTGACAGATTTGAATCTAGTGGAACGGACGAGATATCAAATGAAGAGGATACCAACATCAATGGGCTTAGAAACACAAACCAGTATTTGCTATTTTTAAGCGTCATGGAAACACGAACTAGTGTTGACCATTTTATGCAGGGTTTACAAAATAGCTTACAATAATAATTGAAAATAGTACGTACAATTTTATTCTAACTTACGAATAACACAGTTCTGATTGTCTGTTATATGGCCAGAATACTGGTGGGTATCCATCCATGTAGCGGTGGTAAGTAAGTATTTATTCATTTTCAAACTTATTCGCAAAGACGGTTTAGATTAGACCGTGGGCTTATTTTTGTGTCAGTCGAAACATGTGTACTGAATAATTGCAACTTGTGAGTGCTTTGACATGTGATATATCTATAATGTTTTGGGAGTCTTTCAAGATGTGTGCACGTTTGATTAGGTCATGGAATATTGTCTACAATAATCATAGTATCAATACAGAGTGCACGATGTACAACTGTGTTTGTGAGTGTTCAAAATTAACACCCATTTATTGAGATTGTATGTAAGAAATAGCTTTTTTGAAAGAACGCCTTTTTCAAATTGAAATAGGTATTATATCATTTGGTGTCCAAAACTAAATCATTGCATAATATCTAATAACTGATCGATGCAGTAAGAATGTAGTCTTAAATGACAGTTGGTCAATCGAAAATACGGGTATATCAAATGATATTTTGTTTATATGTTACCATAGTATTTAAAAATACGTATCAGAAATTCTTAATTGAATGAATGTTTTTATTTCAAAAATTGGTTTCTCAAGAGAGAGAGAGAGAGAGAGAGAGAGAGAGAGAGAGAGAGAGAGAGAGAGAGAGAGAAGGCATGTATGTGTTGACATAAATGAGTATTGTGATTAATAAAAGTTCTTAAGAGAACATCACAGTTCATCTGATATTCAAATATCGTCAGCACAATTCGATAACCTTTGGTGGTGTCATTATCTGAGTTTGCAAAGATGGATGGGCCTATCTGTAGTGTTTTGTACTAAGGGGCACTTGTAAATGTGGACTCTCGTTTTGCTGTGTGTTCGACTATTTCAGTAACTACATGTACTTATTACTCTTAATCTTCTGAATAAATTAGTTAAATTCATTGACGATTTTTAGATTTATCTGTATCAAACCAAAGTAGATCTCGTCATACCATCTTGACATCGCTTATGAACGGCTTGTTTATCTAAGCCAACCATACATCGAGATTATAACTGCAGCCCAGAGTCAGATTATGATACTGATAACGGGTACGATAGTGGGATTATTTAATTAGCGTAAATTTACCATGGCACCGTGAGAATCGAGTTGATGCGGGAAACAGAACCAGTCGATAACCGAAACTACATTTTTCTGCCTGAAAGTCTAAACTATACAAATATTATCAAGTGACTTGAAGCCAATTTGGAGACATGCGATATATATTTGAGTGGGATCAAAAAGTGGAATTGCAGAATGGAGCCAATATGGGCGACTTCATATTTACCTGTATGTGCTAACTCATGGCTTCTTGAATACATAAGTAATTCCACTAACATTTCATATCAGCTGATCTTACATCACTAATTATGAACTCCAAATTATTTGTATAATGAACACTTTGTTGAATGGACGGATTCATTAAATGATGGATTGAAACAGACATATCAGTTATATATTTCACTTACGTGACAATTATTTGCTTTTTAAAAGTAGCGAATAACCAAAACAAATACGAACAAAGGAAAACAGCAGCAATGAAATGGAAAGACGAAGGAACAAGAACAACAATATAAAAAACTGATCTCAAAATTCAACTTTCACTAAATATTAATATGCTGTTTAATTGTTCATATTACACAATAAGGTGTCTTTATGAAGAGTATTTCCCAACGAAAGATTTCCCATCTTCGATCAAAATTTAATTATAAAAATCGGATGAAGGAAATAACCGTCCATCACTTATCTTATGCTTGCAAAGGATTTAATAAAAAAAAAATAAAAAAAATTTGGATGTCGACATTCAAGAATTATTATATTTGTAGAAATACGTTTTCTTTATAATCTAACAGTGTATGTCAGATAATTAAATGATTTATTTAAAAGTAACATGGACGATGGAAACATTTTTAATGCTTTCATTTGTTTAAAATTACAACGAAAATAAAAACAAAATAAAACTGTACTGTCTTTAGTTTACTCTATCTACCAAAATATATATTTGGATTGTAATATATAGCGTTTTTGTATAACTTTGAAACGTCAGCTAATTCGATTCTTGTAAATTGTTTTGATACGGAGAGAGCTGTATTTTATCTCTTCAGTCGCTTTTCAGCACCGATGTTGCCTTTTCTGAGCGTATCACAGAATTAAATTTATTTGTACACAGTGGCGTAGCGACGGGGGGGGGGGGGCCGGATGGGACAGTCGTCCCGGGCGCCGGTGGGCGCCCAAATCGACCCAAAGTATCATGATGATAGGAGCCAGACTAACGATACGAGAGCTGATGCAGAAATCTTACTGCAAAACATACTAAGCTTTAACTTCATAGTTTTTCTCTACCTTTGGCAGTTCTTTCTTTGAAAAATTGAACGTATTCGGAATCGGCTACAGGATTCCACCATGAACTTCAAGGATGCAGCATTAGATATTGAATCTCTGGAAAATAAATTTAAGAAAAATCGCGAAGTCCTGTGCAGACATGCTGTTGAGACTGCCAAGATAAGGTGTGCAGAATCCGACGAAGGCGAAGAATGTCGGGAAAACTGGCACAAGACTCGGGTCTTTCAGCAGAGGAAGAAGTTGTGCGCGTCATGAAATCTGTTTTAGATCGTTTCCAACAAGAAAAAGCAGCCCGATTCACTAGGTTGAACGATCTGAATTCAAAATTTGGATTTCTGCTCAACACACAAACTCTTCTTAGGAGTGAACATTTGGATGTCCAGCATGTCCTACGTCAAAATTACATGGATTTTGAAAACTTGTATGCCACTGATGTTGACGGGGAAGAACTGTGCACCGAGATTTGCGATTGTAAGATGCTGCTTGATGCTAACAGAGATACTTTACCATTGTCTCCTTTGGATCTTCTTTCTTTTACTGTGTCATATGGTGACGATGTTTTTCCAAATTTACACATTGCCTTGCAAATTCTCTTAACAATTTCTGTTTCAATAGCAAGCTGCGAACGCTCCTTCAGCAAGTTCAAACTGATTCTGTCATACTTGCGAGTGTCGATGAGATAAGACCGTTTGTGCAATCTAGCAATGCTCAATGTAGATAGATAAAAGCTATAAACATTTGACTTTGATGATGTTATTGATCAGTTTTCAGCAGTGAAGGCCAGGAAAATAAATCTTTTGTAAAACGCTACTTGTAATGTAATGTACTATGTGCAATATCCAGATGACATAATTAACATAATTAATGTTTTGGATATTATTTTTTCTAATATTGTTTTATAGGGAATTTAGCATAGGCTATACTTTTTTTCTAGAATTAAATTGTAATAGTTTAATAATTATATTATGATTGTTAATGATTATGTTTCGTTTTGGAAACAAGAAACATAAGTGCGCAACAGGGGCAGCCGGGGCGCAATATCTTTCATCACTGTTGTTATTAACAGATCTGTTTATTTGAAATAAAAGACTTTATAGCCGCAGGATATTATTCGTTTCTTTTCACATGAAATCTTCATATCATGTTATAGTTCAAAGTGATATGTCCGTAAACATAATAGAACTTTGTAATGATGGACTAGTGACAATACACTCTCAACGTGAATATGTCGTGAGAGGAAATAGCATAGATTATTCGAGCACGTGTTTGTCCACTGAAACGGAAAGAAAAATTGGAAAGGGAGCAGACCCAATTTATGCCAAAGATGCACTCGTCAAAACGTGTTGCAGCTAAGTTATGGGAGTTGATAAGGTGTCCTTAATTGCCAGTTTTCATATTTTATTGATTAAACTTCTCTCTCTCTCTCTCTCTCTCTCTCTCTCTCTCTCTCTCTCTCTCTCTCTCTCTCTCTCTCTCTCTCTCTCTCTCTCTCTCTCTCAGAGTTCAATTAAAGAACACTCATTTCATGAGGAATGTTATTCTTCTAAGCAATGTTTTATTCATTCATGTTTTATTTCATTTTGTAACGACACAATTGATATACAAATAATGTTATTTTCTTGATGGTTTCTTGAAATTGTTAAACAATTTGGGTTTTGAGAATCTGGAACATGAACAAATATATTTATTTCCATTGTATTTTTAAGCATTAACGTAAGCTAGCATGTCTATCTATCTATCTATCTATCTATCTATCTATCTATCTATCTATCTATCTATCTATCTATCTATCTATCTATCTATCTATCTATCTATCTGTCTGTCTGTCTGTCTGTCTGTCTGTCTGTCTGTCTGTCTGTCTGTCTGTCCGTCCGTCCGTCCGTCCATCCATCCATCCATCCATCCATCCATCTATCTACATGTCTGTCTGTCTATCTGTATGTATGTATGTATGTATGTATGTATGTATGTATGTATGTATGTATGTATGTATGTATGTATGTATGTATGTATGTATGTATGTATGTATGTATGCATGCATGCATGCATGCATGCATGCATGCATGCATGCATGCATGCATGCATGTATGTATGTATGTATGTATGTATGTATGTATGTATGTATGTATGTATGTATGTATATGCATGTTTCAGAATTTCGGTTGTCGGTTTCATCTTTTATTTGAATCCTCTTGAAAACACACGCCTGTATGCTGCAAGAAAAGTAGACGTATAGGCTCGAATTATTAAAAACAATTACTCAATGATAATTGTTTTGTCTCAAGATGAGGGCCGCTACGAATTTGGACGTCGCACACTTGCAGGGAATAAACGTCTTTTTGTGGCCCCACATAGCAGTCTGAGAATAACACGCCCTTTCTAATGCTTAGTAAAATAAACTGCTTCTTTAACAAATAATTTAAGCCTAATCTTCCCAATAATGGAAAAAGAAATATTGTAAAATTACAATTTGACACTTAGACGGCTGGTTGCTAGCACCTAACATAATTATTTTTAATCGCCTGTTAGTTACCGAACATAACATTCAGCACTGTATTCCATCTGCAAATGTGCGAAACTGTTCGTCATCTTCATGAATCTGACAGAAAAACTGAAATTGAAGTTTAATGTCATTAAACCGTTTACTGTAGACACCGTATGTCCCGAGAAACAACAGAGCTACGAAGCAGTTTCTGATTTCACTTAACTATGGGTTTCCGAATTATTATTTTTTCTGAATTTCTTTTCACCCGCATTATCTTCAACGCGGCATTCTTACCATACATTTTAGGCATATAAATCGTATAAAAACATCGACAGGAATTATATGGAATCTAATTTCAGCAATAGATCAAAGAGAGATGTATTGGCTTACTCTACACCCCAACGAGAAATCCGGATTTGCAAAATTAGTCTAATGTTAATACTAACGACCATCACCAGGATGCTTTATTTCCAAAGAAGAGCAATAGGGAAATTCAGAAATGGAATACTTAATAAACCAAAAATAAAGAATTAATCTTTCTTAAGGATCTTAATCGAATTCGTCATTATATTAATTAACCTGTAATATTTTATTGTGGAAAAATATGTGCTATCTTTTTGATTTAGTTCATGAAAAATAAGTACATCTCGTGGTATATGAATGATACAGCGTGCATACTGTACATATATTTTATTACATCACATACAATCAAATACAATTTGGATTGCTTACAAATTTAATCTACTTACCGAAAATACATTTCAACCTAATCAGAAGAATCCTTGTCGTGTCAAATGCTTTCCGTGTATGGATTAGTGTAATATATGTTTCCATGTAAAATTAAGAGAGATTATCTACAATATGTTTACCATGTAATATTAAAAGTGATTTTCTTCAGCTTTTGTTTCCATGTAAAATTAACAGAGATTATCAGTATTCTTGTCCTAAGATCTATAAATATTTGCGAAGTACCTTTCGTACTTTGTAATTTAACGCTTGAAAGGTCACCGACTATAATGTTACGTTTATCCGCAATGAAAAGTGTATTCTTATAACAGACTATGATGCAAGCGGCCCATAAATATAGATGTTGGTCTCTTCTCACTTCTTCTCAGGAACGTTGTTAGTGTTATCTGACAATAGTTAGCATTACTTGAACAGGTGACACCGTCGTTGTATTGACTCATACTGTTAGACATTTTGAAGATAGCATATCAGATTTGTAAAATTCCAGTATGTATCGCAGTAGTCTTGGTATACATAAAGAAATTTGGCATTTAAAACTAATTTTTTTATTACCTTTCAGCTGCACACAGATTCACACAATTCTGAAGTTTATTTTGTTGAAAGGTCAATTATTTACTTTGAAACTGTAAAAGCTTGCTTCGGTTCCCATAATCCGCAAGTAATAATCTAGGTAGATTCAGGTAAAATCCGACGATATAAGGAACGAAAAAGAAGGAAAAGAGGAAGAGGAAGAAACAAAAACCAGATTACACCGGAAGAAAAAAAAATGTTACTGAGCCATCGTCAATAGTCATTGTATCGATCATGAATGCAACATAAGTTTTGAAAGAAACAAATTATTCAAAGAAAATGGAAATTTATTTCGATGACCATGCTCCTATTTTTACCGAGTCTTCTCTATTACAGAAAGTTAAGACAATTTAAAATAATTTTCGAAAGTCGAAAGAACCATCACATACATAGTAATAAATACACACACACGCACGCTTGCACATCGAACAACAAAAGGGATATTGGTATAAAGAAATGTGTTGCATCAATACCGTAGCTATATCAAACTTTGATTCTTAAAGAACATACGAATACCAGCGTAAGTGTGGATCCAATAGCAGTCTGCTGCTACTTTACTATCTAAATCCACTAATTAAATTACAGTTATGAGTTCAATTATAGTTATGAGGTAATTAGATGAAAATTCAGAGGAAAATTATCATCTTTTAACATTTAGATCTGCGTTTTCTAAATCAGAAATAAATAATTGTCACACCATTTTATTTGAATCTCTATTGGTTTATATCTTGGGACAACTTTTACAAACTCAAATTCAGTTTAAAAACTTAATTTGTGAATGGTTCACTCTACATGGATTTGTCGTGATCTATAAAAAAAACCGTGACAAAAAGGTTATATACATGGTCATTATGTAATAACAACAACACTAAGAAATGAAGAGGCTGTTAGATTCTATGTGATGCCGCTTTAAAGATTGGTTTTGTTGTCATGAAACGATAAATCTCTCTCTCTCTCTCTCTCTCTCTCTCTCTCTCTCACACACACACACACACACACACACACACACACACACACACATGACTAGAAATACTTTATGTATTATCGCAAAGCATCTTATCTTGAAGAACGTCTCAGGAAATATTTCAAACAAGTAATTCATCTGCTTTCCGTAGCAAATCCTAAATCCTCATAAGCATTGCTATTTTAAACCGTTTCCAGAGGCAAGACACGTGCTAAGAACGAAACAACTGCTGGTTTCAGTGATGCGAAGTTTCTGATGCATCTGTTCTCATCTGACTACTGAATCTAATCCCCTTTTCAAAGAATAAATCACCAAAGTACTGAAATTATTGCTGGCTTATGGTATATTTGAATTGATATTCTTCCCAGGTGCAGACAGTTGTAATTCGTACTATACTGTTTTTCACCATTTCGAAAAAAAATCTCTTGCAATGAACTTGTTGTTGTTGTTATTGTTGTAACGTTTAATGCCATTTTTTCAGCACAATAACATGGCGGCCAGTATAAATGGTGGAGGAAGAACCCGGTAAAATCCCGGAAAACACACACCGACCCATGAGAAGCTACTGGCAATGACACGTTTTCTCACGTATCCACTTTGGCCGAGCCCGAGATTTGAACCTGCGTAAACGGTGGTGAGATGGCAGTGTGTAGGTGTGAGTGCTTTAGACCGTTTGGACACTCGGGAACCTACAAAGAACATAATGATTGTTTTTCTGCAGGTGGAAAGAACAGACTCATGTGTATCAGCTGGCAAAATATCTGATCGCCAACCAAAAAAGGAGAAAAGGAAACATAGACAAAAACACCTTAGTACTACAATTGCGTGGATTTCAAGCAACTTTACATCAGTAATGTACCGAAGTGCGTTTATTTATTTTTCCTGATGCTCACTAGAACTAATTTCCATAGTCAAGCAACGTTAATTATTCTAGAACATGTTGTAGTTCTGAAATAATACGGAACTAATGTCTGCATTAAATGAGCTTTCCAATAGGTTTATGTCAATGCAGTGGTATAGGGTATTGATAAAGCACATTGACAGATTAGAGAGTTATTGATTATGTATTTAAAAATGTCACTTATTATTTAATTTCCTCTGCGAAGCGTTATTGTCCCGTTAGATAGAAGCATTTAACCCGCAGAATGAATTTAATAAAAAATAACTTTTTCCAATATTGTTTTAAGTAACGATTGATTGATTGATCGATCGATTGATTGATTGATTTCTTGATTGATTGATTGATTGATTTATTGATTGATTGATTCCTCATTCGGTATAATCAGTCATACAAATACATCAAGGAGAAGCACGGGAATTCTTAGCAGCTGCTAGAGAAAATAAACAATACAATATTAAATACAAAATAGTTAATACAATATTAAACACAAAATAGTTAATACAATATTAAACACAAGATAGTTAATACAATATTAGACACAAAATAGTTAATACAATATTAAACACAAAATAGTTAATACAATATTAAACGCAAAATAGTTATTTACAAGATTATGTCAGCGCTGACTATCCAGCACAGAGTAAGCGAAAACATTTCTGACATTTAAGAAAATATGATTAGTTGATTCTATATTTGACACCTTGAGGAGGTAAAATGAGATAGTAGATAGGAGTACATAAGATGAGTGCGTGTGTGCGTATTTGTGTTTGTGCGCGTGATTAGGATTCTTAACGTAGCTTTAATAAATTTTAAGTCATACTGCGACGATGTCTCCAGTGTGGCAGTTTATAGCGATGTCTAACATCATGCCGCAGATATGTAACACGAAGTCCCACTCAGTCCCGTTATCCTTACAGCAGGCCGACCAGTCCTAACACTAACCTCTTCATGCTGAGCACCTAGCGAGGAAGCTGCTAGTACGTTTATTGTAAGTCTTTGGTATGACTTGGCAGGGGTTCGAACCCACGAGCTCCCGCTTCCGAAGCGGAAGCTTTAACCAAAAGACCGTACAGAAGATGACATTATATCACTAAGCATACATTTGAAATGAATACTAGTAGTATATAACACATTGGATTTCATGATGGTGTCCGTTCAATCGTTTCTTCTGTTATTTTGCCACAGGAAGCAGCAGTCGTGTTGCACAAAATAAGAAAGGTCATAATAGCATCATTGCTAAAAATAACTAGTAAGACTCGGGATATCATTCCCAGAAGAGTATTGACAAAATTAAATTTAGACAATGAATCTATGTACATGTAAACGTGTACTCCAAATCGATCAATAATGTGGTACCATAACCTATCCCACCAAAATCTATCCCACCATAACCTGTCCCACCAACACCTATCCCACCAAGACCTATCCACCATAACCTATCACACCAACAACTATCCCACCAAAACCTATCCACCATAACCTATCCCACCAAAACCTATCCCACCATAACCTGTCCCACCAACACCTATCCCACCAAAACCTATCCACCATAACCTATCCCACCAACAACTATCCCACCAAAACCAATCCACCATAACCTATCCCACCAAAACCTACCCACCATAACCTATCCCACCATAACCTATCCCACCAACACCTATGTTTTCAGTTAGCCTACATTTCAAAGCAGTTTTATACGATGTACGGACTTTGTATTTAACAATCTTTTTTGTAGAACGTTCTTGAGCTGCGAATCCACTTTAAATTATAAACGTTTCAATAGACATATTTAAATCAAATTTTTCAAGAGCTCTATTAATTACAGGAATAAAACCAGTTGATGTTTTTCTCACGGCTTTTCATCGTTGAAGAGGCAGAGTTAAAATAGTTTTTATGCAATGCAATATGCAGAGTTGCTCCAGGAAAATAAAAACCTTTTTCATATCTATGTATGCCTCAAAGATCCCAGTAAACTTAGTGCAATGTCAGTTCGCGTTAATCTAGATAATCATTGCATGTGATTAATGCAAACCTCTCTCTAATGTAAGTATTTTGCTTGGGGCTAGGGTTGGACTAGACTTCACTGCCATACAATGCGCGGGATAATGCAATAGTTTAATACCGAATGTTCGTTTTGAGTGGGTTAAAGCCGTCTTCATTAACTTCAATACTAATAAAGCTGAACAGGGAACTACAGGGCAGGATCAGGTCAAATGTTGTTAGACCACTCCGAAATTTAAAAAGGGTCATGCCATTCCTTGAAAGAACGCAAAATCATGCGTCAATGTTTCTATTTACTCAAAGTGTGCATAATACAAACGAGTAAAACGATGATCAAATTTGCAAGTTGCAGGTGATTGTAAGTTTGTTAGTGTATTTGTTTTTAGTCTGAGAGGGAGTTTCCGGAAACCCATGACACCCCCGCCCCATCCAGATCTGACCCCGAACTTACTTCCTAATCTTTATCGTCCCTTTATTCTAGTATCATATTTGCTGTACATAGATGTATTGATGCCTAAATGTCTACGTGATTCTGTTTCTAAAACAGCATCAGATCCCAGGAACCAATGCACGTGTCTTCCTTTTTAGTCAGATGAGCTTTCATTAAAAGCAATAATATTACTTTTATTGGAATTGTATCGGAATCTCACTTTAAAATATATATTCAGTCAGTGATCCATTCATACTTTTGAAAGACTCAGAAGAATTATATCATCTGCTACAGTCGGACAAAGCCACTGATTGTCGAGGAATACAAAACCAAAGTTGCAATTTGTTAAAGTATCAAACAGTTCATTAAAACAAAGACAATGTAACATTCCATCGTGACGTGTGCATTTTTAACACCAAATATCGGTTAGAAATCCTTCTCAAATTGAAAGCTCTGCTGTATATATTTGTGTTTAGATTGGCAATCACAGTCCATAGTCTGTGATTTATACCAATCCGTAACAATTTATAGAATACGGTCATGCCATACAATGTCAAAAGCTTTTTCGTTATCAAGGAAAGCTGCGTATAATTAGCTTTAGCTTTCATTTATCATCATCATCATCATCATCATCATCATCATCATCATCATCATCATCATCATCATCATCATCATCATCATCATCATCAGTCTCTTGACCTAGTGTGGTCGTTGAAGCACTGTGCTGCTGAACATCAGACTACTTCCCTCCACTTGTTTCGATCATGTTCCAATGCCTATGTCTCCGCAAACCTTTTCCTGGTCCATTCTAAGATGTTGTCAGTCCACATGTTTCTCTATCTACCTATCCTTCTGCCACCCTGGACACTGTCCTGCAGTATTGTTGTGGATAGACTGTCGGCTCTAGTGACAAGGCCATACCATTTCAGCTTTCTCTTTTTGACAGTGGTGAGGAGGTCTTCATAATGGTCTAATTTGTATCTGATGGTGTTACACATTTCTTCATTTTTGATGTGGTCCACGTAAGAGATGCAAAACATGGTTCTGTAGCATCTCATTTCAAATGCCTGGATTCTTCGTTGTAATTCTGCTATCAGGGTCCAGACCTCACATGAATACAGCAAGACTGAGATGAATAGGGATCTAAATAGTCTGATTCTAGTTTTCAGATAGATATTCTTGTCTCTCCAGATGTGTGTTAGCTCTGCCGTTGTTTGTGCTACTCGTGACAAAGTTGTCTGCTCTTGACCCCTCTTCGGTGATTATGGAACCAAGATATTGGAAATGGCACACGGTTTCCAGTTCCTGTTCTCTGACTTGTTTGCCACTATTTGTCATCAGCTTTGTCTTCTCAGCGCCTATCTCTATGTCAAATCTGGAAGATGTTTCATCCAGGTTCTTGACTAAGGTGGTAAGCTCGTCTTCGCTGCCTGCCAGCCCATCAATGTCGTCGGCAAAGCGTAGAATAGTGATGTTTCGCCCTCTAGTGCTGACTGTCCCAAATATGTTTTCCAGGGCTTCGCTCTAAGTAAATGTTGAAAAGCGTGGGTGACAAGAGACAGCCTTGACGCTAGTTTTCATTAGCATAACCAAATAGGTGGTTAACCAAAAATGAAGTCTTATTGCAATCTCGATATTTATGCTATTCAACTGGGATAAATCCTTAAATTCCAGCATACATATCTTTCTTTCATCCTGAATGGAACAAACCATTTAGATACCATAAAGAACACTATTTTATTTTTTGCTGTAATGCCAATTTTTTGTCGTAATGCAAATTTTTTGCCATAATGCCAATTTTTTGCAGTAATGTCCATGCAAATAGTGATGTTACAAAAAAATCGAAAAGCTTCCCTCCCTAAAATACCGTCATGTCTCTAAAATGCGTCAGAGTAGTATTTACTCTGCATAAAGGAAGAGAAAAGCAGTACTTGCTTCCAAACAGCATTATCTCGTTTTACAAAGCTTCTGTGTTGAGGCAATTGAAATCATCGCTTTATCTGAGACGACCGAAATTGGCTTTCCAATATGCTACCAAACTTTCTTCTAATTCTTTCGAGACTACAATGACTTAGTCTTCAGGCCTAAATGCCAGCCCATGCACACTCAGAAACCAAATTCATTACTAACTTTCGCATACCAATTCATCCTCCGCTAGGAAAATAATACGCGGAAAGTACTAAATAATTATGTATTTACAAATCGTAACCTTGACTATAAAAAACTTCCTAAAATAATATTTAACTTCGGCAATTTAAACACAAATATCTCCTCATCTAATCCTCTCCTTTTTCAGAATAAATATATTGAAATCAGAGCTTTATATGGATGTCATGCGTCCATGTATTTAGAACTTTCCTTGTGGTGGCAGCTATGTCGAGGCAAATTAATCATCACGTGACGAACTAAAGTGGCTGTTTAAAATAGAACAGAAGTATCTAATAATCCATCGTTATATTCAAATACCAAAATACTTTTCATCTCACCGTTGGCATATCAATTTGTAATTAACTTCAAGCAGCAAAGATTGGTACTGCAAAACCTGCACAATGGTTTGCTCTCAAATCACCACCTTGGTTATCACAATATCCAACACTATTTTGATCTTTGCTATGTGAAAAGTGACTAATAAATATTCTTGTGTGTAGTATAAACGAAACGAATAAAGCATTTTCTCTTCGTCATACGTTCTTGTCTACAGTTTTAACCCATGGTTTCAGCGTCAATTGCAACACCCCTTGACACCATTACAAAGCTAATCATCGGATGAGGCGTCCATTTAAAAAAAACAACATTTCATAACATGATTTTCATATCAAAACTAGAAACGCTTTTGTGGCCTGGTCACATTGGTAGTTATGAAAGGAAGGAAAAGCAGCCATCTATTTCAGAAAGGAAGATTATAGATGATGCCTTAAATTATTCCATCAAGCAGCAAGTTAAATAAACTATACAAATATGTGGAACGAAAGCCTCAGACCAGCCCTTACTGGTTCATTATGTCATATAACACTCAGAGACCAAGTGGCATTGTGTCG
This sequence comes from Unio pictorum, assembly GCA_030141615.1. Taxonomy (NCBI): domain Eukaryota; kingdom Metazoa; phylum Mollusca; class Bivalvia; order Unionida; family Unionidae; genus Unio; species Unio pictorum. Next base: position 16,686,315 of record JARLTB010000020.1, on the reverse strand, counting down.
GTCGTACATATAGGAAAAATAAACCAGACTTGATCTGAATGTATATCATGCAATTGTCTATCGATAGTGTAACACATTTTTACCGAGTGTAAAGACTTCCACCTCAAAACACAAAGTTGTTTTGATGTGAATGTGAACGCGATGACGCAACTTTATCATTATGTATTTTCAGGGTTAAACTTTGCTTTACCGAGCGAGAAAGTTTTTAAATCCTTTTTATTTTGTATCTTTAATCTTTTATTTTGTAGTATTTCATCTTTTTCTCTGTTTAATCTTCGAAAGGGATTTTGTGCAATTCTATATATTTACATTTGTAGAACTTTACGTTTAATCGGCACCATGTGTCCTTTATTGTGCCTATGTACCATCAAATCAAATATAAACACATGCATATTCTAAAGAACAACAAGATCCAAACCTTGCAAGGTTTTCTAACATGTGAGACTCCTTGAGATGATTTTAAAGTCTAAAGGCGAGAAATGGATTCTAACGTATATAGTGGGATTTACAGGATAATCGAATTTTACTTGGACACCGTGGGAAGATGGTTAATGTGGTAAGAATGGACGCAATAACGGAAATGTTATCTTCCTGCTTGAAAGCCGAAACTATGAAAATATTTATCGAGAAAGTCTGGAAGCCAATTAACAGAAATATTATACAAATTTGAGTTGGATCAAAATAGTTGTCTGATTAATAGTGGAAATGTTTTTATTAAATAGCTATTTGAACAAGTGCAGCAGCTCCAGCTTTAAAAAGTGCAATTTAGTAAGGAGGAACGTCGATTTAATTAGGACATAATGAAATTAAATGTAGATGCCAAAGTGAGCGCATCGATTCTATTTAATGATATGTGGCCTGATTGACATTTTATTTTTGCTATTGTTACAATGAAAACTTGTTGATTTATTTTTAAACTGATTTAAACAAAAGCATGATGAAGAATCACTACCAGATGACTTTAAGAATGTTGATAATAACAACTTTTTATGTATAACAAAGTTGTTTGGATATGAAAAATGGTCAACTGATGATGTTTTGTTTCCTTCGAATTATGATATCGTTAACTCTGTGCATGTGTATGTGTCAAGTGCATCGGAAAAGTCGATTAGTGTGTTATTTTGAGTCATAATCATAATTCTAAACTGTTAAGATTCTTATTTATTTGCATACAGTCTATTGACATTTTCTTGGGTATTTTTTTCACAATGCTTATATGAATGCAGTTTATTGCTGTGTTGTTTATTTTATTCACAATGAAAATCTTTCTACTTGATCAAAACGGAATACATTACAGTTTACATGCATGGTAGAAGCACTGTCCCATTTGGAAGGTTTAATATGAAGAAGAAGAAGAAAAAAAAACAAGTTTACTATTATAATGAAAAATAATTATTTTTGTATGCGTTCGCTAAAGTTTATAAAATAAGAGGTGAGTGTAGTACATTGAGCAGTAATAAGATTTAAATAATGTTACTTTAATATACAAAGTAAAATATCCATATTTACGAACAAGGATGTATATTCGAGTACACAAAAATATGTAACTTGCCTAGAAATAACACATTTCGTGTCAAATCTATCCCCACGAAAGAACAATGAAGCTTTCGACTCATCTCGTCTACGTATGTATTAAATAGGAAATGCGAAAGACAGCTCTATGTCTCACCCATTTGGGTACATAGAAGGAACTCGATACTGTACTTCTCAAACGCAAATAATACAACTGTTTGTCATACCAAATAACTAACTAAGGGTATTTGGATGTCAATCAAGTTTTAAATGAGTGTCCAATGATTGACTCTTTTAAATGCATTAATGGTGTAACTCTGGACAGATAACTGACATTCTACAACCACCCAAAGAACACTGCAGCAATACTTAACACTCGAAACAACCTACTCAACAAACTGGCCGGCTCAACCTGTGGCGCTAGTGCTCAGACACCCCAGACGTTAGCACTGGTCATCTGTTATTCGACAGCCGAGAATAGGGCTCCTGTCTGGGCACGATCATAACACAGTAAGCGAAGTCCAGCTCAACACAACAATCCGCATAATCTCAAGAACACTACGTCTTACTCCGTTACCATGGCTACCGGTACACAGCAACATTCCTCCTCCACATCTCGTCGCCAGAACGTAACCACAAAAGTGATGGTTAAGGTCTTTGGCAGTGAGAAACTTCCACTGTACATGGACATCACCCCACGTCCAGCAGTCAACTTGACTTCGATACGCCCACTCTAGTTAGGTTCGTTGCCGGAGGACATGACAGCTATTTCGGCATGGAGTGTCGGGTGGTCTTCGACATATATTGTAAACCACTCCCTCGCAGATTAGTCGTCTGTCTGCCTTCCTGGTTTCAACATTCCACGTCATCTGTGGACTACACTGAACCTATTCGGACATGACAGGATCGTTGTGCAGTCAACCTTGTCCAATTGTTCCAAGCCACTAACTGTTTCTGTTGCTGTGACCATGTCTCACACTGTGAACAACTGTCCACTGACAAAGTTCCCGGGTGGACTTCAGGCAATGCACCTAGCTGATAATGATGTTGTTAAACGGCTGGGCACGCTCTGCACTCGATAATAAAAAGAAAATGCGTCTATAAAAACATGTAAGCACAGGGCTACCATGTTGTAAATAAAAGTTGACAGTTTCATCAAAGGTATAGAGATATGAGTCTGTATAATGTTTTATAAAATCAGACTGAATTATCAGAGACAATGACATCACATAATTCAAATATTGTTGAAATAATTGTCATAAGAACCGTAAGTATACAATTATTTTTATCTGCTGGGCTCCAATTTTACTTTTCAGTAGTGGGATAATTGTAACCTTTTTGGATAAAAAAAACCTAACTGATCATGAATTTTTAGCCTCGTTGTACTTAGTTATAGGACGTTGGATCTCAGATAATGTGCCTCGTGTCTATTCCAGTTTTTGGTATTATATTTACTGTTTATACTCGTATAACCAAGAACCCTGAAATAAAACAAGCAAAGAAAAAACAAATGAAAAACCACATAATTACATTAGTATGTCCAGAGATGGAAAGACGATATGCACAATATATTTACATTATATCGGGTGCAAGTTTGAAACAATGTATGCGTCTATTTTACTCTGGATGACATGAAGAAATGAGTGCAAGCTCAAATCTTACCATCGGATCGGCTTGGATCAGTAACTGAGATGTGTCCATGGACAATTCATTTTTCTAGTCATCTCAACACTAAATAACCTTCTTGTAAAGTCCCAAACCAAACCAATAAACTGTAGCTGCATTTATGAGAACATTTACAACGGGATACGATAGAAAACAAATGAAAATGTACATGAAGATATTCTTTCTTTTATATAAGATTATATAATTAAATGATATATTTGTCTACACATTCCATCTGGGTTTGTATCAACCTCAACGAACGGCACAAAAGGTTGAGAGAATCTGATTGTATTGAAGTATTTTAGGATGGGCTAAGTAAAATCGTAATCCCAGTAAAGGACTATTTAGGACCATAATGAAAAACGTTTTGATTCAACCAATTTGGAGGAAAACAACAGATTTAACAATGAAATACCTTCAAAATAAGCCATGCCAATGATATGATTGTACCTTATTAGCGAATTTGAAGATATTATTGCTTTTACGTGACTATTTCAAGGACTTTCCAGTGTCTCCAGAGGTCATGTTTCCAGATGAGAATTTTTTTTTATCTTCCATGCAGAATTGCATAACTTCTTATAAGTGTAGAAAACCAGCTGGGTCATAACTATTATGTACACTGGAAAAGAGGAGTAATGTCTTCCGTAACAGAACATATAAGCTTCATATACATATGGGTTTATTAAATAATATAGATACAACATTATCTTGTTTGATCCAAAAACGTGATTAAATCATAAATACATCTTACTACACTATGATTCACGAGGCAAGAAATGACTTCGATAAATGCTTTTCTAATTGACGAAAAACTGCACATCTGGTAAACAGACAGAACTTTTTTTTATCATTGCAATCAAAACAGTTGTTGCACTAGCTTAATGTAAGTGACCTTGAATATAAATACGATTCATAAAGGCTTGTGACCTTGAAATAAATACGATTCATAAAGGCTTGTGACCTTGAATATATATACGATTCATAAAGGCTTGTGACCTTGAATATAAATACGATTCATAAAGGCTTGTGACCTTGAATATAAATACGATTCATAAAGGCTTGTGACCTTGAATATAAATACGATTCATAAAGGCTTGTGACCTTGAATATAAATACGATTCATAAAGGCTTGTGACCTTGAATATAAATATGATTCATAAAGGCTTGTGACCTTGAATATAAATACGATTCATAAAGGCTTGTGGCCTTGAATATAAATACGATTCATAAAGGCTTGTGAGGTTGTGACCTTGAATATAAATACGATTCATATAGGGGATTACTAGTTATGTAACTGTCTAATGTATAGGTTGTACTACAAGTTCAAGAAAGCAAATATGGCGGTTGTGTGATATTCGTGGTGATCACGAACTGTCCATTTAATCGATACTGCGCAAATCAAGCGTCCAGAGCGTAATTGTTTAATACATTGTTATATTGTTTCATTTCACAATTATGCATACAATATCGAGTCGCTGTCTGTGTCACTTAGTTTTTCGAGTCGCTGTCTGTGTCACTTAGTTTTAAACCTGTATGACCAATAGGATAGAAAGAAACGAGAAACCATACAGCTTTTAAGTACCCTCATTATTCAAAATTAAAGCGAAATTAATACTATGAAAATTAGATTTAATACTTGTGTGCATCGTTCGTTCAAATGATACTACTGCTGAAAATTCTAGTATCCGTTTCTACATATCCGTATGCATTACTAGCTTACACCAAACAGAGATAAATCCAATCATGTATGTTTTTATTTAAAGGTCCCAAAACGTCCAGTTAAAATTTAAAATCAAATGAAAGCATGCCTCATTTTCTCCATACATGATTGTTTAAAAAGGGAACAAAAGACTAAAGTGCTAGACCAACTACACGAATCAAACTTACTAATAGACCATTTCATGGAGACTTCGGCGAACTTCGTAATTTGCTTGGAATTTTTATCACGTGGCGGGTAGTCATCTGACCGCAATAGCCACTCGATAGGTGGTGGGCAAAATATGGCAGACACTTCAGAATCAGCATCAATTTTCAAACTACGTCAGCATCGTTTATGGAGTTGGAAAATGCCTATTCAACAGCGATGCTGCCGCAGATATTGACGAAATTTAATATTGGAACCATCGTGTCTTATTTTCTGGAAACCAGGGCGGATTTCAAAGCCATACGAGAGAATAGTTTTGAGTTGTTTACATCTGGACATGTACATGTAAGAAAACGGTGTCGAAGTAAACAAATTACATCCTTACAATCAAATAGCAGGTTATTCAAACTATTTCTATGCATCCAAAACGTCATTGTAATAAGTGAATTTATAATTTTGTTTTTGAAAGTCTGTGAATAATTTACATGTAAATTTCAATCATTTAATTAGCTTCCCTTGCTGGATTTGGAAAAAACTGACTATCGGCGACACCGGTATTCGATCTCTATAACGTTCACGGACAAGTACAAAACTATTTATCAAGTCGCAATACTAATACATGTAAAATCATCAATCCATGACAGATGATGGGATTTAATGCCACATCCATTATTGGAGCGACTTTTGCAACCTCTGACGATACAAGTAGCGGGTATTTCTTAACGTTTTATCTCTGAAATATTTCTAAACAACAATGGACGCCAATTTGGTATGTACATGTACCCACCAGCGTTTGATTGGCTGGAGTATAAAGTGACTAGGGAGGTTATTCAAATAATTACGGAGAAACTCGGTTAAATCCGGTATGAAATGGTCTATTGAACACTACGTATATACGCAAGCAGGGGCGTATTAACCATTAAGCAGACTAAGCACGTGTTTAGGGCACCAGAGTCAACGGGGGCACCACAAAATTGAGAAAAGGGTGAAAAGAGAACAAAAACGAGTGAAGATTTGTAAAATAAAATGATAAAACTAGTGCAAATTGATCATAATGTTCTGTTTCTTGATCATGGTGTACCCTAGGATTATCTTCCCATGTGTACCACAATATGCACTGCTGGCGCAGTGAACTCGGACCTCTGTCGGTCAATAAGATCATTAACATTTTCAAATGTTTCCTCTTGTAGAATATTCTCGACTGACCTCTGTGCCTCAGCCATGATGTGTGCGATATCCTTGGAAATCTAAGACTACTGCACTGGTAAGATGTCATACAGCTTCAATGATCCTTTTGTACTGCTACAACCTGCATTGTATATATGGTCAGGCAGGTCAAAAACTAAAATGGAAAGAAGGAAGCACCAAGATTTACCAGTGCTTAGGGCACCAGTGAGCCTTAATCCGCCCCTGTACGCAAGCTACGTAACAAAGGGCCACACTTGATTGAGTTTCGAATCAAGCCAATAAATAAGTGTTATATTCGTCAAAAGTCCTAACACACATACACGTTAGCCACGTAAATAATTACGAAATAACAGAACTGGATAAGTCTAACTTTCATATAATTAGATGCTGTCTCTGACAATTTGACGGAAACCGTGATTATTCGTTTATCATGAAATTGTTGAAGTGTTGATGTAATAAAGTTCGCTGATACAGTACATTAAACTGCACTATTAACATGAGCTTTTCCCTCGTGGTGTTCACGACATGTTTTTCAAACCAGCAGAGGAATAGTGATTTCAATTCTTTTTAGTCTTTGCTTATTGCCAAGTGTAACATTTGTCCTACACGAGGAAGGTACATACAAAGGAAGACAAAGGAGAAATTTAATTGCCTTTCTATTTTGTTAGCATATTTGCATGACACATCAACCATTGTCACAGCCAGATAGCTGAACTTAGCAAAGACAGTAGGTGCTGCGTTTGTTTCAGATATGGCATGATAAAGAATGATATTATTGCCAGTAAACTCGTAATCAGCCAATTAACAGAGACACAATTGTTAGATTTGCCGACTTCAATCGTATAATCGCAATCTAGAAGGAACTCGTATTCAATTGATCTTTATTTATCAACAAAGCACATGTATTTCGCTACGTTTCCAACTTTATCAACAAAACTTTTCTTAATGTCATTACATTCTCTGGGCTGATGTTTGGGGTCTTTTGTTCCTTTCAGATTAACAAATCACAAATCCTAAAAGGCGAAGAAGCAAAGGAATATTTGGTGGCATGGATATGTCCACCATAACGTCCCAACTGACTGCATGGGTGTTGACGACTACAGCCTCTGCTTTGTCCGTTACAATCAAAACATTAATCACCCCCACATCATTACTCACTTGGTATAGTCTTCCACCTCCTCGTGATGTGAGCTTGCGAATAATTAAGTCATTAAATGGGGGAGAGAGCGAGGAACATTCTATATTATCAATGAAGTTCAATGAAATCATTTAACGATTCTAACTTGTATGCTGTTACTAGCTATTAGAATAAATAAATATTCATTGTACTAATACTACTTAGGTATTAGTTATTGGAATATAACGTCTTCATTGTCCTCAGACTATTTAGGTACTAGCTATTGGAATAGAACGTCTTCATTATACTTATACTACTTAGGTATTAGTTATTGGAATATAACGTCTTCATTGTCCTAAGACTATTTAGGTACTAGCTATTGGAATAGAACGTCTTCATTATACTTATACTACTTAGGTATTAGCTATTGGAATATAACGTCTTCATGGTACTAAGACTACTTAGGTACTAGCTATTGGAATATAACGTCTTCATGGTACTAAGACTACTTAGGTACTAGCTATTGGAATATAACGTCTTCATTATACTAAGACTACTTAGGTACTAGCTATTGGAATATAACGTCTTCATTGTACTAATACTACTTAGGTACTAGCTATTGGAATAGAACGTCTTCATTATACTTATACTACTTAGGTATTAGTTATTGGAATATAACGTCTTCATTGTCCTAAGACTATTTAGGTACTAGCTATTTGAATAAAACGTCTTCATGGTACTAAGACTACTTAGATATTAGCTATTGGAATATAACGTCTTCATTGTACTAAGACTACTTAGGTACTAGCTATTGGAATAGAACGTCTTCATTATTCTTATACTACTTAGGTATTAGTTATTGGAATATAACGTCTTCATTGTCCTAAGACTATTTAGGTACTAGCTATTGGAATAGAACGTCTTCATTATACTTATACTACTTAGGTATTAGCTATTGGAATATAACGTCTTCATGGTACTAAGACTACTAAGATATTAGCTATTGGAATATAACGTCTACATTGTACAAAGACTACTTAGGTACTAGCTATTGGAATATAACGTCTTCATTGTACTAATACTACTTAGGTACTAGCTATTGGAATAGAACGTCTTCATTATACTTCTACTACTTAGGTATTAGTTATTGGAATATAACGTCTTCATTGTCCTAAGACTATTTAGGTACTAGCTATTTGAATAAAACGTCTTCATCGTACCTAGACTACTTAGGTATTAGCTATTGGAATAAAACGTCTTCATGGTACTAAGACTACTTAGATATTAGCTATTGGAATATAACGTCTTCATGGTACTAAGACTACATAGGTACTAGCTGTTGGAATATAACGTCTTCATTTTACTAAGACTACTTAGGTACTAGCTATTGGAATATAATGTCTTCATGGTACTATATCTACTTAGGTACTAGCTATTGGAATATAACGTCTTCATTGTACTAATAATACTTAGGTACTAGATATTGAAATATAATGTCTTCATTTTACTAATACTACTTAGGTACTAGCTATTGGAATATAACGTCTTCATGGTACTAAGACTACTTAGGTACTAGCTATGGGAATATAATGTCTTCATTGTACTAATACTACTTAGGTACTAGCTATTGGAATATAACGTCTTCATTGTACTAATACTACTTAGGTACTAGCTATTGGAATAGAACGTCTTCATTATACTAATACGACTTAGGTACTAGCTATTGGAATATAATGTCTTCATTGTACTAATACTACTTAGGTACTAGATATTGGAATATAATGTCTTCATTGTACTAATACTACTTAGGTACTAGCTATTTGAATAAAACGTCTTCATGGTACTAAGATTACTTAGGTACTAGCTATGGGAATATAACGTCTTCATGGTACTAAGACTACTTAGGTACTAGCTATGGGAATATAATGTCTTCATTGTACTAATACTACTTAGGTACTAGCTATTGGAATATAACGTCTTCATTGTACTAATACTACTTAGGTACTAGCTATTGGAATAGAACCTCTTCATTATACTAATACTACTTAGGTACTAGCTATTGGAATATAATGTCTTCATTGTACTAATACTACTTAGGTACTAGATATTGGAATATAATGTCTTCATTGTACTAATACTACTTAGGTACTAGCTATTTGAATAAAACGTCTTCATGGTACTAAGACTACTTAGGTACTAGCTATGGGAATATAACGTCTTCATGGTACTAAGACTACTTAGGTACTAGCTATGGGAATATAATGTCTTCATTGTACTAATACTACCTAGGTACTAGCTATTGGAATATAACGTCTTCATTGTACTAATACTACTTAGGTACTAGCTATTGGAATAGAACGTCTTCATTATACTAATACTACTTAGGTACTAGCTATTGGAATATAATGTCTTCATTGTACTAATACTACTTAGGTACTAGATATTGGAATATAATGTCTTCATTGTACTAATACTACTTAGGTACTAGCTATTTGAATAAAACGTCTTCATGGTACTAAGACTACTTAGGTACTAGCTATGGGAATATAACGTCTTCATGGTACTAAGACTACTTAGGTACTAGCTATGGGAATATAACGTCTTCATTGTACTAATATTGCTTAGGTACTAGCTATTGGAATATAATGTCTTTTATTATACTAAGACTACTTAGTTACTAGCTATTGGAATAGAACGTCTTCATTATACTAAGACTACTTAGGTACTAGCTATGGGAATATAATGTCTTCATGGTACTATATCTACTTAGGTACTAGCTATTGGAATATAACGTCTTCATTGTACTAATACTACTTAGGTACTAGCTATTGGAATATAACGTCTTCATTTTACTAATACTACTTAGGTACTAGATATTGAAATATAACGTCTTCATTTTGCTAATACTACGTAGGTACTAGCTATTGGAATATAACGTCTTCATGGTGCTAAGACTACTTAGGTACTAGCTATGGGAATATAACGTCTTCATTGTACTAATACTACTTAGGTACTAGATATTGAAATATAACGTCTTCATTTTACTAATACTACTTAGGTACTAGCTATTGGAATATAACGTCTTCATGGTACTAAGACTACTTAGGTACTAGCTATGGAAATATAACGTCTTCATTGTACTAATACTACTTAGGTACTAGCTATTGGAATATAACGTCTTCATGGTACTAATACTATTTAGGTACTAGCTATGGGAATATAACGTCTTCATTGTACTAATACTACTTAGGTACTAGCTATTGGAATATAACGTCTTCATTGTACTAATACTACTTAGGTACTAGCTATTGGAATATAATGTCTTCATTGTACTAATACTACTTAGGTACTAGATATTGAAATATAACGTCTTCATTTTACTAATACTACTTAGGTACTAGCTATGGGAATATAACGTCTTCATGGTACTAAGACTACGTTGGTACTAGCTATGGGAATATAACGTCTTCATGGTACTAAGACTACTTAGGTACTAGCTATGGGAATATAACGTCTTCATTGTACTAATACTACTTAGGTACTAGCTATTGGAATATAATGTCTTTATTATACTAAGACTACTTAGGTACTAGCTATTGGAATATAACGTCTTCATGGTACTAATACTACTTAGGTACTAGCTATTGGAATATAACGTCTTCATGGTACTAAGACTACTTAGGTACTAGCTATTGGAATAGAACGTCTTCATTGTACTAATACTACTTAGGTACTAGCTATGGGAATATAACGTCTTCATTGTACTAATATTACTTAGGTACTAGCTATGGGAATATAACGTCTTCATTGTACTAATACTACTTAGGTACTAGCTATGGGAATATAACGTCTTCATTGTACTAAGACTACTTAGGTACTAGCTATTGGAATATAACGTATTCATTGTACTAATACTACTTAGGTACTAGCTATTTGAATAAAACGTCTTCATTGTACCAAGACTACTTAGGTACTAGCTATGGGAATATAACGTCTTCATTGTACTAATACTACTTAGGTACTAGCTATTGGAATATAATGTCTTTATTATACTAAGACTACTTAGTTACTAGCTATTGGAATAGAACGTCTTCATTATACTTAGACTACTTAGGTACTAGCTATGGGAATATAACGTCTTCATTGTACTAATACTACTTAGGTACTAGGTATTGGAATATAATGTCTTCATGGTACTATATCTACTTAGGTACTAGCTATTGGAATATAACGTCTTCATTGTACTAATACTACTTAGGTACAAGCTATTGGAATATAACGTCTTCATTTTACTAATACTACTTAGGTACTAGATATTGAAATATAACGTCTTCATTTTGCTAATACTACTTAGGTACTAGCTATTGGAATATAACGTATTCATGGTACTAAGACTACTTAGGTACTAGCTATGGGAATATAACGTCTTCATTGTACTAATACTACTTAGGTACTAGATATTGAAATATAACGTCTTCATTTTACTAATACTACTTAGGTACTAGCTATTGGAATATAACTTCTTCATGGTACTAAGACTACTTAGGTACTAGCTATGGGAATATAACGTCTTCATTGTACTAATACTACTTAGGTACTAGCTATTGGAATATAACGTCTTCATGGTACTAATACTACTTAGGTACTAGCTATGGGAATATAACGTCTTCATGGTACTAAGACTACTTAGGTACTAGCTATGGGAATATAACGTCTTCATTGTACTAATACTACTTAGGTACTAGCTATGGGAATATAACGTCTTCATTGTACTAATACTACTTAGGTACTAGCTATTGGAATATAACGTCTTCATTGTACTAATACTACTTAGGTACTAGATATTGAAATATAACGTCTTCATTTTACTAATACTACTTAGGTACTAGCTATGGGAATATAACGTCTTCATTGTACTAATACTACTTAGGTACTAGCTATTGGAATATAACGTCTTCATTGTACTAATACTACTTAGGTACTAGATATTGAAATATAACGTCTTCATTTTACTAATACTACTTAGGTACTAGCTATTGGAATATAACGTCTTCATGGTACTAAGACTACTTAGGTACTAGCAATGGGAATATAACGTCTTCATTGTACTAATACTACTTAGGTACTAGCTATTGGAATATAACGTCTTCATGGTACTAAGACTACTTAGGTACTAGCTATGGGAATATAACGTCTTCATGGTACTAAGACTACTTAGGTACTAGCTATGGGAATATAACGTCTTCATTGTACTAATACTACTTAGGTACTAGCTATGGGAATATAACGTCTTCATTGTACTAATACTACTTAGGTACTAGCTATTGGAATATAATGTCTTTATTATAATAAGACTACTTAGTTACTAGCTATTGGAATAGAACGTCTTCATTATACTAAGACTACTTAGGTACTAGCTATTGGAATATAACGTCTTCATGGTACTAATACTACTTAGGTACTAGCTATTGGAATATAACGTCTTCATGGTACTAAGACTACTTAGGTACTAGCTATTGGAATAGAACGTCTTCATTGTACTAATACTACTTAGGTACTAGCTATTGGAATATAACGTCTTCATTATACTAAGACTACTTAGGTACTAGCTATTGGAATATAATGTCTTCATGGTACTATATCTACTTAGGTACTAGCTATTGGAATATAACATCTTCATTGTACTAATACTACTTAGGTACTAGATATTGAAATATAACGTCTTCATTTTACTAATACTACTTAGGTACTAGCTATGGGAATATAACGTCTTCATGGTACTAAGACTACTTAGGTACTAGCTATGGGAATATAACGTCTTCATTGTACTAATACTACTTAGGTACTAGCTATGGGAATATAACGTCTTCATTGTACTAATACTACTTAGGTACTAGCTATTGGAATATAACGTCTTCATTGTACTAATACTACTTAGGTACTAGCTATTGGAATATAACGTCTTCATTGTACTAATACTACTTAGGTACTAGCTATGGGAATATAACGTCTTCATTGTACTAATACTACTTAGGTACTAGCTATGGGAATATAACGTCTTCATTGTACTAATACTACTTAGGTACTAGCTATGGGAATATAACGTCTTCATTGTACTAATACTACTTAGGTACTAGCTATGGGAATATAACGTCTTCATTTTACTAATACTACTTAGGTATTAGCTATGGGAATATAACGTCTTCATTGTACTAAGACTACTTAGATATTAGCTATTGGAATATAACGTCTTCATTGTACTAATACTACTTGGGTACTAGCTATTGGAATCGAACGTCTTCATGGTACAAACTGCTTTGGTACTATCTATTTGAATATAACGTCTACTTAGGAACTAGCTATTGTAATAGAACGTATTCATTATACTAATATTACTTAGGTATTAGCTATTTGAATATAACGTCTTCATTGTACTAATATTGCTTAGATACTAGCTATTGAAATATAACGTCTTCATGGTACTAATACTACTTAGGTACCAGCTATAGGAATATAACGTTTTCATTGTACTAATACTACTTAGGTACTAGCTATTGGAATAAAACGTCTTCATTATACTAAGACTACTTAGGAATTAGCTATTGAAATAGAACGTCTTCTTGGTTTTAATACTACTTAGTTACTAGCTATTGGAATAGAACGTCTTCATTGTACTAATACTACATAGGTACTAGCTATTGGAATATAACGTCTTCATTGTACTAATACTACTTAGATACTATCTATTGGAATAGAACTTTATCATTGGAATAGAACGTTGACATTGTGCTAAGACTACTTAGGTACTAGCTATTGAGATAGAACGTCTTTACTAATGCTACTTAGGTACTAGCTATGGGAATAGAACGTCATCATAGGGATAGAACGTCTACATTATACTAATACTATGTAGGTACTAGCTATTGGAATAGAACGTCATCATTGGGATAGAACGTCTTTAGTGTACTAATCCTACTTAGGTACTAGCTATGGGAATAGGACGTCATCATTGGGATAGAACTTCTACATTGTACTAATATTACTTAGGTACTAGCTATTGGAATAGAACGTCATCATTGGATATAACGTTTTTTGTTGACTAAGACTACCTAGGTACTAGCTATTGGAATATAACTTCTTCATTGTATCATGACTAAAAAAATACCTGATAAGTACAGCTACATCTACTACTGTTTAAACATGAAATTAAAAAAACAAACCATAAACAAACAATTGTGCTTTATCAGTGCGAGGTATTGGTCCCAGAACTGTCTTCTTGACCGTACAACCCGGATCGACTCGGAATTTTCAGGAGATCTTGGAAGAGCCGTTATCGACGGATTATGTGGATATCTTGGCACGGGTTTCTTCGTAACTGTTATATGTTTTACATTACAGTTTCATTGCAGAAACAAGATGCCTAATAAGCAAGTTCTGGCGTCGTGCTGGCAGCTACTGACAAATCAGGAAGTGCGGTTACCGAGTGGAATCTAGCTTGACATTCGCTAATTCTATTCTTTGTATGGACATCATATGACCTCTTACTATGAAAAACTATCACACATATTAGGTACCCACCTTTGTTTGAAAGTTAAAACATTTCTATAAATGTAATATCACCCTCTCCATCCGTATCGTAGATATTTTTCATTAACAAAAATAAAAAATAAAATAAAAAATATCAGCAAAGGAAACAAAAAGTAGTTTGAACAGAAGTTCATATTATTGAGAAACTCCAGGATGTTGCCGTGGATACAATACAAAAATACCTTTGGCTTGCAAAGACACCATATGAGGACGATAAAAAGATCCTTAAACATTTCAATGTCTATCCGACAACGAAAATCTGCATAAATGCTGGAGATACGGAGCTAATACTCACTGTGCTATTAATGAGAGTAAGGGAGAAACAGACAGATCATATGTCTCTAATGAAATCTTACTCCTCTATTAAATCAGTATGCCATATGCTACCAAACATAATTGGCAAATATTAAAGTAATAGTATCGGATAGTCATATTAAAGTAATAGTATCGGATAGTCATATTAAAGTAATAGTATCGGATAGTCATATTAAAGTAATAGTATCGGATAGTCATATTAAAGTAATAGTATCGGATAGTCATATTAAAGTAATAGTATCGGATAGTCATATTAAAGTAATAGTATCGGATAGTCATAACCATACCATAAATATTAAAGTAATAGTATCGGATAGTCATAACCATACCATAAATATTAAAGTAATAGTATCGGATAGTCATAACCATACCATAAATATTAAAGTAATAGTATCGGATAGTCATAACCATGCCATAAATATTAAAGTAATAGTATCGGATAGTCATAACTATACCATAAATCACAAAAATGTAGGCCGAGAAGTCTTTAAAGAAACCCTCCTCGAAATATAAATATTTTTTAAACGTCCGCCGTGTTGGAAACAAAACATGTGAAAGAAACGGTTTCTCAAAATTTCCATTTTTCTGATGCAGAAGATTACGACAAACTTTATCTCTCGGAGAATATCAAGAATCGCTTGATTGACCCCATGACACCTCAAATTGACCCGATGATATTCACTATCAATACCTGAAACACAACACAGCTAGAAGTACGCTACTAAACATTTTCAATAGCATTTAGGAAACTGGAAGCGAGAAGCAACTTCGAATTGAGTGCCCAAACATGGGAATAACCAATCTGATCCTTCCAGCTATCGTCCTATATCATTAACAAAGTAAACCAATGTAACTGATGACTAGCAATATACTACTCTGGTATCTCTATTCCAACGAATTACTATCATATATTTTAAACATGGATTGATACGCCAATAAACCAAAATAGAATATTATGTCAGACCTGAAGTATTTACCAAACATATTGTGACCGTCTTTTTCGACTGAAGGAAAGCTTATGACACTGCATGGAAATACAGTTAACATCAGAAGATGTGCGCAGTATAATGACAGTCACAACGTACACAAGGAACTGTCTCTACACTATATTTACACTAGTAATATTTGAGCGTTACAAGATCAAAAGTTCACCCATAAGACCTCCCCTTTGTCCAAGTAAATTCAATAAAATCAGAGCTTCTTATCATAGTCATACGTTATATGTATTCAGAAGGGTCCAACGATTCAGACAAAGATGGAGGTGCCGTTGTAACAACGTATGACCGGCTTGATAAAACATAACGTTTTACAGCAGAAATTACAGTCCTACCCAAATCTATGACCAGCAGTGAAACCATTCTGCAAATATCATCATCGTTTCGGATTCCTGTAACACATTGAAAAAAACCATGCAGCATCTTAAATCTGACCATCCGTTAATATCTCAGATATTACATAAAGATTATGATATAATCCAATGTGCGATAAATGTTCTTTTATCGTGTGTGTTGATTTTCATACTGCTAGGCAAGCAAAAGTACTTTTCAATTACGTAATGATTCTGTGTGAGGAATTGCCACCCAAGAACATCTGGATATTTTAAGGGAATGCGGCTATTGCATCTTTAAATCTTGTTTTAAAGTCTTTACATACGTTACTTTGTCGGTTATTTTATAAGCATTTTACTAAATCTTAACGTCTTTAAGTTTGATATTTTGTCTTATTGTAATTTATATTCTATTAATTAGTTTGTTGGGCTTTATGCAATTCATTTGTATATTTTCCAAATTATACCTTTACTTGGCTCTACATTGGCACTTTTGTTTTAAGGTAACAACTACTAAAATACACACACACACACACACACACACACACACACACATATATAAATATATATATATATATATATATATATATATATATATATATATATATATATATATATATATATATATATAGTGATGCATTTTTAATCACACGATTACGTATCTTGGTGTTCCTGTAATAGTATATAATATTTTTTCTGATATTAAACCTCGCATTAACACCTCATGATTTCACAAAGTTGTCTAGCGACATATAAGGGAATGTTGTAATATTAAGAGCATTTAGATGCGCCTTAGATGTAACTCACTACACACTACACTGCTGTGTCAGTTGATAGACCAAGTATTTTACTCCTGGCATAATTTCAAGTTTGGCTAGCCAAGATTCCGAATATTTATAAATTAATTTAAAAATCTATAGACTTCAGTTGCATGAGCATTCCCATGTGCACCTTGTGCAAAACGTAGAAAACATTGCTGTATGATTTCAACATCTTGTCTTGCCAATGAACCTCACAACACTTAGTTTCACACCCACATTTTGCATATGTTACTAGTATAACCAGTATATACCTCTCCGGTATCTGATTGGGTGCACCAGAAAGAAACTTCCAATCAGACTACTCCTTACATTTACTGAAGGAAACAAATGAGAATCATGATTACAGCCTCTAAATCCAATTTAGGAGAAAAAAGTTTGGATAAAGGGACATCACCGCTGGAACAAAACCGGAATAACATCAGGAGAGAAACAACTTCGAAGAACCCAGGACAAAGGAAAATGATTGCTGGTACGAGGGAACAACCATATGCTGGGACACCATGAGGACAAGATGGCAGCCTGACATTAGGGGCTACTGAAACAGACAAGATAAAGCAGCACAGAAAAGAATCCAATTGCTTTCATTGTCTGGTTAACAGGGTCCTCATTTGGTACGAGAACCCTTTTCGAACAAACTATTTCGCGAAACCTGACTTGATCATTTTTGCACACCGTCCAAAATTAACAAGCTATTTTTATCAAACAGTGACGATACTTATTTATGTCGCATAGACATTTTTTAATTCAAACTTGTTAGAGAATTAATACGTGTACACTTTGTACTAGAAATATGGAAAGTTAAGATAGTTAAACAAATTGTACGACTTCATGGATTTGATTTAATTGCATAGGTGGCTGACACATTATTGGTGTTTTCTTGTCCATTAGTAATAACTCTACCAGATTTGCATTAAGCACGGAATCACGACGCTGCGGGCTGTAAGACATCCTTGGACTTAATGGTACCTCTCGTTTCTTGCCACAACTCGGATAGCTTAAAATGGCGGAGATGTGAAACTAATTTCCACTACCTCCACGCGTGCCATTGCACACCATTAACACACCTAATTGGCTGTTAAGGGTTGAGTGTGTGTTGTGTCTATTCTCACTCACCCAGGGTCCTCCATTCAGGTCCTTTGGTACTTAAAGGCAACCCCGACCTGACGACCAAATGAAATAGTACTCCTTGAGTACATAAATGCCTGGGGGAAGAGGGGAAAGAGACACCCCCACCCCCAACCCCAGAGTAATTAAATATTCAGCTTTGCTGGAAACTTAAAAGAGTGCTGCATGCCCCTACTGGACGATACAGCACAATAATTCAACTTCATCATCATGTAGACTACGTCATATGATGTTGCAACTAATCTTTTCCGATTTAACCCGTTAACATGTAAGATTTATTCCAAGTGAAGACAAACGGTTTATTGTGTGTGTCGTCATGGTGGCCACATAAGAGTCGCGACGAACTCTTTCAATGGAAAAATTGATTCGGCTTGCTAAGGGTATTAACTCTTTCAGCCATTAGAGGGGACCACTCTTTCAAATACTATTTCTTCATGCTACGTATTTCAATGGTTGCTGTGGGTGACTTTGAATAACGCAGATATGACATATATAACCAACCGAAATAGTATATATCAGTGAGATACTGGATGCAACTAAAATAAATGACTCCAATCAAATTGCTTGTCTTGCTAAGATGATGCTTCCAATGACTGTCTCATAGCAACCATTTCGTTCTAAGACGAAGCTCACCTGTTTCTTTTGGTGTCACACGCGTTCTGGGATCATCCATCAGCCATCAATACGTGATCCGTTGAGAAAAAAATTGATTTTATTCAAATTTACTTTAGCCCAGGTTTGGCAGAAAGTGGAATAAATATAGCAAAAAAATTAACGTTTAATATTTGGGCTGCAGACAAGCAAATTCCAACTCAATGTTTAATAGCTTCCATGCCCTACACTTATCAATCATATTATTTAACTTTCTGTCTCTACGCAAATTTGCAGACCACCTCGCTTTGTGAGGCTACCCTTAAAAAAGTGTTGTACAAAAGTAACGAAGCAGTTGACCCTACAGACCTTCTGTTTACGAAGAAAAAGTAGCGAGACACAACCACTGCTTTTTATGAATAATGGTTTCCACATTTCACGTTTACTTCAATCTCCATTCTCACCCAATCAACCATCAAAGCGGGGGATTTGCTATAAAGTTTTCGATGCATAAAACATCGAGAACAAATATAAAGCTGATGTGCCTGATTTGCAATTTTCCATCAATAGATTAAGCAGGGAAACAAATATTGGGTCCAACAAAGAGATTGGTTTTGCGAAAACACAGCGGCGAATACTGGTCGTATTGAACTCACTGGGGTGTTTTATTACCAAAATATTGCGAATGGGGAATCCAGAGACGACAATTGGTAAATAAATGTGCGGGACCATAGCAGCCATATCATAAAAATGACATTAAAATGTTACCACTTTAAGCATCAATCATGCTAATTGGAAATATTCTGGACTCGAAGCATGAAGAAGAGGAAACATCCAACACGAGAACAGAATTCCTGCACAACGTGATGTTGGTATTATTTGAGACAAAGTTGCTTTATTGGACGGATACTTATAGTTATTGGTTTGAGTATTGTCACACATCACAAGGATCGTCAAGATTTCTGACCCAATTTTCCTTAAAATATTTAACATTATTTTATTTCTGTTAGGGTTGCATTATACAGTTGGCACGATGACTGTAACAATAATGGTGAATTTCTTTTTAATACAGAAGTCAACTTAGTTGTCCGAATTTATATAGAAGCACATTGTCTTGAATATTTAATATCTGGTAGATATTAAGAAGGAACATGCCATTTATTCTTTCTAGAATGAAGGAATGTGACGCAAGTAAGCCCCACTCCCACCCACACATGATACAAAGGACTTATGGGGATGTGGCACGTTTTTAAGAAATTGGCCATTGTATGTTAAGGAGTTTTATGTTAATATCAATGACAGCTGACATAGAGAGAGAATGATTTTTTAATGAAATATCTAAACCATACATAGAAATCCTTGCATGTACCCGTGGTTCCATCTCAACTGATATTTATGAAGCGTGTCAAAGCTTGAAATATTATTCGACAAGTTTTATAAGATTAATTTGAAATAAGCACAAATGTCTGATTGCATTTATAACATGGCGAGAAATATTGCTTTTATTTGACTACACTCCAATATCATGGTGAAATAACATTAAAAATGTATTCTTGAATCTGAATCGTCAGGTGTTTGACCTACAGGATGTCATGATATATGTTGTGACGTCATGTGTGCTTTTTAGACATGTTACAGGGAGGATATATGCTTCAAACGAGCGGCGCATAACGGATAATATATATATATATATATATATATATATATATATATATATATATATATATATATATATATATATATATATATATATATATATATATATATATATATATATATATATATATAAAGCAAATTTTCTTCTATTTCTTACTGAATCTGCGCTTCAATGAAACCGGTTCAATGTAAATGGTAGTTTTGTTTTGTGAATTAAAAAAATATAAATAGTAACAGAAATTATAAACAGTAACATAATTATCATTTCCAATTTAAATTAATATAGCACATTAATAACTTGCACTTTGTTGGATTTGAACTCCGTGTATCTATAGTGGAAGGTGGCCATACTTAACACTCGACCGCCTAAGCGTCTGAATGTAACTTCAATATCTTGCTTATAGACCTTTTCTTTTGACGGCTGGTGAAAAGTTATGATATTATTTCACTACTGTGAACTATCAAGATTATTTCTCTCAAAAATAGGAAAACAATGGCGAAGCACAAAATAAATAATTATATCCATCGTGTAGAGAATACGTATAGCGTTTGTACTGATAGATATTGTGGAAGAGACTGAAGTATGACGGAACATCGCTCATGTAGCCTAGTGGTCTGAGCGCTCGCCTCGGATACCTGAGGTCACGGGTTCCAGCTACGACTGAGCCGTACCAAAGACATAAAAATTTTACTAACAGCTACCTCGCCAGGGTCTCAACATTAATAGTTTAGTGCTACGACTGGTCGGCCTGGTGTCAGGATAATGTGACTGGGTGAAACATCATACCACATGTCTGCGGCATCATAAACCACTGCATTTTTTTTAAAGTTACGTTAAAATCCAAACACAACCAAATCACGCAAGTGACGGATAAAGCTTGCAAGCCAAATATCCTTTGAGGATACGGCAATTTGCAACAGTACACACAATATAATTGATATAACTCAGTTATACCCCAGTTATACTATATTATTGTAGTTAACGCTCTCGTCACTAATATGTTTAAAAAAAAGCAAAATACGTTTGAAGAGAAATGTTTTGGTTTTTATTACTTTTTTTTATAACTGAATCGGGCATAAATGCATAGCTGATGCAACGTGATTTACACAAAGGCGTAGCTAGGGTGTTTGGAGCCTGGGGACAAGACTCATTTTTACGCCTTCCCCCCCTTAACTCTGAAACCCATTATTTTCATCGATAAAATCACCATCACCCAATGTAACGCCAACGGGTATTAAATAGAAAAAGAAGAAAAAATGCATTGTTGCAGATTTGCAGCAAAAATTCCACATACAACCTATTTCAAAGCCCATTTTGGCGCCACCACAAGTCTGGCGCCCGGGGACATCTGTCCCTCTCTGCCCCCCCCCCTCCCCACAAGCTACACCTTTGGATTTACATACTGTTGCTTCCTGATGAACCTGATGTGGTGTTATATTACGTAGCAGCAACTTTATTGGGCTATATGTGTTCTTAATATCACACCCAAAATAACTTGACAAAGTTCTGAAAGGTTGAGATTTTACTTACCATCAATGGATAGTCAAACACTGGATACGAAATTAAATGAAAACACATTTGTCGACTACTCAAAATAACACAAACGTCATTTAACATATTGCATTATTCTTTTCAAGGACAATTTCTACACTTTCTACCTTGATTATTTTCCACCATTTTCGTGCATGTTTTCAACTCAAGTATATTCTATATTTACAAATCGGCCATATTTCTTTTTAAAACAAATTCCAAACAACAAACAAATGATTTTCTTTTGAAAGTTTTATATCGTAAGATAGCTGAAGAAAAATGTTTAATTTTATATTATTGTAGTTTATGTAAAATTTAATTTTAACGAGATAATTAAATACAATATTTGTAGTCTCGGGTTTTCCTGTCTGTCATCTAAGATGATTCCAATATGTGATACAGGAGGTTTCCAACAGGTGTTACTGGGGAAATAACAATATTCATATACAGTTTAAGTTATTTCAATGTTTACAGCCAATAATTGTAAAATGTAAATTATCATTAATTATTATTATGGTATATTAAACATTAATTAATTATTATGGTATATTAAACATTAATTATTATTATTATGGTATATTAAACATTAATTATTATTATGGTATATTAAACATTAATTATTATTATGGTATATTAAACATTAATTATTATTATTATGGTATATTAAACATTAATTATTATTATGGTATATTAAACATTAATTATTATTATGGTATATTAAACATTAATTATTATTATGGTATATTAAACATTAATTATTATTATTATGGTATATTAAACATTAATTATTATTATGGTATATTAAACATTAATTATTATTATTATGGTATATTAAACATTAATTATTATTATTATGGTATATTAAACATTCTTTTCTTTGAAGAAAATAGCTAAAACAAACACAAGATAAGAACATGCTTTAGATAGTGAATTAATATGTCTATTCAATATACAGTACACGAACGATCTGATGGCAGAAAATAAGCTGTGCATATTATCAACTGCAGGTGTAGAAACATCGATAATTTTATCCTGACCCAATCTTTCTATTATTATATAACGTATGGTTGCCATCGTAGCCCTCCAGTCATAATTTTCAACACTTAGAGCTCATATGACAGCGTACATGCATTGGTATAGTGTTTCTTATTGCAATAGTTCGTATCGATCAGGCGATCATCCCATTTTCCAAAAAGGGTCCCATACTTGCATGTCAATGTAGCGTTGACATTATTGCCACAAATAGCTCAGTGATCCTAAAAGTAACCCATACATTTTTAGATTTTGGAGTAAACTGTACGTGTCGTAAACGTTTTTCTTTCAGTCGTTTTTTTTCGTACTTACACAAATTTCCTTTCCTTCGTTTGGAAGGGTTATCCTCAAACATTTCCGTACATTATGATTTGATTCACGAAACTCGAAGTTATTAAAAACCCATGCCATACATTTTGCATTTCAGAAATACACATTTCAGAAAACCAATGAAATTATTCTGTTCTTTTCCTACACGCTCTAAAATGCTTGAGTGGCATAAATATCATTCAGCATTTTGCAAGAACAAAGATCAATTTATGTATGTTGGATAATTAGTCTGACTGTAATACAGATTTTATTTCAATAATATGTAATAAATCACTGTCTGTGGGAAAAGTTTGCGTCACAAAAACAAGACTATATAGCATCATGCGCCATTATACATTTAGTCTCCTTTTTAAGTGGGAACTCTTTAGAAGGTGTATATAAATAAGTATATAAATTAGTTTTCTGCTCGAACATACAAGAAGTGGGATTTTATTCGAATGATGGTGGTTTCCTATGACCATAGCTTCATCTAAAATCCTATCAGAAGTCTCGACTTAATCTGGTGAACTCTCATGTTTTAATCGTGCCATAAGACGTTCTCAAGTCGTGTCAAGTATTATCCGGTGGAGGGATTGATATATCATGTGATCTGACACGAGATTAATCGAGATTCCCGCGACGATCGTGCTGAGAGTGTGGAATATCGCGCAGTAGGTCGCACACTCCTTAGAATTTGACTCCTTGAAAATTATCTACTATTGATGTTTTACCTTGGAATCATACTCATTTTGTATTAGTCAGATGTTATAATCATCAAAATGCAAGCTCTTTGGTGTAATGTAAGCATTAACTACTTTATAAGATCTTAGCATTCATCAAAATCTATTTTCTTGGAACCATAATTTTTAAACACTTTCTTGTCGTTTTCTTATATAGGTTTCTTATCGAATACAGAATAAAATAATATGTGATCTATCTTCTGTAGGGTTTGGGCGATAATTATGCAATGAATCTGTTTATGCTGAACCTTTCTAGATGTTGTCGAAGTCATGATCAAACGGAGGTTAATAGCTACAGGTGTCACTAAGCAAACATATATCTGCTTAATCTTGTTCTGACTCTCAATGATGAGATCTGCCAGATTATTAAATTTATTTTTAAAATAATATTTTGCATACATAATTATCATGCTACCAGGACTTGAAAGACCCTCCTCCCCAACAAAAAAAAGACCATGATAAAGAAATAGGAGGATTTAAAGTGAAGGCAAGAAAAGAAAAGGAAGAACAAGAATGGGGAGGAAACATACGTTATATAATCGTTATATAATATACATTAGATAATCCAGCAAAAGAAACTACGACATTAGCAGTAGTATCAATAGCAGTTGTAATGTTGTTAATTTTGTTGCATGATCATTGAAACGCTTTTCTGTTAGTCTCCCTCTTTATAAGTTTAATCTATTTTCTAACAGTCGCGGATTCAAGTTTGGGAAATATTTGCATATGATTTTCGAATCGCTCCAACAACATTTTAAGAAGGGCATGCTATGTTTTTGTTTCAAATTAAAGCCAATGAACTCAAGAGATTTTGTTCAACGAAACACGTCTGCAGGGTTTTAATTAAAACATATTTTATTTGTTCATAGTCTTCGTAATAAACTTACTACAGATTATTAAGTCAGGTATGTTAAACTATTTTTCTTGAAACTGGAACATTTACATTTCATTAGAACATGCAATGTTTATAACAATGCATATAATGTCCAATAGTTTTTTTTTTTTAAAAATATTTATTGCTAATAAAATTCAACGAATTCCGAGATATATTAATTGTACACTATTTTGTACTTCCACGATTAAAAAAAAAGATCAAATGTAAAACGTCGTCATCTTAAATCAATTGAAATCAATGAATATTTTCAACATTTGAAGAAATTGAACAGTTTAAGAAAACAACATGGACATTTCAACGCAAGCATACACTTTAGATAACAGATTGGTTTTTTTACTTTATTTATACAATTTTATGATTTCCTGTTGTTTGGTACGACTTGTTTCTCAAACTAAGTTATTTTATTCCGCGCATAACGATTGCACGTATACATTTTGAAATCAGTGCATACCACTCTGTTTCAAAAGTTGACATCTTTAGTGAAAGATGTAAATATTACTTTTAAATAATTAGACATTATCAATTAATAATAAGTAACAATGAAGTACACTCTTAAAAGGGATTGAACTTGAAACTTTGTCGTTTCTAAAGAAATTCATTATTTACAATATCTGGAAGAAAGCAATCTTACTTTGTAATCACCACTTCATGTAATTCATGAGAGAAGTTGAAAAATCCTTCATTTGTCCCCTCTTTCAGTCTCTCAGAAAGCCATCCTCTTCATATCGTCTGCCCAGGAACAACTATATTTATTAATAATGGACTGAAAAGAGCTACTGTATGCATTTTTAAGTTGAGTACCTCTCCTGTGGTTTTTAATGTTAACATACAATAGGGTATTTTGTGGGTAGAATTTGAATCACTCCATAACAAACGGAATGGGTTTAGAATGGATAAGGATGAATTTATAAAACAATGAAAAGAGGCACCAGTTATCTGTTTATGTTTAAACCCTTCGATTGGAAGGAAATATTTTAAATCTAATGGGAAGAAATAAATTTCATTTTCTCTTTATCTCAAGCAATTCATGCACCTTTGTTCCAACCATGGATCTGAAATACAGGTTGTTACAGGGTAATATATTTCAAAACCCTACATGTTATTATAGACTTATTATCTGACACATAACGTCTCTATAATAAAGCATTAGAAAACGAAACCACAAATTCTGATTCCTGATTAAGTAGAGCTAAAATAATTAAGATTACTTTTTATATTATTAAGTACTATGCCACGTTGAAACAAACTGCTACTTACATTGAGTATACTTTGACAAGATATTAAAATTCATATAATTAAAAAGAGTCTTTCAGAATAATTAATTATGTTATGGATGTGGCACAGATTTTGATGGCAAATTTCTCTCAAAGACGGCTTAGTTTTGTATACAAGAGTCACACAAATACAACATTTAACGATTTATGAAACCATCTCTTATTTTTTAAATATTGATGCCACGAAAGAAACGCCATGAAATGCTTGTCACGTATTCGTTTAACAACTACGCTGTACTATTAAGGTTTAGATTTTTTTTTACAAGGGAAACTTTGCCCATTTCTCAAATCTTATGACTACGTTGAAAATCCTTACAAATTGTGTAACAACAAAGGATATTATCTCTTTTAATGATAGAAAGCCACACGTACTATTAAATATGACAACAAGCTTTATTCAAGATATTACAGAAACACAGTGTTCTGATGCAGTCTTGAGAACGCAGTCTGTACTTGTAGCTGTGTAGTTATAACGGTACAGTGCAGATGAAGCCAAAGATGCCCCTGCAGGTACAGTCCCGGAATCGAAGAATCCATATACTTGTTTGAAATATTTTATTAATCAATCTAGTTAGTGGCACTTGATAAAATATATGGAATGAAAATTCCATCAGCAAACTTAAGAACATGAAAACCACCATTAGAAAGTGGCATCCCTCGAAACAAAATATGGAATAAATGAGTTGCTATTGTACCTATCGTGTATCGACACACCTACAGGACAATCCTACCTAACACGTGCATATAAATTTAGAACGGAATGTATTCCATGTAAATGGATGTTGACAAGGGACTATTTGCAAGAGTATGTTCCTGTAGTAAATAAATATATTTACGTGAACTGCTTGAATAAACTGCATGAGAACTTATCACCCGAGTAAATCGTGGATATTTTAAGTGAATGCGGCTAATACAACACATTTGAATCACGATGCAAACAGTGTACATATTATAACTTTAACTTTGTTGTTTCGTTGTTTTTCAACAGAATTTAAGTAACCGCACTTTTCAAGGTCTTTTTTATTGTTGTTGTACGTGATAATTACATTTATCTGGAAGAGTTTATCTTTCAAAATTTGTTTGTAATACGTTTCTATATTTTACAAACTTTATGTTTGATTGACACTACATAGCCATTTTGTATTGAGGTGCCATACACACACACACATACGCACGCGCACGCACACACACAGAGACATACCTACATGCATAAACACACACATACATACATACATACATACATACATACATACATACATACATACATACATACATACATACATACATACATACATACATACATA
The DNA here is from genome assembly GCA_030141615.1 of Unio pictorum. Taxonomy (NCBI): domain Eukaryota; kingdom Metazoa; phylum Mollusca; class Bivalvia; order Unionida; family Unionidae; genus Unio; species Unio pictorum. Next base: position 16,658,462 of record JARLTB010000020.1, on the reverse strand, counting down.
CATACATACATACATACATACATACATACATACATACATACATACATACATACATACATACATACTCCTCTCGTCAGTTGGCACCACATCGCGTAATCTTTGGCTTGTTACCATTTTAGAGTTGGAAGGGAAGCGACAGACATGAAAAGTAAAACCGAAGTCATCGGAGTTATCACAGCCAGTAATTTTGGAAAATGTAACTGTAAAATGATCATACCACCTCCAAACAAATCAATGAAATAAATATTTTAAGATGAAGGGACTCCGTACATCGTTCACGTGTCTACGAATTCAATTTTCTTTTCGCAAGTTGTTAGCATTTAGTTTCAGAATGTTTCCCTATATTGTTCTCTCTTGTTTAACTGGATTGTGGTGAAATAGAAGGTACGTGAAAGGCAAGAATCCAGTATGAACAAAGAAGTTACAATATTAAACTGTTATGAAAATTGTTTGAAAAAATTATAGCATTTTCACTTTGGTTTGCATGTAAGAGTCCCCAGAGTCAAAGATCAAGCACATCGTGCCTGAATCATCACTTTTACAAGAAGATACTTGAACCCAGCAGTAGTGAGATCCGGACAATGTATGCCAACTGCCTGTACAAACATTTTGTGTGCTGTGCAGATCTGTGATTTCGAGCCTTCAATAACATTTGATATTCTGTTGTTAAATTCGACTTTTCATTATTGCAGTGCTTCAAAGATACTGATCTATGGAACCACTTGATTTAATAACCCCCCTGTTGGCTAATTCGTACTACTACACAGTTTACGTCATAATGGGCTCCCTGTTTTCCTTGAAGAAGCACTGCTGTGTAAATATGGACCGTCGCATGACAAATATTGCTTGACATTTTGAGAACGTTTTGATTTACTTTCTCTTTTATATTTGACTGTTCTTCTCACACCCCTTATGAGGCAATGAATATTGGTCCACTTTAAACTATTAGTCAGGGGTATGCAGTGATCAATGTGTCATCCAACATTCAAGAGGAAATTATGATTCAATTAACCATGACAAAGGTTAGGAAATAATGCATGTCTTACATTCTATAGTTATGCACGTATTTTTCAATGACGGGTTTCATTTCGATGACGGCTTTGAATATATATATATATATATATATATATATATATATATATATTTCGGATTAACAACAGAACACAACTGATGGTGATACTAATACAATATTTAATGACCAATGACATGAATGAAAAATTAATTATGATTAATATCTGCGTTTATATCATCCAAATATTGGATCAATTAACATAAAAAACAAGGATTGAAAGAATGAAAATACAACTTACACCCCAAGAACAAGGGATCAATGATTCAGTGGTTTCACAACGAAAGGAATGATTTGTTTGACTCAAATAGTAAAACAATATAGTATTTTACTTGTATAGTAATGTATATTCACGCAGTTAAATTATGTAAACTAAAAGGGACAGATATACAAATTATCTTTGCAGTCCCAAACTACACTGGGTTTTAGGAACCTCAAAACGTAGCCCACGGCTAAAAGATTACATGCATGGAATTACACACTCCGTCACCAGTACACTCGGCAACCAAACTGGTCAATCAAGCCGCCAAAACTTCAGATTGGTCAATCAAGCTATTCAGGGCCCACCAATCTAGGTCAGCAACGCTTGATCACCTGCTACTCGACCAGCAACACTGTTTACTTCAGCTCTACGGCGGGTATGGTTCAGCTTCACAGCTGCTATGGTCGACTTCGATTGTTATCTTTGCAGCTGATACCACTTCGACCCCGATTGCTCCGATAGCTCTGGTCATTCCGATCACCCATGTCAGCTCTGCAGCTGAGCACTCCGTTCAGATATCACTCCATTCACTCTGGTCAGCTCTACGGCTGATCAGTCCAGTCACTCTCGTTATCTCTACAGCTGGAGATGTGCAAGTCCTTAACGTACACGGCTCACTGGCACGACGTTTTGTAATGTAAATATTTGTACCTATGGTGAGACCTTTATATACATTTAGCGTCTGTGCACTTGAAAAATTCTGTTCTTCCCATCAAAAGCATTAGCATTTCGCCCTAGCCTCATAGAATGAATCGAACACACAAGAATATATATATATATATATATATATATATATATATATAATTTTATCAGTGATATACCTATACCACGATATATATATATATATATATATATATATATATATATATATATATATATATATATATATATATATATATATATATATATATATATATATATATATATATATCACTGATAAAATTATATTACTGTACATTCTATATATTATATATATATATATATATATATATATATATATATATATATATATATATATATATATATATATATATATATATATATATATATATAATCATTGTGCACCAAAAAAATGAAACACGAGTACATGTATTCAGTTAATTAAAGAATCCATACAATTCCGTGACTCTATATATATATATATATATATATATATATATATATATATATATATATATATATATATATATATATATATATATATATATATATATATATATATATATATATATATATATATATATATATATATATATATAATGTACAGTAATATAATTTGTATCAGTGATATACCACGAGGTGTAAAAATGTTTCATTAATTAAAATGGAACAAGACTAGCCGAGTTTCCATTCAATGAAAAGACTTATACAACGATTCGTTGAACAGCGTACATACTATACATATATTTTATTTATATCACATAGAAATACATATTTTTTTCTTCAAACAGTAAAGATTTACTACAGGCAGCTGGTATTTACCAAGTCAATGAACTTATTACATCCCCGAGTGTGTCCGCTACAAAATATAGTTATATGCTTTTGTTGCTAATCAATCACCTTTGCATAATAAGAAGTTGATTTTTTTTTTTGATTTTTTTTTTTTTAGTTTCTATTTTTCTTCACGTTGATTAAATAAATATGATACACACTTTTGATTTAAACGGTAAAGATGGATTTAGTGAAGAAAGTAGAATACTAGAAACGCTTCATTAGCTACGCCATTCATTTGAAACCCTAAGCCATTCACGTACCGGCGCATGGAAGTAAATGTGGAATAGAAACAAAGCCAAATGACGAAGCAGCAAGAAGTAATTAAAATATTTTAATTTTTAATATATTAACAGCTGATCTAAATCATTATTTTACTTTAATAACAGTACGAGAGAGAGAGAGAGAGAGAGAGAGAGAGAGAGAGAGAGAGAGACAGACAGACAGAGAGACAGACAGACAGACAGACAGAGAGACAGACAGACAGACAGAGAGACAGACAAACAGACAGACAGAGACAGATGACCATCAATACATAAGACTAAGAGAAGAGAAGAGAGAGATTTTAGGTGGCTTATTAAAGAAATAATAATAATAATAATAATAATAATAATAATAATAATAATAATAATAATAATAATAATAATAATAATAATAATAATAATAATAATAATAATTAGGTACCACATTTGTAATATCCCTGGTGACCATATCAGACTGCTCAATGTAGCACCATTAAGTAAAGACCAGCAGGAGATCACTTTGCGTGGTCATTACCCGCATAGTAACAATTATTCGAATACGCTGGCCCCTATGATTACATAAAAGGAAATGGTTTGCTATTTAGACAAAGGGTATGGGTATTATCACAATGGAAAAAGCAATGGAACAAACATTGGAAGTTTTTTTAGCCGCTATATTAAAAATACCAAGCGGAAAGTCGACGAATTGTATCTTTGCTGGAAACCATCATCGGTAAAAAGAATTGGCGTCCGTGATGGGATGTTATTCTTTTACTGTTGTTGTTGTTGTTGTTGTTGTGGGGTTTAACGCCATTTTTCAGCACAATATAGGCTATACATGGCGGCCAGTATTATTGGTGGAGGAAGAACCCAGGGAAACCCCCAGAAAGAACCACAGACCCACGAGAAGCTATTGACAAACTTTCTCACATAACCACATTGGCCGAATCGGAGACTCGAACCCACATTGACAGAGGTGCGATGGCAGTGATCCGTAACGAAGAGCGCTTTAGACTACTCGGCCACTCGAGGCGCCTCTATTATTTTTCTAATAGGATGAAGTCGTTATTAAACATAAATCTTCAGGAGTACTCATCAACGTTAACAGTATATTGGGGTTGTCTTTTATGAACTAGTGATCAGATGGAATACCGTGAGTACTCTCGATGGAAAATAGTGGGTAATGATATTTGTGTTAGGAGTGTATTTTTAGTAAAATTAATAAGATTGATATTTTCTTTAAATTGTATTATTAAAGCAATGTTTTATGCATTTATAGCAAAACGTTGGCAACTTAAATCATTATTATACGAATGTACATTATTGTGTGGAAATAGGTTATAAAGCAAAAATCAGTCAGCTTCTAAGTCTTATCAATGAACATATCTTCCGTAAAACCAGGCATTGGCAAAAATCTTACAAAAGTCAGTCAGCCCCTAAAGTCTTATCGGTAAAACACAGAACAAACTTCCGTACTGACGTAAATACAGAATGGTTCATGTATAATGTTGGATAGTATCTAAGGTTTGACGGACATTGCTGCTGGCTTAATATATTAAACATGTTGCTGATTTAGAATATTTAGGGATTATCATGTTCGGACGTAACTAATGCCAAACGAACTACAAATCTGAGTTGTACTTTATGTCAGATGACGTCAAATTAAGCTGGTTTGGACCAGGAAAAACTGACTTTTACTTGATGAGAGAATAAACATCTATTTCCAAGGGTACGTTAACCTGACACAGGATGCATATAAAAGACCACGCATTTAAGGGTCAGGTCAGTTCCGTACCGACAAAAGAAATAGATGTTTGCCTTCTCTTTACAGGTAAAATAATTGTATATTCGTAACTTCTTTAGAAATAAGTATTTTTAATGATTGAGATTTTAATGGTAAAATTGTTTTGTGTGCAACATTGCTACTGAATTCTTTCATTGATAATATATTGTAACGGAATGTTTAAATGTTCTAAATAATTTATATTTAATTATATTTATGTACTTTTTATTGTAAGGTTAAGATTGCTACCAACTTCATGTTAGATTTAATATTGAAATAAAGTATTCTTTAAGTAAGAAAGAATATTATCTAGCAATATATTCTAAATCAATATTCTATTTTAAAATTAGTAAAATACATTTCTTTAAATTAATTGTTACATTAACTACAGTAATTACATCTTACACTTTTGGCTACCTTGAAATTGATTGAGAATTAACTATTTGTATAATATTCTAAAATGCAGAAGTTATACGAATAAATGAAGTTGGAAAGCTTGAAAAAGGGAAAATATAATATGTATTGCATGAACTTTTATTATAAAGTTTTTAGATGTGTTTCTAGAATGTAGTCAATATATTTGTGTTGTTTAATTAAATAAAGGTCAGTTCCGTACCGACAAAAGAAATATATGTTTGCCTTCTCTTTACAGGCAAAATAATTATGCAGATGTAGCTGGTTTAACATTGTGACGGCACGCGGTTAAGAGAGCTTTCTCTCTTTCTCTCTCTCTCACTCTCTCTCTCAAAGATGTAACCGTACAATAACCTTTATTACAATAACTTTTTTTACATAACATTTGCATCAAGGACATGCCAGGATTACCTTACTCCTCTGAGGGTTATATTAGTACTGTTAACAAAATTGTGTTTCTGTAAATTAAACGTCCGTTTTGCAGTGGTATTAAAACATTAGCAGAATAGTTATGCCTCAGATATCAGGATTAGATCTCACTCGTGAATGATAATGATTTACTTACTGACGCCGTTGTTTTTTTCTTCGAAAATGTACAATGACTCAGTTACATTTATATATTTGGTACGATAAAAGTTTCAATGTATGGATTCTGGTCGTAATACGGATCCGATCACAATAGGAATTATATCCTTTTTCTGAAGGTATAAACTGATAATGCAAACCGTCGTAGGGATCGTCAGACGAGACTGATTTTCTGACATTGCTACCATCTAAGCCGACCACTGAGTTTACTATGATGTCGTCGAATGTTTCAAAAAGAAACATCGGAATGAGCACGTTGTTGCAATATTACCGTTTAAATTATTCGCTACCATTTTCCACCATACTGATATACTTCCATATCGGAATATTATGGATTAAATATTATATATTAAATCAGTAGCACAGATTTGTGATTTGATACTTTCTGTTATACAATAAAAGCGGGATCTTTTGGATTGTCACGTTGCAATGCCAGCCTTTGCGTAAGTCAGGGGTCAGGGGAACACAGAAATGGTTAGAAACCATATATATATGTTAGACACCGGCTACAGCTGACCCCTTTGTAAAGCTACGAGAACCCTGTCCGTTTGGGTGTGAAAAGTCGCACGTGGACGTTGAAAGCATTCTTAAAAAACAAAGGACCCTTCTAGGCTTCATGAATCTCACCACTCTGACAGACGGCACGGGGTGCATTGTCTTCTAAGGTAAATAGAACAGGGTAGAATCGACATCCAATCGGAATTGAGAGAGGCTGTGGTCACCATGTCAATCCAAACTTATTTAGTATTTTCGAGGTAGGAACTTAGTAATTGCCCAAACATCGTGCTGAAAAGATTAAGAGCGATACTACTGGGAAGCCATAGTACTTTGGTGGAGAAACGTAGTAAATTCTAAGAAAAACAAAGCTTCATAAAGGTCAGTCAGTTATTTGTTCGATTGTGGAAGAATATTACGACATTGTAAATGGAATTATGTGCAGTATGTATACTTCATTACTAGAATCGTTAGGACGAACAATTACCTTTGTAGTGTTTAATATGCACGCGTATTTGAGAAATGCGCTATGATTAAGTAACGAATTATGTAGATTGCTAACTTCTGGTCAGAATTAATATTGTGCATCTGTTTAATTAAATTGTAACTTTTGGAAATTGTTTGCAGTGTGTACAGTCAGTTAATATAGATGTACAGATATATCAGAGCATATATATTGGAATATTTGTGTTCACTTTGTAGGAGTGTAATGTACATAAATGCGTCTGGTTGTTGTGATATTGCTCAGTATAATGAGATTAAGAATAGGAGAGATACAGATGAGTAGGAAACATTAACAGTTGGAATAGCTATCTGACACTATAAATCAAATGATGCGGTTTGCTTTCACTTGGTGGAGAGGAAAACGAATGATTGGGGAATTATTATCATTTGACTATTGAATTGTATTAAATTGTTATTCATTTCAATTTCACCGTAATAATTTAACTGTCGTCAATGCTGATTGGGGCCTCCGAGCTTAACCTCTCTCTATCACTAATTTTACTTACTACAAAATCAATCATTTGTGTAACTTCTATAGTAATTTAAATAATATTTTGGAAGCACCCAACCCCAGCCATAAAAGACACATACCACAGTGGCAGCATAACAAACCACGCCACACGCCACATAGTATATTAAAAAAAATCGCATCCTCTGAGGCAAGATATATATTGCTTTAAAATTGTATTATAAGTTACGAAAGCGTATTCGGCTGATTTTTTTTCACAGTTTCGGATGTTATCTTTTTAACGCTGATTGAGATACCACACCAGCACACGATACGATTAATATAAATGGGTTTGATGATGCCCCGTCGACACTGCACCTACTGCGGTTAACGGAATAGGCGCTAATGTCATCACGGCAAGTCTTCATAGATAGTAACGATACGTGTGCTTGTACACGTAAACGTATATGGTAATGTTGGAAACGTTCATCTAACTAATATTTGATTTCATGGTCGAGTTGCTTGCTGATTTCACTGAAATCGAAGATTGATTTCATTCTATACTTCTGCGTCGAAAATAACTCTGACAAAAAAGTCCAAGTCGATCAAATTTTCTGTCAAAGGGTTTCGTGGATTTGTCAACATTAAATGTTATTGCTCCGAATTAAAATGCAATATCCACATATATTGCCACATCAAATTTTCTGTGATTTTACTTACGTGATGAATATTCACCATATGCACTGACACGATAAAGTTTAAGATATACCGTCTCCCTCCTAGCGACAAGTCACTAAACTATACCGGAAGTCTGTCTCCTAAAAGCTTCATGTCAAAACACAAGAACTTTAGCGTATTTCCTTAGCCATCTCATCTCACACTAACCATTAATCAATAATCAGATAACGGCTATTATTAATCTCATTATATTGAACAATATCATAAACAACCAGACGTATTTCTGTACATTACACTCCTACATAATGTACACAACTATTCAAATAGCGAATTACAATAGTAGTTTCACGTAGTAACGATTCTAGTAATGAAGCATAATACTGCATATAATTACAATTATAAAGCCGTATTTATCTGCAACAATCGAGCAAGTAACTTATTGACCTTTACGAAGTTTTGTCTTTCTTATAATTTCCTAGGTGTCCCCGCCAAATTACACGTGGCTTCCCCGGAGTAATGCTTTAAAACTTTCCAGCACGATGTTTGGGCAATTACTAGGTTTCTAGCGAGAAAATACTAAATTTATTTCAGATTGAAATGGTTACCACACCCTCTCTCAATTCCGGTTGGATCTCGAATTTATCCTGTTTTATTCAACTTAGCAGACAATGTCCCATGCCGTCTGTCAACGTGGTGAGATTCAATATTTATGTTCATTGCATGTTTCCTACACAACATTTCGGTGGCCTGCGCTATGATGCATACAGTCAAAATTCTAGTTTTATGTGGCTATTTATTTATAAAAGAATTGATAATGATATTAGTAACATTGCTGTTCTTAATTTTTTTCACTTAGTGCTGAATAAATGGTTTCATTTTAGATAAAGAAATATAAAATTTTATGTGGCTGACACACGTTGTATAAGATTTATATACAAATATATCACAAAGTTCTAGGGTGTTTGTTTTTGTTTTTAGAAAACGAAACTTCTTTTTTTGCTTAAATTCTGGTTGGGGTATGGTTTTAATTTTGAAAGATGAAAAAAAAAAAGGTTATATGTTGGCATGTCGTCTGATCCTTAAAATACCATATGCGATTGAAAGCCATGCAGCTTGTACATTTTGAGACCGCTTATTAACTTTTTCATTTTGTAACTGTTATTTATAGACTCCTCCCATCATTAAAATATGCAACACTTCACGTTTAGTCTGGATTTTGTATCTAGTTTTTGTTTTGTGGAAACTAGTCGAAGAAGAGCATGATTTGGGTGCAACGTTAGGAAACTGTTTTCTCGTGTCGCCATTACAAATTTATTGACAAGCACGCAAACCGAACCAGTAAGTAACTCCCATTTAGTTCATATATTCTTTCCTCACGCATAAATCGAGATATATAGATGTTAGTATCGATAGTTATACAAATAGGTGTTTGGTTATTTCAGGCAAAGCGATAGTTGTGATTGTGCTTTCACGAGTTTGCTTTGTGTTTGTTTCTTTGGTGCACAGACATCCTGGTATTCAATAAATTTTTACATCATAACTAAATAAGTAATTTAACATAATTTATAATTACGACCTAAATATTGTTTCTCCAGACCTTTCCGAAAATATTCATGCGAATATCTGAACATTTAATTTTGAGATTTCCTCAGAATATAATGTACATATGTCATAAATGATTAGTTACGTAATGCTGCCGTATAAAATATCTGAATATTTGTTCAAAGAAATTGTCAAATATGATATCAAATTGCCCGAAGTTTTATATTCATGGACGCAGAGAGAGATTTATTTATCAGATGAAAAGTTGTAAGGTTCCCGCAGAGATGCATGTACATACTGCTTTCAGAGGAGTTAAGTGGATTGGAGAACATCTGGCTTGCGTGTCAACATGACGCATGGAGATTTTATCAAATCAATCAACAGCTGCTGATAGTGAAATAACTACAAACATAAATGCTTATTTCAAAAGAAAAACAAGAATGATAAAGTTTCATAATTTTAGTCACAGATAAATAATTGGGTTAAATCAAAATGTTCAGTCATTATATAATACAAGGGAGATTGCTATATTTAATTCAAATTTGATAAAGTCAGAATACTAAGTATGAAAATACACAGATGTCGTCAACATCATAACGATCTCGATATTATTTCAGAAGCCATACATTTTTTTGGAAGACAGCTACGTGATATGTTGTGGGAATTACATAATCAAAGGGATATGTTTCATTTATATGTGAAATAATTCATTCAACTTTATGGAATGAATTTACGTTGCATTAAAATGGTTCCTAAACGTTTTGCGGATCATAAAAAATAAACAGAATGTTAGACAAATTTTGCAGCACAATGCTCAATCGCAATATGAAATATTTAAGAATCTTGCATTAAAAGAGAAGCTTGAAAGTGAAGGTTGACAACAATTTATTTATTTTCAAGCTTATAAATTACGTTCTTCATTGAATACCTTAAAGGATTAATTAATTTTAAGTTTATTTTTAAGCAAACAATGGGTATAATCTATGGTTTCTGTCAAACTTTGTTTCATCTTTCTTTGTTCTACTGGTAATTTATGATTTGAAGCTTTGGCGATTACCAAACAATTTCTAAATTTTAAAGAGAAATGTAACAAGTTGTCAAATTCAGAAGTTGTTTTGTACACTAGTCACCATATTCCATTCAATGTTTTATAAATTAACCGAATATTAGCTACAAACAATTTGACATTTACATCATTAGGAAATAGGTATTTTATTTAGATCTGGCTCTGAATGTCTTCATCAAATATACCAAATATGACCACAAAGGACTTCATCAAATATACCAAATATGACCACAAAGGACTTCATCAAATATACCAAATATGACCACAAAGGACTTCATCAAATGTACTAAATATGACCACAAAGGACTTTATCAAATATACCAAATATGACCACAAAGGACTTCATCAAATGTACCAAATATGACCACAAAGGACTTCATAAAATATACCAAATATGACCACAAAGGACTTTATCAAATATACTAAATATAACCACAAATGACTTAAATATATCAAATATGACCATAAAAGTCTTCGTCAAATTTTCCAAAATTTACCACACAGGACTTCATCTAATGCACCAAAATATGACCCTGAATGACTTCATCAAATATACTAATTAAGATCGTGAAGGACTTCATTAATATATCAAATGTGACCATGAAAGACATCATAAAATACACAACATTCGAGACTGAAGGACGTCCATGAAATATACTAAATGTGGCAATGAAGGACTTCATTTAATATAGTACTTCCAATTAATATTAATTTATCTTCACATAAGTCTTTATGAATATCATTACGTAGCCATTTATACTAAATGCGCGAAAATTTAATTTTTTTAATACGTTTTCATGCGTTTCCAGAATGATCAATCTCTAGTTTGTACATGAATAAATAAATGAAAATTGTTAAAATTCGCCATTCTGAACAAACTTAGATAATTTCCTAATGATAAAATTGCAATGTGCAAAAACATAAAATCTGCCCCCCCCCCCCCCCGCAATGAATAAATTTCGAATTAAAATCCAGTGCTGTTACAAAGAAAGTTTCAACTCCGAATATATTGATTTGCGTGTAGTGACGTCGAGATGTGCCAACAGTGTTTTGATGAATCACAATAATATGTTGTTGTGTGAAATCAGTATAATTTCAAGTTAATGTTCCAGTTCAAAAATACAATAGATTAACATTATGTGTTTCGAGTAACTAATAATTTTAATAACTAATTACACCCAAATAAAATAGTGAACTTAATAATAAAACTGGTTCTGTCTCAGATGTTAAATGCAAGAATGAGTGCATTCTCAGTAAACACTATTATATAAAAACAACTTAGACACAAATGGGTGAGTTTCGAACTCGTGACATATGATAAACGAGTCACACGCTCCAAATTTCCTACTGTGACAGCGGCTCCAACTAATGGAAGAATCATACTAACAAAGTATTCCCGAATCTGAGCAACGTATTAGTTAAATATCGGGTATCGGCCAATCCATAATACCGTGACACTCTAGGAAGTGTAACCACAACGTTGACAAGAGGAACTTTGTATTTTAAAAAAAAATGAATCACTTCTTAGAAAGCCCATCTCGCGGGAAATGTTCGTGTTCCTAACCGTGTTTTCAGCAATATTTTAGCCAATAGCGGGTCCAATATAAAAGTGTTGCCTATTGTAATCTCAAACCCACGACTGAAAAATTTCGGTACAGCAAGTGGCCTTGACTCAGAGGTCAAAAGGTGTAATGAGTACGTTACAAAATGAAATCATCTTGGCTTCACAACGAGTCTTCCAGAGGGCAAGGAAACCCATGAATGAAATTTGGAAATATTAGAAAATGCAAAAGGTTTTTTTTTTTAAATTTTTATTATCAAACCTTAACGCCGTTTTTATGGCCGTCAATATGGCTACAAGGTAGAAAGGGTTACTGAACATGTGGTATAGTCTATTCTCTTACCTATGTAATGATTTACCCCGGGCGTGAACATGCTACACCAAGGAGAAATATAAACAATGTATGTGGTTATCTTATTTGCATGAATCGTGCCTTTATATGCAGAAATGTGATATAGTTAAAAAGATTGAGATGAGTTTATTTTCTTAGATCGTAAGATTACGTATATTATATATATATATATATATATATATATATATATATATATATATATATATATATATATATATATATATATATATATATATATATATATAAGTGATCATGTATAAAGATTTCTATATTGCTTCCCCCATCACCAAGAGCAAGTGGATCCCGGATAAAACGAATTGTATCGTTTGTGTATACTTCGTACGATATCGTGGATGCTATAGCATCGCTATGTTTGAAGTTTTCGGTATTTGTCTGCATGGTATCACCTATCGTGTGCTTAATCTTGTATACAATGGATGTCAAGAGGTTAATATTTCTGCATCACCATTTTGATTTCGGGGGAATGTCGATATTGTTTGTGAGTATGCTGCTTAAAATGCACACGTATCAATGTATTCCAAAATATTGCCGTACCTGTGTCCTCATATAATTTCCATATTTTCTTAAAATCAATATAACTATAAACAAGCATTTAACCAGTCTGAAGTCTCATTATATCCAATAATGTCAGGCAAGCCAGATCACATGATTACCATAGTTGTCAAGAAGCACGAGATCAAATGTATGATAACATGTAAGAGTCAAAATTAGAAGTATTATCATTCAACGTAAGTTCTGCACTGTTGTTTTGTAACATTATAAAACTTTGTCTTCTAGGCTATTTCACAATAGATGCAACATAAAAAACATTGAAATTACTTTGGACTCTTTCACAACATAACTAGCATAGAAAAATTAACAAATATCTATTTCGCCATATAACCAGCGTAGAAAATATCAATATAGCTATGGTCTATTTCATTACATAACCAGCATAGACAAAAATTAACATGCCTATGAGCGATTCACCATATGACAGCACACACACAAACACACACACAGATAAATATATATATATATATATATATATATATATATATATATATATATATATATATATATATATATTGGCTACATGCATATGCATTGTGCATGAAATATATTAAAGCTGGCGTCCAACAACGCACCATACGTGGTCTACTATTTCTTATTTATATTAATGATATGGCAGAAGATTTTTTTCAAGCATAACACGGCTATTTGCTGACGACAGTTATATATCTCACGTTTCTGAATACTTTATGCAACAAGACTTATATTACATTGTTGGCGAAACCACATTGAAAAACTTATTCAAAAGCATGACTGGAATGATGAGAACTCTCATGTTCAAGAGATTCCTTAACCATGTATAACTTTCATCAGACTAATTTTAGAGTGTATAATATGGGATAGGCGTAACGAAACCGTTCTAATTGACTTGAAAAATACAAAAACAAAGCAGCAAGAATTGTGACACGAATTGCCAAAAGCATTAGCTTTGAATTTTTTGGAATATAGTTGTATGCATTTTTAAGTCCTAAGCGAAGTTATTATTATTATTATTATTATTATTATTATTATTATTATTATTATTATTATTATTATTGGAAGTAGTAGTAGTAGTCGAGGTAATAGTAGTAGCAGTATAAGTAACAGCAACAGCAACAACAGTACTTGTAGTCATTGTTTCTGGCAATAGATTTCTGTAATTGTCTCCCTTTTGATCATCATTTGACTAAGTACTATGCAGGTATGCATGTTTATGCAAGCCTGTGTGGTGTGTAAGTAGACATTTGCATATATATATATATATATATATATATATATATATATATATATATATATATATATATATATATATATATATATATATATATATATATATATATATATGTATGTATATATACCACTCGTTGTATAATTTTCCATTAAAAAGAAACTCGGACAAGCCTCCTTTCATTTTAATGAAAATTTTATACATTTGGGAAAGGTTATTCTGTGTTGGTAGAAATTGTTGACAATACTCTTACTTTCCTATTATATGCAGCAAAATAGTGTATTAAAAGTTTAGAGTTTGAAGGAATAGCTATTTTAATAGGTAAATGGTACTGAGTTTAAAGTTTTAAAAGACGTGTTTAAAAATAAATACTTATAGAAGAAACTGATATGTAACTCAACCATAAAAATTATTAATAATGGCTATACAAATTTAATGCATGGATCGTTTTTTCTTTCATCTTAGGGAAATGATAAGAGAATCCCGCAATAAAAGCATGGGGTTAACTCTTAATCTCAGTGAAGTATGCTAAAAGAAATTCTCGACCCCTGTCGCGTGAAGTTGTGAATAAAGAAGATTTAAATGCAAGCTCGTGAGGAGGTCGTGCATACGCGTGCGATTCGCACTGAGACCACGCATATCCCTGTACAGAGTAATGGACAAGATTTAAATTTCCTTGCTAATTGCTTGAACTTTGACTACCGTATATTCACATTGATAAAGCCTCATCCAACTGATTTGATACAGATCCGCAGTCAAGTATTACGTTGTCAAATAAGATTCAATCACGTTTGATAGAAACTCAAGGCAGATCTAGTCTTCATAAATCTACTGGCGCATTATACAGCTGAATATCTTTGTCACCTTTGTCGCATTGCGGTGAGCCTATTATATGCACATATACGGCATTCGAAAAAAATCAGACGACTGCTCTTTTATTAAGATGCATTAGGGAGCTTGAGCGTTGAGGCAGCGTTTCCGCGTTCTCGCTGTGGCATCTTCCTCCTGTCGCCATTTAATGGAAGAAAACATATTAAGAACTTTTAACAAAACTAATATAGACTAATCTAGGGGGTTTAATATTATCGCTTGCTTTGATTCGATTAAAGTCCGCCTCATTTGATGACAAAGGCTACGAGGTCTGCTAGTATCTGGATGATAAAGGAAATAATAACAGTGGCTTAGATTATTCAAAATAATGAATCAAGCGAACGTACATGAGAACTTTAAAATTTTCGGACCATTCGCTACAATATATTTAATTAATTCACTTTCAGTGTGAGGTAAATCATTAGATAAATAATTAATTAAATATGTGTACTGAATCATTAATTTAAAAATATATGGTGATTTAAATACGCTGCTGTGCGTTGACTCGGATGTAGCGCAATATTTGCAATTGCTTTATTTGGAGTGATTTGTTTCTAATATGGGCAAAGATCAATATAAATTCCCCAAAGAAGGGGGATATTTCCTAAATTAGATCATATGCTTCTTCTTAAATGAATAAGCGATTCACGAACTTTATTTCTCATGTGTTACATATTCCAGACGATTTAGCGTAAACATTGAAATTTAACACAATTAATTGTACTATTATACTATTATAGAACACTAAGCAAAATATATTCATTATTGAATTACGTATTCTAAGCTAGATAAGTTTCATCTAACATTAGCGTCATTACGCAGAAATATTATATATCAAGTCATGAATCAAAGACTTCAAATTGGAAACCATAAAAACATTAAAATGGTAGGTGACAATTAAAACAGAAATCATAGCGCCACTAAATTTTGTTGGAAACAGCCTAAGTCCATCTTGGCTTGGCATAGGTATATTTTAATGTAAAACGTCATGCCAAATTCGGCATTAGTCCATGAAATTCTGCAAATGTTACTGAGCGAAAATAAAATGAGCAACTGACGTTTCATGACGTAAAGTGTTAAGACGGGAACAACGGATTTGGATAACTTATTATTACCAATAAAAGAAAATGATTGTATCTGGTTGGTCAATTATTAGTGCAAAAGCTAATGTGAACAAAACTTTCGGTTGACGGACAATCATATGAAATCTGCAAGGATGTGCAACAATCATTCGCAGTAAAATAATTTTAAAAGCTAACAGCTACATAAGACAGTTTATGCCTTGTCACTTGGTATGTTCTTTGTAGGGACCCATCCATTTTATGATATTTGGCGTCTATCGCCTGCCTAAATCCGAAACATTGTATCATAAAAGTTAACGCGTAGTGTAGCAAAGCAGCTGGTATGTGGCAGTCAACGAAACATCTGCTTTAGTCCATTTTTAACAAATTGAATCAATCAAAATCAAATTGAATCAATCAAAACATAGAGTGTCTACATCGTGAGTGTACATTATTCTTTTACAAATCAAAAGTACTGGCGTCTACGTCCATTGTTTGTTTGCAATAGAAAGTTCCTTTATGTGTGCAATATGAAGTTACGCGCGAGATCAATATCGTAAAATACTGAACGATTATGACAATGCAAAGTTTACGGAGAAAACAAATGAGCATTTAATAAACCGTATTTAGTAGGTATTAGTCATGTCCAACTGCAGGCAACATAGACCTTGCTCTGTCGTCACATGTTACGCCTGTTGAATAGTCTAATTTGTTCTATTGATTGTTCCTAACAAACTGCAATAACATGTCTGCCAATGCATTATACAACAACCAATCTGGATATCTATATATCGCAGTTGGACCGACTTATAAGAGAGTACTACGATGTATGTTTGACGCCTATAAACATATATTATACTTACCATGCTTCCAGGACAAAATATGATCTAGTTTACAAAGTATGTAGCATCTTCGTATTTATCAAGCTAGTGTATTCCCAGCACTGATCGTAACAAACGCAGGGTCCGATTTGGATAATATTTGCGTGGTGGCCCTTTGTGAGTACGACATTTAGAAATAAACTGTTAAACAAGTTGTATATGATGTTGAACTTACAATTTTCTTTCATTGCTTTAACATTACTTGCTCTATAGATATATTTATAAAAATTACTAACACACAAGTGCCCTTTGAAGGGGTGGGGTGATTGAGCCAAATCGGTATAATCAGCTTAAGGCCAGCTCTGTATATTCCATTCATCAGATAATTCATATTACTGCAAGGACAATTGTAAGAAAATATAACAATCTAAACGAAAAGTTTTCTGTTGTTTTGTTTAGCAGCCTTTTTTTTATAAATTAGTCAACTGCAAGAAACCGAGGTTTAGTGGGAAACGTTTGGTGACTGAAACAGTTTTATTTCATGCAAACCATTTTGGACGTTTATAAACAGTTTTATTTCATGCAAACCATTTTGGACGTTTATAAACAGTTTAATTTCATGCAATTCATATTGAAAGTTTTTAAACAGTTTAATTTCATGCAAATCATATTGTACGTTTATAAACAGTTTTATTTCATGTAAATCATATTGGACGTTTATAAACAGTTTTTATTTCATGTAAATCATTTTGGATGTTTATAAACAGTTTAATTTCATGCAATTAATACTGAACGTTTTTAAACAGTTTTATTTCATGTAAATCATATTGGACGTTTATAAACAGTTTTATTTCATGTAAATCATATTGGACGTTTATAAACAGTTTTTAATTCATGTAAATCATTTTGGATGTTTATAAACAGTTTAATTTCATGCAATTAATATTGAACGTTTTTAAACAGTTTTATTTCATGTAAATCATATTGGACGTTTATAAACAGTTTTATTTCATGCAAATCATTTTGGACGTTTATAAACAGTTTAATTTCATGCAATTCATATTACACGTTTATAAACAGTTTTATTTCATGTAAATCATATTGGACGTTTATAAACAGTTTTATTTCATGCAAATCATATTGGACGTTTATAAACAGTTTTATTTCATGCAAATCATATTGGTTGTATATAAACAGTTTAATTTCATGCAAATCATATTGGACGTTTATAAACGTTGTAATATTTGCAAAGGTCAGACTTCTTCATTCTATTTATCAAAGACATATGGCAAAGATTATTGAAATTCACGTCACGTTTATAACCTTTTTCAACATTAAATTCATACTGATAATAAGTCTTAACTTTGGATTTGAATTTAAAGTCGTAGGTTCTTTGTCAAAAAGTGTAATATTTCATGCGGATTCGTGATAACAAAAGTTGACATTCGATGGTCAATGTCTGCAGCAAATTACCAGAAAAACGTTTGCAATATAAGTTTGCAAATTTGCTACATCAATCCTGATATTTAAGAGAAGGTAATTATCAATATTCAAACATATATACATATACTAATATATTTTCTTTTTGATTATATAGGTGAGACAGTATAGTGTATGCACATTTCCAAGGTATTTTTTAAAAAATATATTTGTCAGGCATTATAATCTGTTTCAGTAAAAGGAAAGTATTTAGATGCGGAACCAATATTCTGAAAGGTATTGTATCGATTTAAAAAATATTCTCACTGAAGCCTACATTGTAACCAAGATTTTCGCCCGCAAATTATTGATTCATATTTCCAGGAAAAATACAGTACTGTACATATTCGGATCCTGTGCCAAAATGTATGATTTATCCCAGGTCTAAGAATACATTTGTAACAATGTATAAATTACATTTGATCAAAGTGGAAATAATCAGTCTTAACTCATGTCATGTCTGAAATGCCAGTCTCTTTCTCCATGTGTCTGTAGATATTGGGTATCAAAAAAAAATTATTGGGTATCAAAGGTAGTGGATAAAAGTTACTTTCTTCAGCATTATATTTGTAACAATGTATAAATTACATTTGTAACAAAATGCTAAAATTGCATTTGTAACAAAATGTATAAATTACATTTGTAACATTGTTAAATTACATTTGTAACAAAATATAAATTATGTTTATAACAATGTATAAATTACATGTGTAACAATGTATTAATTACATTTGTAACATTATATATGTACGTATTTAAATCATCCCGAGCAAATGATCTGCACCAACATGATGCTTATTTCTTTTTTTTTTTTTTTTAAAGAAAACTAAATGGTGAGGTACATTAAATTATTTCGTGTTTGACAATATTCAAAAATAGTTTGCGAATATTGTTTGGAAACAAGCATAGTGGATGACAAAAGGTGCAATCTTTCCCCCATGGTAATTGAAATAAAATCAGGATTCACTTAAACAAGTCGTTTATATTGAAATGATTATTTACGAAGATGTTTTCTCTCTTAGCACCTCTCTTTGTTTAACATGTGATTCCTTTACAGATTTTAGAAAATGTGATAGAATTACTTTCGGAGATGTTTAATCTCTTCGTTTTATTTGCTTTATTCGTTCCTGCTTGACTGCTGCAGACGCAGAGATAAAAAAAAGTGTAAAATGAAACTCGTCAAAATAACAAATATGGATCACATAGGGTTTCTAGTGTATTCTCGATCCTAGAGTTGAGTGCGTGGGAGTAAATATCTTACGGGACAACGACTGTATCATAATTCTCTAACAGATTCTATAGAGTTGCCTGTTGCGTTCAGAATACGGATAGCAGTGATTAACACGCGTTTAACTCACTTAAATTTAGAATAATAACAAAAACGCTATATGGGTTTTCGTTTGCTTCACTAAATCTACAATATGAAAGTCTCTTTCTTGAGTTCCCAATATTTATTTATTCATTATTTAATATGTAGAATTAAGAAGAAAAGAACGAAAAGCATGAGTAGGAGTAGTTATTGTTTTTATTGTTGTTGTCGTCGTAACAGAAGATGCCCTTGATGACAATGAGTATGGCACTAATTATTATGATGACGCTAATAATTAAAAGTAACAACAAGAACAAGACCAAGGCAGTACGATTATGCATTAGAAAGACAGAACCTGTAAAAGAAAAAAAGAGGATAACTGTATCAAAGGTTAGTGTTTGCATTACAAAGAGGATTGACGACACAAATTATATCACACAATATTTTCAAAAACTGAAACGTTGTTAAATCTGACCCAATGAAGTAGTTGGTTTCAAAAACGTCGCGTTACTACTGTCAATAAATATCATTTATTAAGCCCAATGTATTTTAATGTAATTGGGGCATAATCATTTACTGCCAATATGGTAATTGTTTTTGTGTATTAGAGATGTGGCAAATTTACTATTAGCAATATCAAGACTATTTTTGTAACTAAAACATGCAAAATATTTAAAAATTACAACGCCGCAGTGAGAGAAAGTATAACCATTAGAGAATTGACGTGTGTGCGCTGCAAGGTGCGCGACTGGCCAATTATCTTTCTTTTCCAGGTAAGACCAACTACAGGTTCTGATATTAAATAACATGGTAATAGCCACATTTTTAATTTCAACTCCATTTGAGTCAACTGTTTTCTACCTGCTCATTATTTTGTTCTGTTTAATAATGTCAGAGTTACACTTTAAATTGTACGTGGAAGTCAGCTTCTAAGTCGATTATTAGATATCCAGCCGTATGAAAACGTCATATGGGAAACATTGCTGAAGTAATATATTAACACAAAACAAGGAACTGACTTAACCAAGTGCAGACGTTGTTGGCCTCCTTCTTTAGTTTCCAATTCATATTATAAATTTACGAAAATCAACAGAAGAAAAGTTATAAACCTAAACACAGATATTTTATCATGCTGTTGTAAGAATATGTATGTATTGTAATATGATTCCTTACACGAGTACATCGTATCCAATTTATATTCGATGACTTGATTTCGTTTAGCTTCACGTGACTATTTCGCCTTCAGCATTCCTTCTCGATTAACATAGTATTTCAATATATTGCTATGTTATGTTCATTTTTCGGGGTACATGTCTTGAGATATCTCTTGATTTAAGTCAGACAAATAAAAACTTTAAACCATGACAACCTTTACACACTGAAAGACTGCTACATGAACAAGTATTTTTAAAAATGGTAGTGCAGTTAAATATTGCTCTGCTTGTCTGTCTTTCTCTCGGTCTGTCTCTCTGTCTCTCTGTCTCTCTCTCTCTCTCTCTCTCTCTATATATATATATATATATATATATATATATATATATATATATTCGTTAAAATTAAAAAGTTGTAATACTTTCGCTGTATAATCACTTTTAAAGCTTCTGATTTAAAAACTAGTTTTATACGAAATGTTTCGAAAGCTTTTACAATTAAATTTTGCCTATCACTTCAATCCAATATTTTCCCTTAAAATATATTGATAATGCTATCTATTTCCCAAAAATGTCGTGAACGGAAATGGCAGTCATGGTTCGAATGCACCCGTCTTTTAAAACGGAAGTAAAACTTTGAGAAGGAAGAGAACGTCTCGTTACTTATTTCCGGTTAGGTTTACCGAGTCATTTAAAGCTCCGGATCACCTTGCTCTCAAGTCCGAGTTCTTATGTTCTGAATTCAAAAGGCCGCATACAAAGAAGGAATGATCAATTATCTTTTGTCGTTTACTTTTTCAACAAACGGAACTTCGATTCGTCATTTATTGCCATTAATGTTTCTTTCTTATCTTTCACATGGACAAAGCTTTTATCAGATTCAGAACAATAATGATCGCACACTACATTGAGTACGAATCTTGTTTATGCACAGTCTAGTATATCACATTACAGTGAGTACGAATCTTGTTTATGCATATTATATCACATTGCAGTGAGTACGACTCTTGTTTATGCATATTATATCACGTTACACATAGTACTGATCATGTTTATGCACGGTGTACTGAGTTGCTTTTCGGGTTTTGATAAGAGCATTGATTTTGATTAAACTTGTAATATTTATGTAACTGATTTAGTTGCATCCAATACTGTCAAAATGGCATAAAAAATGATATAAAAATCGTTTCTACTTCATCGTGTAATTTGAAAAGACAGTGGATTCTTTAATAAATATGTGGAATAGAAATAAATGCGTCAGTTGGTAGGTTGTAAAATATGTGTATGTATGAAATGTGCAAACGTGAACAATAGGTTTTCATTGATGAAATTCGTTCATTCTTAAGTTGAAACCAAAGGCGTATTTTGAATTATAATAAGTAGTGAAACTATTGATACGAGTTTCTAGGCTTTTAACAACTCCTAATTGCGTTATATACTCCGCGAAATTGTAGCTC
Organism: Unio pictorum; assembly: GCA_030141615.1. Classification (NCBI taxonomy): domain Eukaryota; kingdom Metazoa; phylum Mollusca; class Bivalvia; order Unionida; family Unionidae; genus Unio; species Unio pictorum. The sequence goes on along the minus strand of JARLTB010000020.1, from coordinate 16,636,042 downwards.
GATTTGTGCGAATATGACCGTAAGTTAATCTCAGTTTGTCGCTGGAGCGCGTGCTCTTCACGTAAATGTCGTAAAGGTACAGGATATTCTCACTGCATCTAGTTCACTCTTTGCATGCTGACATAGATATATACTTCTTGATACGTCGTGAAATAAACTGCTTTTTTTCCTTCTCAAATGCATCTTTTTCGGCCTTATAATTGGCAGCAAAAGAAATGTCGTACAATTACTGAATAATCATTAAGCCAAAGACGTATTTTTTAAATTACATTTTTAGATATTTTAATTTAATGAATTTATGATTGGTTTTATTCCTGAAATTTTTCAACATTCCTAGCATTTAAAAAAATTAACGCTAATAATTTATGAAACCACATTTGGGAAAATAGTAATGAAGATATGACACACTTTCGGATTTCACTTAAATGCGGCCTTCCCGATGTCTCCATGTTTCTTCTTTCCTCGCCGTGAATTCAACGTGGTAGGTTAGCTAATCATTTAAATTGCAAATGAACGTGAAAGAAGTTATCCGATTTAGTGCTGGATTTAGGCATAAGCTAAACAACATCTTAGCTTATACCAAATAGTACCTCTGCAGCTCCCCATGGCTTAGGGTCTCGATATATCTAAATCCGGTACTGTATCGAGAATGAGGGGGAGAGGCGGCGTCAGCAATAAGCCTGGATTCGTCATGTAGCATGATGATCATACATTGACTATATTTTGTATAAATAAAACTATTGGGAACGCAAGAAAAATCAAATGTTGATTAAGCAATTTTAGCAATACCTCAAACAGTTTGGTTTGCTTTTGTTGGTTTAACGCCATTTTCAGTAAATGGTGTGCTAGTGGCAACCAGTGGAGTAAGATTTCCGAGACGAACCAACTATCCATAGGAATCTACTAGCAAACTGTCTCATAAGGTCTCACTGGACAGTTTCGTATTTTGACACCTCCCTAATTTTTAAGGTAGAAGGTAATGAGCATAATTATCACACTCCTAGCATTTTTAAATTCACATATAAGCTAAATATTAAATATGGTTGACATTTACTTTGAGGTAGCATTGGAAATGGGTAGACTTGCTGGTGACTGTCACAGCTAGACTAGTATTGGAGATCAAACGCGTAACTAGAGCTGCAAATGAGCAGCCGACTTGGCTTATGTATTTACATGTGTCTGCTACAGATGTAAATATCTAGATGGTTGAGGGGTGGTGCAGAGTATGTTAATTTGTGTACTAGTGAATTTTATTCATGTTAAAGGCACATACTAATTATTTTAGCTGTTTTGTCACATGAAAATATTAAAAATAGCTCTTTCCCGTCAAAATTGAATGTAAAAAATAGATTTTGGGGCCAGTATTGGTTCAGTATAAAAGTCACTAGTTGCATAAAGAATTAAATTTAATACCTCAGTCGGAATCGTACAAGCATCCGTTTAACTATCATCTTTCTGCAACTGGTCATCGTCGGATGAAATTTACCAAACAAAATTGTCAAGTGAGGCCTAAAGTTGCATTGGTTGAGACGAGAATCGATCCCACGCTGACACTTGAGTGATCTGTATGGCACGCCAAATCGTTCAAAATGGATGAGCTGGAGCAATCGTAGGGTGAGCTTGGAGCGATTGTAGGATGAGCTGGAGCAATGGTATGGTGAACTGGAGCAATCGTAGGTTGAGCTTGGAGAGATCGTAGGGTGAAGTGGAGCAATCGTGGGGTGAACTGGAGCAATCGTAGGGTGAGCTTGAGATTGCTCTAGTTCACTCTACGATCGCTCCAAGCTCACCCTACGATTGCTCCAGCTCATCCATTTTGAACGATTTGGCGTGCCATAGATCTGTAAAAGCTAGCGCCTTACACCACTGGGCAAGGGGCAGCGACGCGTATCATTAGATTGATAATGACATTAATTTCAATTGGACTGGATGTAACTCTAGTCTGTTGAATGCGATGCAATGAGATAAGGATAGCGAGTAAAATAAAGGGATTTCCAATCTGCTGGATGAGTGTAAACATTACTGCCTCCACAATTGGAAACGAAGAGTACAAACAAATATCCTGTAATTGGGTCTATTGGTCTACCGATTTCATCATTGCCGTTTACATATAGCTGTGGTTTTTATGGGGTTTTTATAAGTTACAAACTTCACAACAGTATTATTTTGAACCCTTTGCAAGCGTATTAAGAGAGAGAGAGAGAGAGAGAGAGAGAGAGAGAGAGAGAGAGAGAGAGAGAGAGAGAGAGAAATGAGATTATGTACAACGTAAATTTGAACGCTTGCACAATCCGTTTATTTTCGTGGGAATCTATATTATTTATAGACGAATAAATGACATAGTATATTATAGTTAGTTGGGTTTGCACTTTACTTTTGAAACAACGTGATGCTCCTATATCTCGAGGGCAAAGACTGTGACATAATAATTACACCGCACATAATTCGGTTGTAGACCACAGCGGGAGCGAAGGCAAAGTTAATTATATTGTAAACATAGATAATACGGTCGACTCTGCATATTCTGATATTGATTAAACTCCGCAGTTTTGTTTTCTCTAACTTCTTGTCTTTTTTTTAAAGAAAAAAATCTGCTTCTGGTAGAAAATTACAGATGTTCTTGTAATTCAATGAAAACAATATTTAGTTTTCATGTATATGTCATACCCCCCCCCATCCCGGAAAAGAACAACTGTAGCGGTTTTCACAAAGACACAGTGGTCCCTTTTAAGAGTGCTCTTAAGACTCACCTGTTTCGACTGCAGGGACAAACTAAGCGACCTAATCATGTTTTGTATCTTATATGTTTTCAGCATGTTTTTATGTTTTCCAATTTCATTGTTTTTGTCATTTGCTGTTCTGTAGTGTAGTCATATCATTATTGATGGTGTTTGTTTGTTTTGTTTTTATGGTTTAACGCCATTTTTCAGCACAATATATAGGCTATACATGGCGGCCAGTATTAGTGGTGGAGGAAGAAACCGGAAAAACCCCGGAAAGAACCACCGACCCACGAGAAGCTACTGGCAAGCTTTCTCACTTAACTACATTAGCCGAATCTTAGACTCGAACCCACGCAGACAGAGGTGAGATGGCAGTGGTCCGTAACGGACAGCGCTTTAGACCACTCGGCCACTCGGGGCCCCCTATATTGATGGTGTAAAGCGCTTAGAGCTTCGAAAGATTAGGCGCTATACAAAGTCCTCATTATTATTATTATTTTCAGTTCTACTTCTGTGGAGCATGTCCATTTTTATCATTGTAAGTATGAGAGAGAGAGAGAGAGAGAGAGAGAGAGAGAGAGAGAGAGAGAGAGAGAGAGAGAGAGAGGGAGGGAGGGGGGTGGGGGTGGACAGTCAAGACATTGCAGTTAGTCCAGTTTGCACTTTAATTTTGAAATCATGCGATACTCCTATATCTCGAGGGCAAACACTGTGACATAATAATTTCACCGCACATAATTCGGTTGTGGACCACAGCGGGAGCGAAGGCAAAGTTAATTATATTGTAAACATAGATAATACGGTCGACTCTGCATATACTGATATTAATTAAACTCCGCAGTTTTGTTTTCTCTAACTTCTTGTCTTTATTTTTTTTTTAAATCTGCTTCTGGTAGAAAATTACAGATGTTCTTGTAATTCAATGACAACAATATTTAATGAATATGTCATACCCCCCCCCCCGGAAAAGAACAACTGCAGCGGTTTTCAGTTCTCCTTCTGTGGAGCATGTCCATTTTTATCTTTGTAAGTATGAGAGAGAGAGAGAGAGAGAGAGAGAGAGAGAGAGAGAGAGAGAGAGAGAGAGAGAGAGAGTATAGCCAACTGCACGACCATTTATTAAAATACTTTTTTCTCAGTATGAAACATGAACAATGCGTACACGTGTGAGTGTGTCAAGTTTTCTTTCATATAGCAGACTCCTACTTGTCGAATATTACATACAGGAATCATATGACAATACATACATATTCTTACAACAACATGATAAAATATCTGGGCTTAGGTTTAGAACTTTTCTTCCCTTGATTTTCATAAATTTATAATATGAATTGGAAATTAAAGGAGACCAACAAAGTCTACACTTGGTTAAGTCAGTGCCTTGTTTTGTGTTAATATATTACTTAAGCAATGTTTCCCATATGACGTTTTCATATGGCTAGATATCTAATAATCGACTTAAAAGCTTCCACGTACAATTTAAAGTGTAACTCTGACATCAAATGGAGTTGAAATTAAAAATGTGACTATTACCATGTTATTTAATATCAGAACCTGTAGTTGGTCTTACCTGGAAAAGAAAGATAATTGGCCAGTCGTACACCTTGCAGCGCACACACGTCAATTCTCTAATGTAAATACCCTCTCTCACACTAAGGCTTCACAATTGTCAAATAGTGTGCATGTCTAGTTCAAACATAGTTGGCATATTGCTAATAGTAAATTTGTCACATCTCTAATACACAAAAACAATTACCATAATGGCAGTTAATGAGTATGCCCCCATTACAGTAAAATACATTGGGCTTAATAAATGATATTAATTGACAGTAGTAACGCAACGTTGTTGAAACCAACTTCTTTAATTGCTCGGATTATACAACGTTCCAGTTCTTGAAAATATTGTGTGATATAATTTGTGTCGTCAATCCTTTTTCATAAATACCATCACGAATCTTGGATACAGTTGAGAGAGAGAGAGAGAGCGAGAGAGAGAGAGAGAGAGAGAGAGAGAGAGAGAGAGAGAGAGAGAGAGAGAGAGAGAGAGAATAGTGTCCTCTTCTTTCTCTTTCACATTCTTTCTTTCTCATGTATTATCGTACTGAACTGTTTTTGTTCTGCTTGTTACTTTTAATCATTAGTTTCATCACAATAATCATCATTGACATAATCATTTCCATATCGAAAACATCTTCTGTTAAGATGACAACAACAAGAACAACAATAACTACTACTACTACTCCTGCTTTTAGTTCTTTTCTTCTTCACTACACACATTTAATAATGAATAAATTAATATTGTGAACTCAAGATATAGATTTTCATATTGTAGATTTAGTGAAGCAAACAAATCCCCATATTCCGTTTTTGTTATTATTCTAAATTTAAGTGAATTCAGTGTTCTTCTTATCTTTTACAATGCTGCTTCGTTGATAAATAATTTAATTTGTATCAATTCTTAAGATACCCATAGATATCCTTCATACTGAAATAGCTGGAACCGTATAAATATAATTATAGAAGATATTTGTTCTTAATCCCCAGCCAAAATGTTTCAGCCAACAAAAAGGCTTCCGTGAGATTATCTATACTGTCGTGACAATTCTTCACTTTAGACGTTATATTAACGTAATCGCGAGCCGTTCAAATAAAGTCTGATAAATATGGAGACAGAAATCGTGTATATGGTAATACTTTCTAAGCATGCAAACAACGCTAAACAAATATGCCCAGCTTTGGTGCTTGTGAAACAATTGAGCTATATGCTCCGTTCAAATACCTTATTAAAAATGGCTACTTTAAAATTTAACATGTAATATATCTTTAGTTCCGTATTTCTTAACATAATCTGACTTTTATTAATTATGATCTTTATTTATACAATTTTGCAAATCAAAATTCCTACAATGTCATGGTTTTAGATAGAGCTTTACAAACAGTTTCTGCCACTAGAATTTATAGTTTCCGTCCGTATGGAATATTTACCATATGTATTAGCTTTTATGTCGAATCCAAATGCAAATGCACAGACCCAGATCTGCCGTCGCAATCAATACCGACAGATCTGGGTCTGTCCAGTTATTAGGAATAATCAGTAGAAGAAACAGCATAGAATATGATTTGCAAGTGCATTATGATATGGCAGAAGATGGTCTTTGTTGTTTGCATTTTGACTCAACTTAAATTCGTGTACATACGGTAGTAATTATCACCTTATTCACAATAGAGCCAAACAGAGACAAACAGACATACGAACAAAGACAGACATGCATACAGAGACACAGACATATGGATGGATGCATAAAATCTCTATGAAATGTGTGTGTGTGTCTGTGTGTGTGCAAAGAATGTGTTTACGAAGTATTTAGAGAGGAAATCAGTCCATGTGTAAAGCAATACAAAAGGCAATAAAAGAAAAGAGTTGATTGAAATACAAAACGATATGTAGTTTTAATTCTCCAAAGTGCACCTTATATAGTCCTTATTACTCGGATACTCTATTAGAGAAGCTGACAGTACTGCCTTTTCCATGAGGAACATCCTCGTATCCCGAGTTCTTCGTGAGGTTTTATTTTAAAAAAAGAAACAAAATAATCATTTTGGACCTTTCATCGCATCTTTTTTCGTGAATTTATTTCTTATCCTTAATTCCTTGCATGTTTGGGCCGAGTTTTGCATTCCATTTCCTTATCACATCACGTGATCATCTGATGCATGTGACCGTGGGACATGACCAACTTGTCCACTAAGACAGTTTATTTCTACAGATCATTCCATCCCTTTCAAAATAAATATTATTTATTTATTTATTTATTTATTTATTTATTTATTTATTTATTTATTTATTTATTTATTTATTTATTTATTTATTTATTTATTTTTTTATTGAGGGGGGGGTCTGATGTAATCTTTGGTAACAATAGATATTAACAATCGCCGTCCTAACCACAATTCTACACATGTGGCCTATGTCAGAACAGTTTGGTCTTATACTATCAAATCCTTTATATGCAACTTGCCCCGAGGAAAATAGTAAGCGCGTTGGCAACGAGAGAACCGTCTCTACTCTGTTATAAGTCGATCAAACAAGAAACATCACAACATCACAGAACATTATCTGCCGTCGTATAACTGTGCCGGCAGATGTGCTGGCATATGCTGCGATGACAGATCTGGTTCTATGTGGTTTGCAGTAGGCAAGTATAAACGGTAACAATACGTGCTTCATTCAGAACCGGAGATTCTTCAACACAGCAGGAGTGAATACGTCAAAATGTATGCCGATTGTCGATACAAAGAGATCTAAGATTTGGTTGCAAAGACCTGTAATTGCACGCTTTTAAACACACTTTATGTCTTGCTATTTAATACGAGTTTACACGCGTGAAGTGCTTCAAAATACACTCCAGTATAAAGGATTAAATCATGTAGCCTCCTTGAACTACCGAAATAAAGTAAAATATTTGTAGGTTGCAATTTGTCAAAGTGCCTCTTTCTCTATGTGCTGTATCTGTGTTACATAAATATTGACTGTCAGACAAGAAACATGGACTGACATTATGAGAATATTTTCGTTTCCTCAATTACTCAGTTTAATTCTAAATACTTTTCTCACACAGGCCTATGAAAAAAAAATATCTTGCGATGAAAACGCTGAATGTTGCAGGGAGGTTTGCATGAACAAAAAACAACAAGAATATTAAACAAATTATAATTAGCTTTGAAATTTATACAAACCAGAACAACTAGTCCAACTGAATAATAGAACATTATATTTTAATGACGATAAAGATAAGGTTGACGATGGTAATCGTGATGACACATTTATTATCATCATCAGTCATCGTCACCATCATAGAGCAAATCAGATAAATTAATATTTAATATAACTAAATAATTAATATCGAACATATGATCGATATTTAATATTAATCATATGATCGATGTATGTTTGCACTATAATTTTTTTTAACACAGTACAATAATATTGATCACATCCAATTTTTGATAATCAGTAAATTAGTTAAATCATGCAAAAAAAGGTAAATGAATTTATGTTTAAACAGGGTTTGTTTCCATTATCAATAGGGCACCTTTTGAAATATACTGAAATGTCAGCAGACGATCTTAGATCCCCTTAGGAGAATCGAGAATCTTATTTCGTTGCGTAGATAAAGTAAATCAAATTCAGTATTATTTAAATAGAAAATAGAGTTTGGAAGCGGTAAAAACAAACCCGATGGGAAAAATGCTCCAAATAAGTGAGAAATACGCTCAGGTGTGTTTTCGAAATATGCACATCGGACCGATTTTATCGCTCGGTGATTTGCGGAGTGTATAGATAGACATTATTAAAACTTGAGTGGGCTGGACCAGCAACTAATATCAACTTTTCCCCCGTCCTTGTTTGTAAGTAACTATGTCACAACGTCTATACAATAGCAAGGTTTTGATGGCCATCTGTGTTCAATTAAGATATTGTGACATTTTACGCCTCTCCCCTCCTTAAAATTCAAATGAAATAGTTATTTGGATAATAAATCCTTCGTAAGGAAAACTTTTATTCAAATGACCTTCGGGTGGGAAAAATATAATCTTCAGTTCGGCAATATTTTCAACCAATACTAATATAGTGCTGGCCAAAAAGCAATTGATTTGCTTCAGTTTGGTATTGCTTTGACTATAGCAGTCTTCCCCATTTTTCTGTCCAGTGTGTGTGTGTGTGTGTGTGTGTGTGTGGTTAGGAGTTTTAACATAGTTTAACAACGTTCAGTCATATTGCTACGATGTCTGCACTGAGGCAGTTTATAGAGATGTCTAGCACTGGGACATCATGCCGCAGACATGTAGCACGATGTTACACCCAGACACATTATCCTGACACCAGTCCTAACACTAACCTCTTAGCGCTGAGCGCCAAGCGAGGCAGCTGTTAGTACCATTTTTATAAGTCTTTGGTACGACTCGGCCAGGGATCAAACGCATAACCTCCCGCTTACGCGGCAAACGCTCTAACCACTAGGCCACGGGAGCGGTTTCTGTCCGGTAAAAGTGATGCATAAACACAAATAGACCAATCTCCCGTCTTGAGGTATTATTTAATGAAAGTAACAATTCAATGGATCAACAACAACATAACGTTTATGACAAAACCAGGCTTTGAAAGTCATTTGCCTCAAGTAGGTAATAGTTATACTTTATTGCATTGCTGTATCCTTGAATTAAATTCAACTTAAAATGTGAATTATATCTTTCGCATAAAATCTGATATTAATTGCGTATATTGTGTCTTTATCAACGCAATAAGCTGTTTCGCATTAAGAAACAACACAGTTCGAGAAGTCAGTGATTGTTTTATCGCCTTGTGATTCCTGGACGAAATACGAAACTAGTGAACATGTTAGCTTTTTCAATACTTAGAGCAAATGGACCTTCTAATATTCACCTAATTAATGGTACGAACATTACACGTACACGTTTATAGACGATCTCTTCTTTACTTATTTATCCAGAAGTCATCTTTGTATTCATTCTCAGCACAATAATCTGCCTGGCTGACAACATTGCACAAAATAATAATGGGGGTGGGGTGACCACTTCTTTTAGAACGTTACTGGCTATTTGATCCAGAGGAAATGTAGCTAAGTGTCTTTCCTAGGACATACCAGGCAACCGACCTTGGTTGGTCGAACAGGTATCCACGACCCTTGGATTATGAGTCCAAACCTCTCCAAACTATTATATTCCGGGTGTTTTGAGAACGAAAAAGAAAAGAAATCACATGAAAATATTTTACTGAAGCCATTTAATATATGAACGTAATTATCTCGGTAGCATATCACATGAAGAAGTTGAGCAAATGTGTCGATTTGTATGTCTGTAAAATGTATGTGGAATACCGACTAACAAAGGGAGTCATTATAAAATATTAGTGTTAACTCCATTCCTCGCAATATGTCGCATTTAAGTTTGCCAATGAACATAAACCCTCCTGGTTTGGGGGCCTTCTAGATTAGGCATGAAGTGCGTGCTTGCCGTAAGATGTTACCGATGAAGGCAAAATTGCGATGGATCAGTGATTTGTTATCGATGGAACACTGTTTGGAATCCTACCAGCGGATCAGCACAGGTCGGTTACTGTGGTGTAACCATCGGTAATTTTTATTTTATTCGGATGAAATAAACACTATTTGTGTTCCTGTAGAAAAGAAAACCAATGAAATATAAACTGAACTAAACATTTAAACATAAAACATAGATTTCAACCTGATATATAACACAAATCTATATCAAGGACATTCTGAGACAAATAAGGCCCATAACAGAACGAAATCTCGGATAAGGTCAACGATATGGTTTGGTGCTTTACGGCACATCAGCACAAATAGGTTATTTAGTGCTGAGGCAGTCGGAATAAAATGCCTTACGTTAGGACACACCATGGTAGTTGATAAATCTGGTCCAATGGCAGGATTCGGTCTTGAGTTTGGTAAGTACTCACTGAACCACGGCGGCTCTCCCCAAATCGATGAAATAAATATATAACTGATGATATCATTCGATCACGGCCATAACAACATCCATACATTTGCAAACACTGAACACTGCAGTTTGCTTTTATCATTTAACGTGTATTCCAAAGAACTAATAACATAAAATGACGTCATGGTCTCTTGTAAGGGTAAGGCATACACTTGTATTCAGAATCAATTCAGGATACTATTACGAGACCTAATCACACAGAAATGGAATATTTTGCCATGTCACGTTAGCAGGTAGAGGCAAGTAAGCATCAGACGCTACCTGTCTTCTTGGACAGAAAGATATCGTCTGTGTGCCCCTTGCACGAGCAAGTTTATTCTAGATTCTTAATTGGCAAATTCTATCTCCAAAACTGTGACGTAAAATATCCGTTCAGAAATGCGTTTACACTTCTGATTGTTGGTGTGAGAATTATTCATTCGTATAATCGAGCACGTCATAACTATCAGAAAGTTTCTGCCTGATATCTCCTCTTGTTTCTGATACACTCTAATTAGAGCTTCCAGAGTAAAAAGGGCGTCTTTCAGTTGAAGCTCAGACTTGTAAACATTATCGTAATGTACCCCCTCTCCTAACCGTGTTGTAATCTTCCAGAGTAAAAAGGGCGTCTTTCAGTTAAAGCTCAGACTTGTAAACATTATCGTAATGTACCCCCTCTCCTAACCGTGTTGTAATCTTTCAAAGAAACAATAACTTCTGATTTTATTAATTAAATATTGCAAATGTTGTTGTAATTGAATTTTTATTTATTTAAAAAAATACAACTGGTGCATCATTGGTCTGCTCAGCCACAAAGCATACCAGGATTTTTTACGTCATAACAGTTCACATGACGGATATTAGAAACAAAAATGCTATTTAGGTGTAGAGTTATGCCAGGTAATGAAAATATTGCACGGATTTACTTACTCTCCTTATATCTAAAACAAATCTAACCAGTATCACACCGTCAGACAAGCTTTTGCAGAAATTAAGAAGTCAAACTTTCACTCATTTGCTTATATATTCGCCAAAGAGCTTATTCTGCAAATCTAAGCAAATGTCGGTACGAAGTCGTTCTGAATCATTGAATCATACGCTCATGAATTCAGTTGGAAGGGACCATAGATGTTGTCTACTTATCCCCGTCACAAATCAAAATTAAAACAAGCACCTTACCCGTGCAGGGGTGTAATGATAATTCAACAAATCTGTATACCATGAGATTAGCGAATAAGTGTTTGGGATTTTCGTTTACACGTTGTTTAACACACGTAGATAAGAATTCTCTTCCAGCATGAATAGTTCCCGTGTAACGTAAGGTTCACTCTTTATAACTCTACCGGTCGGCTTAGGACTTTGAACGCAAACTGGGGATGCCATGAAAGAGTGTCTGTTCATTGTGAATATTAAGCTTTCCTTTATGCAGTCATAAACTGATATCAGGTGATGACAATTTAGAAATATAGTATACTTATCTTCATTACCCAACTAAATGAGTTCCCTGTGTTTTCGCAAGTTCATAAGTATCATTCAAGTTAATGTGACTGCTATATATCAAGATTTGCACGAATTGTAATTAAGTTTAATCTCTCTCTCTCTCTCTCTCTCTCTCTCTCTCTCTCTCTCTCTCTCTCTCTCTCTCTCTCTCTCTCTGTTTGCTGGCTTGATGCTTTTTCAGAATCAGAATAATATTGTGAAATCGGCTGCATATATTCGTAAACGTGGCTAGGTAAGCTGAGACCCAAAGCACTAATTGCTGTAACTGAAGTGTATTGTCAATATTGGAAGAATCCCAAATTCCAATACACAATTTATTAGCGTATATTTCGCTATTCACAATTCAACTTCTAATGAAGTCAAAACTGTGTAAAAAAAAAAAGTTTTCTTGGGGGGGGGGGGGACGCAAAGTCGTTGTCGCGCCCCTCCTGCTGCTATGGGGTTAACACTAACAATTTACGATAAAATTTCTTTAGGATTTCACAAACAGACTAATTTGTAAAATCTCACCTCGTAGATCAATCAGATTATTGGACTGGTCAGTGAGTTTGAAATTAATTCTCGTTAATGAATTATTATGACATCGCATATAGACTGGATTAGTTGGATCCTCAATTATTTGAAATCCTGGAGGGGCTGTTGGTGAAAATGAATATAAAATATATCCTTGTTGGGCTTGATTTGATCTCTCGAGATTTATTTGATAGCTTCCTTCGATAACATCACATACTAAATTCAATGCTATCACCGAGGATATATTCACATTTTGAGGAGCGATATGTCTACCACCGCCGTCTGGGTCATTATTATGTTTGAGGATTGTTGTTTATTGTTTCCATTTGGCGAGTATCATAGAAAAGTTTTCTTGAATAAGATCATAAACAGATTTTTTAGTTCATTTGCGTTATACTCAGGAAATTTGAAATCGGGTATATCAGTTTCTTTGATATTGTAACCAGTTAGGAACTTTGGTTTATCTCCGTTCTTATCATTAATTATTACTTGAATTATTCGTTTGTTGATATATTCCATGTCGGATACAAGCTGATTTAATATCTCAAAATATTTTATGATCTCATCACGTGGTTTTGTTATATCAGAGAGATGATCTTAGAAACTCCGTCGTAGTCGTTCTAGTTGTGTTCTATGTAATTGATTAATCTCTTTCAAATAATCAATGATGTTAGTTAGCGTAAATGTAATTAAATGGATGAATCAGGAGTTTTCTCAAAAACAAAATACCATTGCATGGTATTGTTATCATGAAATGTATATCTAACAGAGGTTAATGTTGCATTTTTTATATCAGATAAATCATCTCGATATGATGGGTTGATTTCATGATATCATTTTTCGTCTGTGAGATAATCAGATTTTTTTGGTTTTGGTATTTGATAAGATGCCTCAGGTGGTATTTCAGGCCATCCTAGTATTGTTCTGATTGAACTCTGATAGATATCTACGACATAACTGGGTGAGTTTATCTCAATGGCAGATGATAACGTTGGCTCATGAACTGTTATAGCGATTTTCGATTCATTTCCAGTAATTGATTCTATTCTACGTTGAAATTCGTTATTGATTTGTTCAATTTGGTATGACCCAGATGGTAGCGAAACAACGTTCCAGTCTGGAGTCCCGTTTTCTTTATTCTTATTCGCAAACACCAAGGAATTATTCGGTTGCTGACCACCGAATGATTTTTATCTGATATTAGGCCAACTGTGATACACTCGTAATTTTGCTAACGCTATCTCCTTAACGGGAATCGGAGTAAGGAAATTCACACTGTATTCAGGATTCGTTGAGGTTATTGAGATCATGCTGGTTTTCACCGGTGTGGTATTTTCCGCTATTCGTTGAAGTAGTTCTTGCGGTGTTGCTATTATTATTATTATTATTATCCTGCTCTAATTTCGACATCGCGGAATCGTAAATACGTACCATCGCGTAAAATTCACTATCTGATATTAATGTGTCATCGAGTGACGACGATATCATCGAGTATACTTGTGAGAATGCAGTTGACACAACATGAAATTTAACTGCGTAATCTTGTAGTTTGTGCTGGCTGCATGATGATATTTTGTTTGTTATTATTGAAATAATTCCCGCGATTGTTGTTGACAAATTGGAACAGCTATCGGAACAATCATTGTCACCGAGGAGAGTATAATACCAGCTCCGGTGATTACACCACTCACCGAGTAGACGGTAACATCAACTGCGGTAATTCTTCGTCGGTATTTTTATTTTTTATTTTTACTTGATACTCCTCACTGAGGGTTTTGAGTTTGGTTTGAAATTCTCTGACCTGATCATAGCGGTATTGAGATACGGAAGGTATCGTCGGTGATGAAATCATTAGTGATGACATTTTATTTATTACAACAGAATTCAATTAAGTTGTTTTACTCAAATCCGCTACAATTTCCACATACCATGTTACTGAAACCCTAGCCAAATTATTATCAGTGGATGCTATTGTGAATCGTTCAGTTGTGTCTTTGTCGATGATCGTTGATATCAATATTGTTGACCCCAGATGAACTCGTTGATGAAATATTAAATTGAGTCGGCGACACTAGTGTTAATCGATACATATCTTTGACGGTCGCGGTAATATTTAATATGTTAGTAGATGGTGTCCACGCAAATGATCCGTGTTGGATCGCGTACACGTTATTTATGATATTTTTTTGTTCGTGAGGAAATTTTGTTTATCAATGATTGCTATCATCCTCGGAAAATCATCTTTGATTGCTTCGATGAAGTTTTTCATATCTTCGATGGATTTTTTAATATCAAGGAGTTTTATGTCAATTTTATCCAGCATAGTTGTAAAAAAAATTATCAATGATATTTTTACGAAACGTTTCAACGTGATCTGCATATATGGATTGAAGTGTTGCTAGTTCCAACATAGAAGTTTTTATCTCTGTGAGCTTCGGTGTGGTCACTGGAGGATTACCGAAAAATTCTAACAGTGATTTCAATGAATTCGCCGAGGATATATAATTGTTATCGAGTGTTAATATTTTATCTGTGATTGTTGACATGAGGACACCCGGTTTGAGTTTACCCTGATTGGAAAACAACGCGATAGTATTTTCTACTGCGTTGCGTTGTTTAACTAATATATCATCAAGGGAAACATTACTAGTTTTCAGTTTACCCTGACGATCTTGAAACACAACTATTTCATTGGAATCAACACTTGTTAAGTTCATCTCAGCTATTTCATCTTCGATTATTTTTTTATATCACCGGTTGCAGATATTTCCGTGGTGGTTTTTTTCAACATTGATAAAGATCTCCCCCAAATATCGACCATGCTATTTTATACTACTTTCTGTCTCTAAAAAGCGACTACTAGTATATTCATTTACGACTTGATGAGGTGGTTTTCTCGATTATGAAATAGCGTCAAGGACATTTAATACTTCTATGCCGCATATCGGTGGGTCATTTATTTTCTGTGTTGGTAGCGTTGACTACCAAGTCTTCATTTTATGAAAAGTGTTTAAGCGGTTTATATAACGCATAAATTCTTTAGGCGGCGCTAACCCATATGAATCAAAATAAACGATTACACGCGGATCAATCACGTATGAAACCCAGTGGGTTTCAGGTCCGGTGCTGTTATCGAGATTAATGATACCATTTTCAACATTTTTTTTGTTGTGCCGGCAACTGATCTCTCATAAAGACACCTCTAAAGTTTTTAATCGCGTTTTTTAGCTGAATAGAGTAAATCAAAATTTGACATTGGAAGTATTGTTGTTAATAAACTGTTCCTGGGATTCTCAGGCCGCTTCCCTTGTACCATGAATACGGGATTCCTGGTAGTCTTAGAGCCTTTCCCTTTTTTGTATCCCATTCCAGTTGCTTTCTTTAGTGCCATCCCTGCCGCGGTACCAACGGCTCCTAACGCTGCCGCTTTAGCTACCGCTGGGGCTGCTGCCGCAATCAACGCTGGTAGCACAGCTAACAGTGGAAATATACCACCTGATTTTATCATGTTTTTGATCGCAGCTGCAGAGAGTGTGATTTGAACACCTTTTTTATCTTTGAAAGCATCATTAAAGTGTTTTATCTGACGACAATTTATTCTGACTACCAGACATCTGATTGTGTTTCAGCGTTATCGTGGTTCCACATTTTGTAGCTGATTCCGATCGCAATTTCTTGATTTGACCAGGAGTTAACGTAACATTAACAACACTGTATGACATTTTATTAATAATAGATTGATCTAATTGTTACATATTTTCCACTGGTGCATCGATTACTCTCATTCGTCCACAAACACCTTCGAGAAGCATTAATTTGTCGCCGAGAATGACAGCAACTGCTCTGTAATTAGCAATAGCACCACGAAGCACATTAGCTCTAAAATGTATATCAACGACGGATTGTCTTGTTAAATCAAGATGTTCCAATGAAAAGTAATAGATCGGATAAAGGGTACTAAAATCATGTTGTGATATTTGTAGACCAGGATCAACATTTTGATCGCGTCCCATATATGACAACAGACGATGATAAACTCGTGCAATATGGTTTTGATCGTAATTAAGTTGTATATCCTCAGATGGTTCTTGCCGGCCATTTATTCTCAGCGAGACGTCAGTAACACCTAATCGATCAAATATCATATGGCTGAAGCGTTGATCGCAACCCCTCATCATATCCTGCAACGCAATAAATATATGACGCGGAGCTGAAACACCATGTTGTGATGCCAGGTTCCATGTGAATATACCATTAACAGCTGATTGCTTAACATCTGTTGTTGTTGTTAACCAGCTTAGTAATGATTTTCCTCCATGATCCATAAATGATAGTAATTGTTCTTCTGAGGTGAGTGATGGAGTAATTACTGGCATCCACAATGATAGTTTTGTTAAAATGACTTTACCGGCATCATTATCTGGGTTTGCAGCATCTGCTTAAATCCTCCAAATTGCGTCATTATCAGTACCTTTTCGCACGAGTACTACCGTATGTTTTGCTCCATAGATAACTTTTCGGACATTTCTGCAGAATACAAATATATGATGCAGTGGAATCGCGCATGAAAATGATTTACGCCGCCCTTCCAACATTGACATGCGTGTTGCAGCTCCTAGATTGAAATTGGGATCATTGTTTATAATCATATACTCAACATCAGCATCAGCATTACGAGCATTATTTCTTGGTCGTCCTACAACAAATTGATTTCTTCCAGTAGTATTTTTAGCATCCTTTGCAAACATCATAGAAGGACCTGCCGATCTTGTATAATCGTCGGAATATCTTGCTAACCCTATTATTGTTGTGGCAACATCAACATCGTTTTCTATAGACTCGATCTCTCTTCCATCAATCATATATCTAGCACTTTCAAATAGCGCCATGATACCATTATTGACAAAACCGACTTGGGTACCATCTGGATACGGTGCTGGTACAGCAGGAGTATCAGTAGCTGTTACAAGTTCTCCTTCTACTTCGATAAATTCTTCAGCGGGTAGAAAATATTTACTGGTATCATGAACTTGAAGTTCGATTCTTGATCGAAGATCAGGTTGTACTGCATGATAGGAATATAATTGATAATCGCGTACAGAATCATCCTTGCGCACTGGGGCGTCCATATCAAAAGCTGGATCAAGTGTCCGTTTGAACATTTTATTATATATTCCTTGATCTAAATCGCGATTTCTGTCGGGATCTTAAGCCACTTCCCGCTATCATGTTTGCGATATCATCTGGGTTGCTGGTTGCCAATGATGCTAATTTCTGATCACTGCGTTATTTATTATTTTACTAACACTTGCAGGCATAATTTCCGTAGATGGCAGCGATGACTTCATCACTGGTTTTCTTCGCCGTCGAACTAACGACATTAGTTTATCCTTTGCAGCGGAAAATGCTTTCCCGGCAACATCTTCAACAACACGAATACCCTAATCACGAATAACATTAATTGCTTTCATTGATAACTGTTTTGCTAGAGGGGCCACTTTGGAGCCATTGTCGAAAATAGCCCTGCAATGGTATTGCCAAGATCATCACCATAGTACGCTCTTTAAACAGGCAATCGTGAGTTTACTACATAGACGCTGGTTGGTTTATCGTGGTTGTAGTGTATGATCATCTTATTTAAATGATATTTATCTAATGTCGAAATTGCTAGTTTGGTGATTAATCACTGTAATAACCATGATTTTCGGCTAACTCATCAATGAAATCTCGATATGTTTCAATATCCATGATGCCGCCTTGAAATAACCGAATACAGATATCAGCTGCTTCATTAATTATTTCCGGTGAGTTATTTCCAGCTCGTTTTCCCCCTATGAGAACCTCGAAGCGTGCTATATCGCTGAGAATATTACCAGGGCAACTAACTAGACCACTACCTGAAATTCCACTCTGAGAAAATCCCTTTCCTTTTTTTTTTTAGTTGTACCAGTTGCACATTGTGAAGACGATTGTGTTATATCAAAAAGTTTTGATTGCTCTGGTAATCTCAGAAATCCGGTATCCGATTGTTTCTCTGTAGATGATTCAGCCTTTTTATTGCTTCCATAAATTCGTTATACGTAGCATCTCTTTTCCATGCCTGAGATGCACCTGTTAACACACGATATAATCCATTATACCAGTCTTTTTTATTAGGGAGATCGCAATCATCGTGGATATACTTTTATCTCTGATGAAAACTCCTAAAGACGAAATTAGCTAATTCTTCAATAGAGTCAAATTTCATACCTTTTATTTCATCTAATTTACCCGAGCGGAATTTATCATTGAATGCATCTCGTCCACTAGCAATATCACCTTCTTGTTGTTGTTGTTGTTCTTCAAGTGGTTCAGGTGGTGAAGTAATATCAATATTATTATCGATACAGAATTATTCTGAGGATTGGAATCAATGTGATCAATAACAAGACCATCTTCGATCAATCCATGAAAACAATCGAACGCAAATCGATGACTAAGATATATTTTTCCTCCAGCGCCAAATATCAAATATCAATGATTATTCACAACACGAACTGGGTTCTTTCCCCTGCAGTGTCTGACAATACCATCACGGGATGCCCCAATCGCTGATCACGGGATGTGGCTGAAATTCTTGGTCCATTTATATATAATACTATTTGTCTAATTCATTGTTTGGTTGAATTATTACATTATTTGGAAATCTTCCAATGTAGTCTTGAGGTGTTCCTATGATTTTGTCAGAGTCATTGATAGAATTCTTAATTCGTTTATCATAATAGCGCTTCAACTCTCTATATCGCTTACCACCGCAACTCAGACACAATTGCGATTTTCCTCTAACACCGATACCACATCTTATGCAAGGGACTGGTTCAAAACTTAAGTGACGAACGCTTTGTAAATGATATCCACAGAATTCCTTTCTGCATGATTTGTTACATGCGGTTACTGATCCTATCATCAGCCATTTGCAATGATTCATTATATAATAAATTCTTTATTTAAATACTTGTTTTAATTATAATATGGAGGAGTTCGAGAGATTATCGAAAATGAAACCCTGGAAAAATGCTAAATTCAATCTCGATAGAGTCTCCGTAGATGTACCAAAGAGTCTAATAAGTGATAGAAGCATAAAATCCGCGATTGTTTTAACGCTTGTTTTAATGAATTCAAACGCGATGGAGCATCTCACTGTTGGTCGACATTTCGAACCGATGGTGACGTTGATGCTACCATGAACGATGAAAGAGCAGCAGTGATAATCTCACATCTTGAGAAGAAAAAGTACTTTTTTATAGTGAAATTCATTATCCACTCAGAAATTGGAAATTGGATTATTCGAGACAAATTTGAACCAATTTTGAAAGATAAAAGATCTATCACTTTGAGTCAGGATTCCAAACCAGGATTGCTGACTGGGATTGACAAATCGTATTACGAGAGATCTTATCCTGTAACAGCAGTTGTTTATGGAATCTATTCGTTAAATGATAAACCGAGTATTGAAAAATTAAAACCAATGAAATTATCGTTGCTAAACTGTGTAGCAGAACGAAAAATAGAACACTTCACATATGCGTTGCGTTGAAACAAATTGACTGATCTAAGACGTAAAAAAATAAACGAATGGGAATTAACAGTTAGGAAGAACGGAGCAGCGATTCAAGATATAGCCAAATTAGAAACATCATTAGGATTCCCAATAACCATAGTGACGATAACAGGAGAAGTATTGCACGAATCGAGATATAAATCAAAAGGAGCTCCAATTAAAATTATTGACCATAAGGAACACGCGTGGACACCTGCGGTAACAATATTACTGCGGGACAGAACCGTAAAATATTACACGGGAAATTTATTTGATTTTATTTCTCAGTCAAGTAAATACGATCTTGTGTCAGTGTGGTTACTTCATAGGTTTGAAGACGAAGAGGGTAAATGCGATCAAGTTGTAAGACCCAATGGCGAATTATACCGTACTGAAGCCCTGCACAATGAAATGAACAAAAACTAGGTAGTAGTTTTTCAACAGAACACGGCGAACAATTATTAACAAACTGTTTTATAATTCCGTCGGTTGCAGCTCATTTTGCGAGAAAGAAAAACACGTGGAAAACAACAAGAGTTGAATTTCTATCAGATATCAAATCAAGCTGCGTTGAATACAACCATGGTGGTATATGGAATACAAAATATGACCCTGAAAATATTATTTTGGTTGATATAGTTGCGTTTTATCCCGGGAGTTTTCTCGGGTATGGAGAGTGTTCTGAGTATTTTAAAAGATTTGGACACCCCACACATGAAATGACCCGTGTTGCGATTAATGGACCACTACCTGATTTTGATTTAACTGGATTCGCTCGTGTGGTATCATTTGAATTGGCTAAGGGATTTCATCCGTGTTGTTATGTTTGGATTGGTAGACACATATCTGAAAAACTCTGGATGCCAATAATGCTATTACGGTATATGATTGATTCTGAAATGCTGATATCGCTGATTGTCAGTGAAGTAATTATATCATATCGAGCGCAGACTGAGGTCTGGTTACCACAACCTGATAGTCTAGATAATATAATCAGCGAGTATAGAAAACAATTCCCCGATCTCGACGAAGAAGATATCTTGAAATTGTCCAAACAGATATTTGAAGTTAGAAATAGACAAGCAAAAGATCTTGGTAGAAGAATAATTGGTAAGTTCACACAGGGTTGGAAAACAATACGACAATAACCGATATTCTACACGATTGATTATCGATGATGCTGAATACGACTTTATAATCGCAGATGTAACATCTAAGGGTATATATGTCGATCGTAAAGACGCTTTCTTGTCCGATGGAACCAAATTAGGTAAAATTGTTACTTACACAGATGGATACAATCTTCAGCATACACATTTGAGGTCGTCTATGCTGGCTTATGCTTCTATTAATTTATTTTCGATGATAAATAGATTTCCTGACACCGCAGTTAGAGTTGCCGCCGATTCATTTTATATAAACGCGAAACACAGCGAAGCAGTGGCCGAATTTACAAATTCTGACGAGAGTTGGGGATCATGGAGAATTAAAAAGGAAATACCGTGTGATTATTCCAAATCAGCAGATGTTAAGATTGAAGATAAATATTTGAAAAATAATCAGATATCAGAACTATCTAATGCACCGTCGATATCTATCCAATATGTAGATATAAAACAGTTTATTTAAACGGCTGTGGTGGGTCAGGAAAGACGACTCGTGCGATTGAATTATATCTAGGGAAATCAAACATGATAGTGTTAACACCGATACATAGACTTGCAAGAGAGATAAAACAACGAGGAATTAATGCTTGCACTTATCACAGCTTCTTTTGATGGAAAGGTGACGAATGGACTCCTGATCGAATGGGTGAGAAATTTATTCCTTAAGTCATTATATGGGATGAAATATGCACGGTGTCGTTAGATGTATTACAAAGATTTCTTGATTGGCTATTGCTAGCGAATACAAAAGTCATCATGTGTGGCGATCATGGTCAACCACCACCATTTGTCGGTTTGTCTCCACATGATTGGCTAAAGAATTTTGTAGACTATTATGAAGAAATTAATACTGATCATAGAGCACTTGATGAACAATTACGCGAGTTCAAAAAACTAATCAGATTACAACCGGATAGAATCCAATGTGAAATAGCCCATGAAATAATTTCTGAAACCTCATTAAATGATTTTTGGGAAGCGTGGAGACCAAACGATTTGATAGTGGCAAGTAGAAAGATAGTCAGAGACACACTTCAGACGAAGTTATTTGATTTGCATAAAGAAAAATTTGCAACACTTCCAGTGCCGTTGTGTTATCGACCCTAGGATACACGAAAACAAAATATCGAAGTTGATATTCCAGGACAAAGTGAAAAGCAAACTCTCGTATTAAACGATATTGTGCTGGTTGATATCAATGTCGTCGAAGATGCATTACGCGCTGATAAATCCCCATGGACGCTAGGTTACGCAGCGACGATACATTCTTCACAGGGAATGACTATATCAGATGCAATTGTTTGGATCATAGATAATCACATCGAGTGGTCGAATTAAGTTTACCTTGCGGTGTCCAGAGTACGAAGAATAAATCAACTTTGAAGAGTTGTTTTAGACTATAATGACACAACAATAAGTGATATTGTCAACGATGATATAATCAGAAAAAAAACTATCTGGTTATAAACAACAGGATTAAAAAAAAATAGAGAATTTGACATTGATGCCGAATTATTAATCACACTGAAATAACAACAAAATAATCACTGCGCGAGTTGCAATTGTATAATGAGTTGGAGTTGGTCGGATAAGGAATCTCGACAATTTACCGTAGACAGAAAAAATAGCAGTATTGGTCATACCAGAGATAATGTGATGCTGACTTGTCTTGAGTGAAACAGACGCAGAGGTGCTAGTTAAGACCACGCGGTGGTAATTGAGTATCCTCGGGTATTACTTGTAATTGTTCACGAGTAAATCCTCGCTGAGGAGCAGTTGAATCCAACCTAGAGATTGATGGTCTACCCGTAGATCGTGTTATGCTAGATATTTTATGTGCAGTAACACTCCAAATAGGATCAGTAGCCCTTTTTTTACCACCTTCGAGCTCTCCTGGTTCATATTAATATCTAACAGTGACATTACCGAGTATTGGTTGTTTTGAAAAATCATTTTGTGGTTTTACAGCTATATACTTTTTTAATCGCGTTGTTAGGTTTCATATTAATTGTCCGAGTAATCTCATTATTCAGCGCGGTAATTACACCTGGTAATCTCTTGACCCATTCATGAGATCGTTTATCCTGGATGAATTCCTTCGCGTATTGATATCCAAATAACCGCTCAGCGAGTGTCCGATTAAACCGTTCAACAATTGCCTGATCGCGATGTAGTGCAGTATGTCCTCGACTGATGGTGACATTATGATGCTTCATTGTTGATAACACTGCACCCTGAAATTCCTTGCCAGGATAAACTTGTAACAGATTTCGCCAACGCAGAGGACCCCTTCGATAAATCCTTTCAAACACAGAAGCAACTTCAGTTGATGATTTTGTTTTTAATGGTTCTGCTTGTTTTTATCTACTCGCAACATCAACTACGTTTAGCGCATACTTGTAAAAACCATCATGCGGCAGAAATAATATATCAGCTTGATGAACTTCATTAGGGACGGTCACATAAAAATGTTTGTAGTTAATTTGTTTAGGCGGTGGTAGATAAATTTGCCATATCGCCTGTTTGGATAACCAATCTGCTGCTGTAGTATTTTTCACCTTTGCGGCGCTAGCGAGTTTACCAATTGCTGCTTTACCCCTCCAGTATCCTCTTGGAGAATAATAAATAGATTCCATGTTGTTATTATTTACCAGCACCTAATACCAATTTACCCTTCATCGCCGATTTTATCAACCATGAAGCCAACTTTTCTTTGAATTATTTATCAGTTATAGAATTCAACGCATGAATTAATTTCACATCTGAGATATGTCTGTGTTGCAGATTGCTGCTTCTATAAGCAACATCATGAGCATGACACGCCTTATCAATAGCATTTATTGGATTTTCACCGGGTCGGGGTTTATTTAGATCATCGAGTCTGATATCGAGTATTTTCCCGGGTCCACAATAACTATACCCTGAAAGGTGTTTTTCTCCTGGGTATTTTACCCATGGTGTTCCCGGAAGTTTAGTTAGACTAGTGGCGATATCTCACCGTTTTTTTTTTTAAAAATCATCTGCAGATTTCATAGAAACAAATCTAAATTTTTTTGTACCACATTGTAAACACTTACCAGAAAGTGCTGATCTGTTATTTTTAGTTGTAACCGTCGTCAAGTAATCTGCGTCAGTACGCTTCTTACATTTCACACAATATAGATCCTTAATATATTTATAATAACATGAATGTAATTGATTTTTCGGCTACAAAAACACGAGAACAAGTTAAAAATCATCCAGCACTACCAAATTCTATTCGCATGATTATAATAGGACCATGTGGAAGTGGCAAGACGCAACTGCTACTTAATTCAATAACGAGATGGATGAAATGGGACAAGTTGTATTTAATAGCCCCTAGTGTAGACGATCAGCGATGCTACGAAGTGTTAAAGGTTTACAAAGAAAAGGCAGCAGAAATCACCGACGAGGGTATTATAGAGTTTATAACTAATATTGACGAAGCGCCAGCAATAGAAGACTTAGATGGAAGCATTAACAATTTAGTCGTATATGATGATATCATGTTAGACAATCAAACGAATCCTGCTAGGATATTTTCCAAAGGCAGACATAAAAATACCGATGTGATATATGTCAATCAACGATGCATACAAATACCAAAAGTGATCAGAGATAACTGCAATATTCTTGCTGTATTCAATGGAGTTGACACACATACGCTACTAAATATTTTTCAAACTTGGTGCGGCGGTGATATGGATTATAATCTCTTTAGAAATTTCTTTAGTCACGCTCAGTCTATTCCAAATGGATTTGTAACGATAAATTTGCATGATCCTAGATCAAGATATCGTATCGGACTTGATAAAATATTCGGTTAAAAAAAATTGTTAACCCCATAGCAGCAGCAGGGGGAGTGACAACAATTGTGGCGTCTTTTTTCGCCAAATGAGCCTCTATAAAGCATTTACGAGGAAGTCTTAGTTTGCCAAATTGACGCTTTTTTTCGATTTTGGAAGAAGCCTTGGTTTGCCAATTTGACGCCTCTAAAAAGTTGTCCGATTCGCCCCTGCTGCTGCTCGAGACAATACTAATGAGCTATAAGCAACTAGAAACGTATAATAATATCATGAGCATTTTAAGTAAAATAATGGCGACATCGAGTTTTGTGTACTTGAAGAATTATATAAAAGAATGTTTCAAAATATGACGATTGGTGTCATGTTTTAACTGACAAGAGATTTTAACTTTATAAAACACATTGCATCATATTTGTTAAGGGCAAGAGTTCTTGTTAATATCGAGTAAAACTGCGACTCGGATATAACTAGGACAGAATGGGACTCGAAGAAATCGCAAAATATTTATGTTAGTCTGAGTAACCGAATGCCATTTTTACCGACGTCAGTGATTTCTTCCTTTTCAAGTTACCATGTATGAAATGTTTCAGTTGTGTACTCCAGCGGTCAGGTGCTTGAGCGAGCAAATATGTATAAGTTCTATCAAAATTGACAACTAGAATCGTCTGATATTAGGTGTAGATAAGAAATAAACTATATATATAGAGGCAGGCAAACTTACCAGTCTCAATGACTTCACATTCCAGTACCATACCATGTGTTGTTCATACGTCGATTTAACGAGGACCTTTCTAGTCATCCGAGGGTTGGAGGGGTTGGTTCTGTTCTGTGTGTGCGCAGGTGGATGATGAGGCCAACCCTTGCACGGAATGTTCGTTTGCATAAAAGACAGGGGATAAGTGGGACATCTCCAGTAAGGTTGATGGAACGTGCTTTTCTGGCTTGCCTCTTCGGCTCTGCAGCTACTTTCTGCTAGATTCGCACTAAATGGATGGCTTGCCTCTTCGGCTCTGCAGCTACTTTCTGCTAGATTCGCACAAAATGGAGTCTTTGTGCACATACGAACTCAGGTGACTCGATCGTTTGCTGTTTGCTCACAGGAATCAAGGTTTATGTTGATCACTTTCAATGCAGCTTTCAGATTGTTTTTGAAGCGTTTCGTCTGACCTCCGTGGGATCGCTGTCCTTCATGTAACTCGCCATAGAAGAGTCTCTTAGGCAGCAGGTGGTCTGGCGTGCGTACAACACGTCCCTCCCAGCGTAGCTGGCACTTTATCAGGATCGTATTGATACTGGGGAGACCTGCTTGGGCAAGTACCTGAGTGTCTGGAACTTTGTCCAGACACTTGATGTTGAGGATTTTCCTGAGACCTGTGGTGTTAAAGTAGTTCAGCTTCCAGGAGTGGTGTTGGTACACCGTCCACATTTCGCATGCGTAAAGTAAGTGTTGGGAGGACAACTGCCCTATAGACCTTAAGTTTCGCCTGGATGCTGATGCCTCGTATATTCCAGATGTTGGAATACAATCTACCGAAAATTGCACTGGCTCTGGCAATGCGATGGTTCATCTCGTCGTCGATAGTGATGGTCTATACCAGTGTGCTGCCAAGGTAAGTGAAGCGGTTCACAAAGTTGAGTTTCTGGCCGTTGACGGTGAATGTGAACATAGGGCTTTCCACTGGCCTTCTGATGCAGGACTTTAGTCTTCTTGGTATTGATGGTAAGGCCAACGTTTGTGCAGGAGCTGGCGAACTTGTCAATGCTGCATTGTAGGTAGGCTTCTGAGCCAGCGTTTAGGGCGCAGTCACCAGGAAATAAGAGATCTCCTATGGTATCTGTCATGAATTTGGTTTGAGCCTGAAGCCTCCTGGGATTGAGTAGCTTTCTATTTGTACGGTACCTGATGCCGACTCCAACCTCTCCGTCTCCGAAAGCATTAGTCAGCATGGCAGAGAAAAATATACTGAGTAGTGTCGGTGCCAGAACACAACCCTGATTGACCTCATTTGTTATTCTGAATGGCTCCATTGTCCTTAACTCATGCCTGCATGCCATCGTGCAAATGCTGCACCATTGATATGCATTTTCATGGGCATCCGTACGTGGCCTTTATCTTCCACAAGCCTGCACTGCTGACAGTATGAAAGGCCTTTGCCAAGTCGACGTTGATGGAGAAAATTTCGGTGTTTTTCTCTTGACATTTCTCTTGTAGCTGCCTCGCAGCGAACACCATGTCGATGATCCCACGTTATTTTCAAAATCCACACTGGCTTTCTGGCAGTAGTCCCTGGTCAAGGAATATAGTAAGGCGGTTCAGTAGGATTCTGGTGAGTATCTTTCCTATAATTCCAAGTAAAGATAATCCCCGGTGGTTGTCGCAGGGTGGCGGTTTCCTTTGCGCTTATACAGGTGGATTATGGACGCGTCTTTGAATTCCTGGGGGATCGTCTCTTGCTGCCACATCAGTAAAACAGTTGTTGGTGGAGTCTTTCTATCATGGCTGTGCCCCCTTCCTTGTATATTTAAGCTGGGATGGAGTCTGAACCAGGTGCTTTGCCAATGGAGAGTTGACGTATTGCTTTATGTGTCTACAGCAAGGTTGAAGAGTCATCCAGTGCTTCGTTGATGGATATCTGGAGGAGAAGACTTAGCTTCATTATTACTAGATGAACAGCGCCGGTGCAAGGCATTTTGGTGCCCTAGGCGAGATCAGATACATGGCGCCCCCTTCCACTCACGCCCTCCCCCACCCACCCATCATGAAATAAACCCTTAGCCCAGCGCCCTAGGCGATGGTCTAGTTCACCTAGCGGAAGCGCCGGCCCTGTAGATGAAGTGTAAGTAATTCAAGATGCAGTCAAAGTGCTCAGCACATCGTTGAATAATCTTTTCTTTATCAGTAATTAGTGTGTTCCCGTCTGCGCTGAAAAATTGGTCCATACACTTCGTTCAGGGCATTGCATACGTTCTTCATGTCATGACGGTCTGCGTAGCACAGGATCTCGTCAGCTTTGTTGCTCAGCCATATGTTTCGCATCTGACGAAGCTTCTGATGTCTAGTTATGCGTATGTTGTTGTACCCATCTTACCTAGAGGTGGACTTGGGGTTGTTGAGGTAGGTTTGATGGAGGCGGTGTTTCTTCTCATCAAACAAGTGTTGATGCTTTCTGGTTGAGAGTCCTAGGAATTCCGAATCCGTGCTGTAAACAAGCTCACTGAATGCCGCACAGTTGGTCTCCACATTGTGATTATCAAGAGTGGTGGATTTCAGACTTTATTCCAGGGGGCATTCACAAGAAACTGATTGGTACTGGTGCATTTCAGCCTGATGTTCAGTCGTTTAGGAGCCGTCTTTCCGTGTCGGC
The DNA here is from genome assembly GCA_030141615.1 of Unio pictorum. Classification (NCBI taxonomy): domain Eukaryota; kingdom Metazoa; phylum Mollusca; class Bivalvia; order Unionida; family Unionidae; genus Unio; species Unio pictorum. Next base: position 16,607,848 of record JARLTB010000020.1, on the reverse strand, counting down.
ATCTTTTGGGCTGAATGCGATTATTGAGCTTGGGGATGATGAGGCCGTGGTCTGTCCAGCCGTCAGCGGCACCCAAGGACAAGGTCACACGCACATTCTGCCTATCCCTTTTCCTTACAATGACGTAGTCCATGAGGTGATAGTGCTTAGAGCGTTCTTGCATCCATGACGTCTAGTTACGGGTGGGGATGTGGAAGACTGTACTGGGGAGCTGTAGTTCATGCTCGTCGCGAGTCTGGAGCAAAAGGAGACCGTTGCTGTTACAGTAATCCACTTCGTGCTTCCTAGCACTCGATCCCAGGCAACGTGATAACAGCCCACTCTTGCACTGAAATCGCCAAGAATGACGACTTTATCTGCATTTGGAACATCAGCATTGACGGAGTGTAGATCCTCATATAACTTGACCTTTAATTTATCTGGGTTGGTCATGGTTGGAGCATAACAACTGGTGATAGTAAAGTGTTTTCTCACAGACTAGAGGGGAGTTTCATGGTCATGAGTCGGTCGTTTACTCCCTTAGGAGGCCCAGCCAATTTTCAAATCAATGCTGTCTTAATTGCAAATCTGACACCAGCCTCACGACGATGTTCACTTCCTCAGCCGCTTCAAAGGAAAGTGTATCCAGAGTCCATTTCACAGAGTACGCCTTCTCCTGCAAGCCGGGTCTCGCTCAAGGCAGCAATATCCACGTTGTATCTACCGAGTTCCTTTCATATAAGGGCGGTTGTTTTCAAGGGTCTTTCTGCATTGTCTCTGTCCAAAGGTGGGCGAGCTATTCCCAGAGGAGTACGCCAGCCAGAGGTGTTAGACCTCTCAGGACACCCCATACACCCCAATAACATACCAGCTTCATCGTTGTATTACCGTACCAACCATATAATTATTTTGCAAGAATGAAATTTCCAAAATATCCGCCAAGGTTTCATTATGTTGTCTTTATTTTCTGTTATCCTTCCTAATGGTTTTCTTTCCCAGCAGAAACCACTTTGGACAGTTATCTTCAACTAGCATTGTTTTGTAAGAGAAAGAAATTTACGTGTAAATTTAAAATACAGAACTTGAATGTAATAATGAAATAATCAAGTAGATAAGAAAGACTTCTGAGATATAACAACTTTATCGTTAATATATCTAAGGACTGAAATAAAAAAACACAACCCATGCCTCAAATAGCTTCCAAGAAAATGTCTCATCTTATCTTTTAAATGGCAGTTGTATTAGTTTTCAGAACTCTAGACTCATTGTAAGATGCATTTTCTTATTGTAAGATACATTTTCTTTTTTCTTATTGTAAGATACATTTTCTTATTGTAAGATACATTTTCTTATTGCAAGATACATTTTTCAGATAGGATTAAGGTTGTAAATAGGTATCTATGTTACGAGATTCTAGCTAATCAACATGTATTCCAATTAAATTAGTTTTGAGCAATGGAACTTTCATACGGAAGCTCATTATTGCCAAAGCGTGTCTGTCAAGAAATAAATATTTTGCAAATAAACAACATACTTTGCGAACATTCTCAATCCATTAAAACACGCAATACCGAATGCGAATATTTGCAATGCATTGGGAATAAACATTGTACGTATTTGGCACGAATGGGCTTTCATACTTTTTAGCATGTAGTCGGCAAGATTAAACAATGGAATAACGATGTTGAGTAAAACAAATTGTGGGTTCCTTACTTAATACGCGTACGATATAAATGTTGTAAACAATAGGTACAGGTGTTATCAAGGATTTATTTTATAATTACAAGATTCTTACAAGACTGTGGTCTTGTTCTTATGTATTCACTATTTGGACTTTAAACAGAACTGACTATTTAATGAGAAAGCAAATGTAAATATTAACGCGAGAACAGGACAAATATTCAATGACAGAGAATAGGATAAGTCTTTGTGAACTATATCGTCCATAAACAAAATAATTTGTTAAATATTTGTAAAATATAATTGTAAGAAAAATGTCATTGTCCGAATAACCCAACTACCTTTATATACATACATACCATAAGACTATCTTTTTTAAACGAATTATGCCAAAGTACTAATTTCAAATCGCCGTCATTATTTCAAACCAATACTTAAAATTCTTTGGAATATAATATCTATTAATTTACCTTTGAGCAAACAGGGCGTGTTTGTATTATAATATAGATTCTTTTTTATTTCTGCAAATATCTCTAGTATAACTAATAAGCCACACTTAAACTTGTACAAAATTCCTTCTGTTTCAGAATAAATGATACACAGTAAGTTGAACTTATAACGGTTGAATTGATAAGCCGTATCTTTAGACGTAAAGCTGACTTGAAATGAGGATACCTTTCTACCGGTAATGGCTGACTTGAAAGAAAGGGTGTCTTTCTACAGCTAATGGCTGACTTGAAAAGAGTATATCTTTCTGCAGGCAATGGCTGACTTGAAAACAAGGGTACCTTTCTACAGGTAATGGCGGACTTGAAAAGAGTATACCTCTTTACAGGTAGTGTCTGACTTGAAAACAAGAGTAATTTTCTACGGATGTTACACGCCATTATAACGAGAATGCCAAATATTTTTTCCCCTTCGTTTATCCTTTAATTTCTTTTAGGTTCTCTAAATTATCTTTTTTCTTTGGTAAACAAATTATCTTTAAAGCAGTACATAGGTGTACCTTACCTGAGACATTTTTATACCTTACCCGACCTGCCTGGACCTCAGAAATTAAACGCCATTAAGCTACAGGTGATAGCTGAAATAAATGAAGGAACTGAAATGGTAACTTAGTACAAGAATATGGATAATTTCCTTCTGGTCAATTGAAACAACCGCAATAGTCTATCTATCTATCTATCTA